>NW_023591448.1:0-20065 GCF_014843425.1 Jatropha curcas | reverse complement strand
CTTCTTGAAGCCGACTAAACACGCGAGCCGGAGGAAGTAAACAACCAAGCCGACTTCGCTGTGCTTTGGTCTCCTTTCAACTCTCCTGAAGTCGACTAGCGAGCTGAGGAAAGTAAACCCAACGAAGCGATATGCTAGTGCCTTTAGTCTCTTTCAAACTCTCTGATAGCCGACTTATGCCGAGCGGCAGGAAAGTACAACAACCAAGTCCCCGAACTATGCCCGTGCTTTGGTGCTCTTTTCAAACTCTTTCTGAACGCCGATGAGCGAGCTTGAGGAGTAACAACCAACGCCGACTATTTGTGCTTTGGTTCTTTTCAACTCTCTGAAGCCGACCTACGCGAGCGGCCCAGGGGAAGTACAACAACAACCCGCCCGCTATCGCGTGCTTTGTTTTTTCAAACTCTCTGAAGCCCGACTAACGCCAGAGCATGAGGAAAGTAACAACAACACAAACGACTCCATGCGTGCTTTTGGCTTCCTTTTTGCCAAACCTCTTAAATCGACCTAGACCGGCTTTCGGAGGTAACTTTCAAGGCTCAATCAGACCGTGCTTCTGGAGATGATCAAAAATCTGTCGAGCCCATAGACCCGCGCTTCGGACGGTAATCTCAAGGCAAATCAGACCGTCCCCTGCCCTTCTGGAGATGATCCACAAAATCCTTCGACCACTAATCACGACCCTCGCCCGCTCGGAGGCTAACTTCAAGCCAACTGAAGCCACCTGCGCTCTTGGAGATGAAATCAAAATCCTCTCCGAGCCAATCAGACCGCGCTTCTCGGAGGTGACTTCAAGCCCAAATCCCAGCACGTCCGCTTCTTGGAGAATCAACTCAAAATTTCCGCAGCAAACCCGCATCGCCGTTTCGGAGAGTAATTCAGGCCATCAGAACCGTCGCTTCAGGCCAGAATGATCATAAATCCTTCGAGCAATTTCACGACCGAGCTTCGGAGGTAATTCAACAGGGCAACTCAGACCGACCGCTTTGACAGTTGATTCCGCAGATCCTCAAAGGGAGCCTACCAACCGAGCCCTAGACTCGAGCTTTTAGAACGTGCACCAGCCCATGAAAAATACATTTCAAATCCAGAAATTCCTTCAAGGCAATCAACCCGCGCTGCGAAGCGTATCTCAAAAACCAAGATCCCAGCACCGACGTTTTGTGGAGATTGTTACGATCCTAAAGGGACGCTAGAGCCCGATCAGAGCTAGCTTTTAGACGCGACCAGCCATGATCTAATCATTTCCAAATCAAAATCCTTCAAAGGCAATCCAGCCACCCGCGCTGCGAAGGTACCTCCTTCAAACCATCAGACCGCCGTTTTGGAGATATACCCCAATCCGACTGCGCAGCCAACAAAGCCCGATCACGCCCCCACCGCAGCTCGAGAAGGTGGACCAAATAATCAAATCCAATCAAATCAAAAAAATCATTCGAGCCAATCAAGCGATGCTTCGGAGGTATCCTTAAACACCCAATCAGACCCCCCCGATCGTTTTTGGAGATCATCACCAATCTGACTGGCACACAAAGCCCGATCAAGCCCACGCCCGAGCTTTGGACTCGACTCAGCATGATTCAACATCAAATCAAAAATCTTCGACGCCAATCAGACCCCGAGCTTAGGCAGGTATCTTCAATACAATCAGCACCGAGTTTTGGAGATGAACTGCCACTCAATCTGCACTGGAGCCAACAAAAATGCCGATCCGCACTGCAGCTTTGGATGGAACCCAGCACGATCACAATCGACATGACAAAATCCGATTCGAGGCAATCGGACCGAGGACTTATCGAAGGTGTCTTCAAAGCCAACAAACACCCGAGCTTTCGAAGATGATTACCCAGAATGAAGGCCGCGTCCGTGGACCACTTCAACTATTAATTGTTTATGACATTAATGATAAAGTGTGGGGCAACTGTTGACTCCCGCGTGTTTTTTATTGCCCGCTGATCGATGAGCCGACCGGGATCAATGAATTAATGTATTTAGTAAGTCTTTTCATCCAAGGATTTTTTAAAATAAAAAAAAATTAATTAATTAATTAAAAAATTAAATTAAATTAATTAATTAAAATTAAAATTAATTAATTTAAAAAAAAAATAAAAAAATAAAAAAAAATAAAAAAATAAAAAAAGTAGCTGCGTGCTACAGTAGCCGTGTGCTACAGTTTGGTTTGCTACAGTGTACGTGTGCTACAGTGTTTACCTAGCTCTATAAATTTATCTCTTTCTCACAATTTTCACACAACAACACACACAATTTTCACAAGGCAAAAACTCTAAAAAATGCACTGTGTTGCACAATTTCTCTCAAAAAAATTCTTATGAATTGATTTGAAGAGAAATTGGTGTTAGATATTAATTTTAGGTGATTTAAATCATAAAAAGAAAAAAAAATCAAAAGATAAGAAAAGAAAAAAATAAAAATCAAAAAGATAACAACCTAAATATATCAATCCTTGGAAAAAAGCTTCTGGAGATCTTGATCCATTTACAATCCTCAATCTGAGGATCAGGTAATTTCTTTAACGTTTTTTGTATTTTTTTTACATATTTTTGTGTTTTTACATATTCTTGTGATTTTAATATTTTAAGCTTCTTTAAATCATATTCTGTTCATATTTGACCATTTTATGTGTTCTTAAATTACATTTGAACAAGAAATAATGTAAAAAATACTTAAAAATGGATTCTGGGCAAAAATCATATAAATGTTCATCGATGAACAGTAACTGTTCATCAATATTCCCAGAAATAATCGATGAACAGTAACTGTTTGTTCAATGAACAGTAGCTATTTTTTAATTTTTCCAGAATCGATCGATGCACAGTAACTGTTTGTTCATCGATGAACAGTGAATGTTCTTAATTTTTCTAGAAATTGATACTGTTCACACACTATTCACGAACTATTCATTATTTTTCCCAGAATCGATCGATGAACAGTAACTGTTTGTTCATCGATGAACAGTACTATTCATCAATTTTTCCAGAAATAATAATAACATATTTTTGCCAAAGAAATAAAAAAAATAATATTATAAATTTGTACAAAATAAAGTTTAAATTTCTTCATAATTTGAGAATGTCCAATTATGAGAACAGTGTTATATTTAATTTGAGTTTTAAATATTAAAGTGATTATATATGTTTATTTGTGTGAATTTGATTATTTTTGATTGATGCAAAAAAATCTAAAAATAAAAAATAAAAATGGTGATTAGATATTAATAACAATTATGTTGGTTTTATTTTTATTGATTATGCTTTAATTGTTTCATTCGATTTTTTATATATTTTGGATTCGGTTTTGTGGCCCGCCTTGGGAACCTAAGGCAAGAGCGAGATAATATATATATATATATATGAATATATATACGTTGTGGCCCGCTTTAACATTAAGGCAAGAGTGGGTTATTTATTTTATTAATAATATATAATATATATATATATAGATATAAGAGATTTAGAAATCCCGCCTTGAACATAAGGCAAAAAAAAGAGTTTCTTTTTTTATTTATTTGGTTGCTTGCTATTGAAATAAATTGCTTTAAAATTTGAATAATACTGTTAAATAGATGATTATTAGATTTGTTTGGGAACGATTAAATAATTTTCTAAATAGGAACTGAGCTCCGATTTATTTGGGTTGGTTTAAGTAAATAATAATTTGGGCTTTTCTAACTAAATAATTAGAAATCATAGGTTAATAATAGAGGCCGGTTTTTCCGGGGCGTCGGCTTTCACGGGCCGGCGTACCAAATTTCCTTAACCAGAATGCATTGGATGCGCTGACCAGTTCTTTTAAAAATAATTTTGGCCTAAAACAAAATTGGGTTTAAAATGAGTCATTTTTTTGTAAAAATGGTCCCATTGCCTAAACAATGGGTGACGACTCAAAATTGTTTGAGACGGTTTATCGGCATCCGCATTCCAAAAACAAAAACATTTTATTCCAAAAAACCAAAAAAGGGATGTTTTCGGGTCCTTCTGGGGGGATTTTTGGGCGAAAACATACAATTTTTCTTATCTCAATAAACCCACACGCCTGATGCGGCTGCAGCTCTCACCAGTTAGACGCGAATGCCTTGACGTGCTTTAAAGTATGGCAAGGTTATGTTTTGCGGCCATGTTTTTTTCTCTGGTGCTGGCGAAAGCTTCGGCGACAGCCTCGAGTCCCCAACTTCAACTTTAAATTTTCGAGAAAATGCATTAGCTAGTGGGTTTAAACAGGAGAATACATTAATCATTTCTCAGCTTCAATTCACCACTAGCAATAATAATACTGCAAGCAAAGGGGAAACGATTAATGAAGAAAATGAATGGAAATGCATGGAGCAAGCGAAAGAAACATTAATGGGTAGCTCAGTGACAGTGCATGGAACGGGTACGTATGACAATACCACTGATAACAATAATACATGGGTTATGGATACATTTATGGAAGCAAATTTAAATGTTAATGGGATTAATATTGTGAACAGACTTTCTAATATTATGGTTTATAACGCCTCTGTTGATCATCACAACTCATCATCAATGGCCGAAGGAAATGCTACAAGTGATGGGAGTTCTATTTATCTTGATCAAGATCAGAGGTATGATTGGAATAGCTTACTTGATTTGGTGGATGCTCCGGGGCTGCCTCCGGTTCACAGGTGTTTTGAATAAGGATGAAGCTAATATGAAGGGCAAAAGAATAAAATTTTGAATCAATGTAGGAGTTTATTGCAAAATGCCGTACTATTATATTTTATTTTGCATGTAATAACGTATTAGGTGTGGCATTATATCACCTTTTGAATAAAGGGATTGTTTAGATATATATCAATTTGATCCTGTAATTTTCAGAAAAAACTTCATGCCTTCTAATTTTGCGAGAAACCTAATATTATATCTTTAAAGTTATGAATATTGGTGTACCCTTCTCCATATTAACAATACCATTTTTTTGTGTTTTTGGTATTTATACACAAAATATTCAGTTGATGTGTAGTTATTATAATCTTTGAAATAATAATTTTCATTTTTTACAACTATCTACTGAATGTTTAATCGATCTAATTTTATAAGTTCGAATATTTAATAGAATAATTTTACAAGATAAAGTATTTACCCTATTTTGATTAGTCCAAATGTGGTAAGTACTCTGGCCTTTCCCATGTGGTACAAAAAGTTTCCATCATTAATTTAATTGTTTATGTTAGATTATGTTATGTTGTGTGTTTTTGACTCTCCTAGATGTGCGGGCAACCTCAGGTGCTTCAAGTGAAGAATCAGGGTTGAAAATTGCCCTGGATCATGGAAAATCTGTCGGATTGCTTAAGCGTAATGCCCAAATTGTTGTTTCCCAAAAAATTGGGGAATCATCAGTAGTGAAGATAGTGAAGTTTTATGCCTAGGCTTAGCTTGTTTTATGTCAACCCATTTGTCTCTGCCTAACGTTCCGCAACTTACTGTAATGGGGACTCTGCAATTCGAGTCTTGAACCCTCCATTGAGATGATTATGTTAGGTATTATCAGCAGGCATAGAAATTTGGAGGAAGTTTTTATGCCTTTTTTACTAATGATTTGTCACTTAAAAATTACTCAAATTTAACTGTTTCTCATTTTGATCACTCAAATAGTTCCAATCAGTGGAATTGGTGAAAATGATAACATGAAACCTGTAATAATTAAAAAGAACAAAAAAATTGAAAAAAAAGGAAGAGCAGAAAGAACTTGTTTTTTTATAAGTTGCGAGTGGTGTACAGGGACAATGAAGATTGAAGTAACATCACAATCCATAGTATAAACAAATACATTCTGATTAAGATATTAGACATTGCCTAATACAGTAATAACACAGTATATAAGCCAATGGTTTTGCTGCATTGGCGGTAACTGATCCGATTTAAAAAACCAATCAAAAAACCATTTAATAAACCATTTGGTCCTGTTACCCTTGCAGGTCCAAAAACATTGTTCAGCTTCCATCATTGCCACCATATAATCCCTCAAAAAGGTGAATATTGTTGCCTGAATATGAAAGGCATGCAAGAAGACGCATTTTGCTATCTCAGTTTATTAAAATATCATCGATTAATTTAGAAAAGATAACCACCAAAATGGGTTACTACAATAAGATAAATACTTGGCAAGCTTAAAGTCCAAAACCCCAAGCTCAAAGTTAGAGGTCCAAGCCCACATTCTAGAATACTCCACAATTCTCCACACATGAGATGTAATGAAAATATCTTACCTAACTCTAGAATGTTCCTTATAATCTGAATGTTCCTTATAATCTAGACTGTCCATTTTTGTAAACAAATATTAGCCGTACATTGACGAGGTGGAAATGCCTATAAATACCAACCCTCCTCTCAATTGTAAAAACCAAGCAAGCACCAAGCAAAAACCAAGTAAGTAATCATTTCCTTAAACCAAGTAAGTAATCATTTCCTTAAGTTTTGTGAATGTTTGCTTCTTATTAATACAATTATATTTGGTGTTTTGTGTTAGTATTATTTTGGTTGCCTTTCCCATTATTATTTTGGTTGCCTTTCCCATTATTATTTTTGGTGTTATAAATTATTAATCAATTTTGAAGTTTATCACTGCACTTATATTCAACAAGTGGTATCAGAGCATTAATCCCAACACAGTTCATATTTCTTCCTCATCGAAAGGATCTCTTTCTGGATAGTCACCAACCTGGAAAATAACCATCATCTTAGATCCATAGAGAAAACATTATAATGTCAGAAATCTTCAAGCGTTCTACATTCAAACCCCTTAATTTAAATGACATGGAAAATCATTTACATTTTCCGCATTCATTTCAAGAATATGCTTATAGAAGGCTACCTTAGGAATATCAACATCCAAAAGCACGAAGAATGAGGGCATAATTTCTGTCTCTTAAAGTTGAAGGTTAAGGTTGATGTTTTATTTCATCAGTATTAACTGATACATAATCTAAATTTCCTATGTACATACATGTTTAATGCCCCTAACTGTAGCAGAGTAATTTATGATAAGGGTATTATTACACGCTTAAGCATACAGGAGCGTCCTATGCCCACTTTGTTGCAGCCTTCAGCAGTTCAACCTAATGGTCTACATTTCTAACGCTGGAATTTGGATTTTGAAATCCATAAAATATTATTCCATATGAATCACTATAGCAGATAGTAAAGTGGTCTAAAATTTTTGTTCATTATTAACTCATAAGTGCCGACACTCAAGCAGTATGAGAACAGTTCTACAAACCTTTACTTTGTCAGGCCTAACCATGGCACCATGGAGTGGAGGACAATCAAAGTAGCGCACTCCTTGCACACTAAAACAAGACCAGGAAACAAATAAAGAAAACACAAAACAGAATGATCTATGCAATTAAATGACTGAAAAAAAAAAAAAAAAAAAAAAAAAAAAAAAAAAACAAAAAAACCTGTAAAAAAACCTGTTCAAGTTGTTACATTGTTAAACCTAAAATTAAATACTCATTACATGTTGCAAATTAAAGTTTAAATGTTATCAATTTTCTTGAAACTTTGCCAATCAGATCCTTACGATATTAATCTGCATACCTGAAATCAGATTTTTATCAAATAGATAATTTACCAAGTTAAGGCTTAAAAACTGTCAGCCTGAAAACCATAAAAATTGTTTCAGTAATAAGTACATATATGATCGACAAACAACATTGATATCATAAAAGGCCTTATTCCAGACATTAAAAGATAGAACTACGGAAAAATTGAAAATTTTAGAATAATGAGAGAGATTAATGTACACACATGCCATCATGTTTCCCCAATGGCTCATCACATTGAATTCCAACCCAAAAGCCACGTGCAAGAGATTCAGCTCGACCGACAAATTTGACAACCCCTCTTTTCTCCCCAGGTTCAACTTCACATCTGTCTCCCCCTATTTATTCAAGAATCAGGAAAACGGAAAGGTAAAAACAAAGACGTGGCAAATTTAAGTGCACAAGAGTAAAACCTAACAGATATTTGATATAAGAAAGAAAAGAAATGAATGTAAGAGAAAATTGATATTCATTCTTTGCATTTTAAGAGAAAAACTTGAAAACTTATCCATAGATATCTGCAGTGTCATAAATTTACCACCACACCCATTCCTCACCCCATTGTGGCCTAAACCATGATGCTACCAACAATATGGTACAGATATAGAGACAAGTAACATCATGGCAATTTACAAATGCTAATGGTCCAAAATCCAAAGAACACAATCTGAAAGATTTTGGAACCACAACTTTGACATGCTTTCTACAGGACTTTCAACAATGATGCCATTAGTGATGCAGCTGATAGAGTAAAAACAGTAAATGACTTGAATAACTTTACAAATTTCCGCAGCTTTTACAATATCTTGTAACACATCAATTTATATTAACTTCAAAATGAGTACGATGCTTGAATCTGCTGCAAACAAAACATTGAGAATGTAGTTTCAACTATATGGGCAAGAAATAATGCAATAGATGAGAGGAGATAGAAATAATGCAATAGATGAGAGGAGATGGCTTAACTTAACAATAAATTACTGAATCATTTTTTAAGGTTGTTTTCAAGATCTGCATGGCATGAATCATGTAATTGAAATGCAGATCTCTTTGAATGTTAAGAACCTCAAGATATTTACCCAGATTATCTGTAGCCTTGAAACCCAATTCCCTACTCAGGTGACTTTTAAGACTACTGGAGACATTATGCGTGGTGTGCATCTAACCAAAAATGTCCAACTTAAAATAGATGTATTTTAATTTTTTTTGTGCATCAAAAGTTTTCAAAATAAATGATCTCTCTAATTCTCCTTGTTGGAGAAATGTGTTCCAATCCAATGTTTTATACACGAGGGAGCCTCTCAGCATGATAATTTTTATACTCAAAGTTTAGATTCAAGACTTTTGAGTAAGAGCAAAAGAATTTCAACCACTCCATCCATACTAATGTTTATTATTATTTGATATGTTATTTATTATATACTACGCAAAATTTACAGGAAATATTTAGAGACATGCTCGATTTTTTATTTGATCCTTTGTACATTTTAACTCGTAAATAGGCATAAGTTGAATATAAGTTTTTATATATATATATTTTTATTATTGAGCAAGTATTCAGTGAAGAAACTCACTTTCTTGCCCATGTCTTGTTCTTTCTTTTTCTAAGTTTCTTCTAATTTTTCTTTTTCGAGCTATTATCGACATCTTCTTTGATAACCGGTGGTTCATGTTTTCTTGTTTTCTTAATTTTTTTTTTAATTTTTATATTCAATAAATCTATATCTTGGGTCTAGTCTATAAGATCTATCATTATTAAGAGTTTTAAATGATAACTCCTCTATTTTATCATTGTTGTAGATCTAGAGTATTTTTAAGATCCTCTTAAATGAGTCACTACAAAAAATTCGCTCATTTGCGACCGACAAATCGATCGCAAAATGTAATAAATCGGTCGCTAAATTCTATCAGCGACCGATAAAATGCTCGTCGCAAAATATTTTGCGATCGAATTACTAATTAGTCGCTAATTTACGACCTAAATATCGGCCGCAAAAATATAAATATCGATCGCAAAAGTTGGTCGTGTCTTCTTTCTGAAATTCTGTCGCAGATTGTGTCTGTCGCAATTTACTAAATCTAGTCGCAAACGTTGAAAGCTGTTGGTTATATATTTGGTTGCAGTTCGGTCACAAATATACAATTACAAAAAAAAATTAAATAATATTAAAAATCATAATTTTTTGTATATATATATATATATATCTCACAATCACAACACAATAACAATATAAAAATGTAGTTGTTAATGTAATGTATTGTACAAAATTTGAAAAAACCACAAAAAGCTAAAAAGGTCCAAAATCAAATCTACGAGGTTGGTCATCTGCACGATCTAGTGTCGTACTTAGTGTTCGTAATTATAGGGGGAGTACCTGCCGGTATTGTGTTTTGTAGTGTCGGCAGGAGTGACTAAGGTATCGTCTACAGTATCGAGATCAAGAGGAGACGGTAGTGGCTGCTGCTGTGCTGTCAAAACATCTCGATCTGTAGTAGGCGCAGGGTCAGAGGAAGAAGTACCAGCATCAAGCTCACCGGACAACCGCATGACATGCGCTCTAAGCTTTGTAAGCTATCTCTCCTGCTCATTAGCACGAGCCCATAATGCAGTAAACTCCTTGGCACTGTGCTGGGGCTGTGGTCCTGAGCTGGCTGCAGAAGCGTTACATGCTGAGCCGCAGTAAAACTGTGATGTTGAGCCGCAGTAAAACTTTGATGCCTGAGACCCGATGCCATATACTTTCCTCTTCTTTTCGCCCCCTGCGGCCTGCAGATAAAGTGCTAACTCATCAATTCTTGACTCAGCTTCAGATTCAGTTTGAGAAGAAACAAGACACTCACGAGCTGTACTATAGTTCTCCTGAAAACAATAAATTAATTAATCAATGCAGTTGCAAGCTTTATTATATTGAACTTGTACATGTAAGCAACGACTAAAAGGTAAATGTAAATACGCCCCCGCACGGTGTCAACAAAGAATATTTTCCATCGGACTTCGTTGTGAGTGTAAGTAAACACCTTCCATCGATGTGGCTACTGACCATATTTTTCAGCCCTGTAATGAATTTGTATTGCATGATATATTATTATTGTGTCATTTATTGATCATCAGTTTGTACTTGACTAGTTGATCATAATAATCGAGATGTACTCTTATAGAGATATTGATTGTCTGGTGTTGAGAAGGTTCCAGCTCCATCACATTTTGATAGATGTGAACTTGTATTGAGTAAGGCATGTATTCTAATCCAAAACTAACCTAATTTCATAAATTCATTTGCGTCACTTAGTTGATCTTTTATGTCAACGCCCATTGTTCATATTTCTTTCTGCTTCTCTATAATTCCTAGTGTGAACTTGTTAACATTTACAAGGTAGATAGAGTAGGCATTTACACGTAGAGGTCTTTGTAGATCCGTATATGAAATTGTTTCAATATCGCTTCCCGAGTTTCGAGCTCTGTGAATAGTTAATGAAACGGTGAGACTTAATAATTACATACATATATGTTATGTTATAACTAGAATACTTACATAACATGTTAACATTCTGCAAATTCAGGGCCAGTTTTGATCAAAATACATCTCAAGTCCAAATTGGGATTTTAAATCGCAAAAGATTATATACTTTCGTGTTTAATGAAACTAACGAAAATTATTCATAAAGTATGTTTTAACTAGCACCAGATTGGGTTTTAAGACTTCTTCTAAACAATTATAACTTAGTTGTACAGATGTGTAATTCTCTACAATTCAACAAAATTATTAGGTTTTGATGTCGCTTGTATCTCGCATTCATCAATCGTTCTTTTTTTATTTAATTTATTTACCAAGCGTCGCCCAGGATAGGCTGAAAATTGTTAGATTTTTCTAAGATTTTATTTGAATCCTCCTGTCAATTCATTACTCGGCACTCTCCGTGCTTGGTAATAAACATGTGGTTCGAAAGTAGTGTGACAGTGAAGTGGGAAAGCTCTTGCACCAAAATATGCATTTTGCAAATATGATCCCGCGACCTTTTGCCTTAGTTGCGCACATTCTTTTTAAATTTTCTGCGGTTTATCTGTATTGTTACAAGCCAATATGTAAATATGGTTGAAATAATAATATGTAATTGATTAGAATGGTGATGTTAGTGATTCACTCTCAATGGTATACATTCATTTATATTGTACGGATCTTTGCTATAAGACATTTCATAGGCAAATAAACTGCAGATGCTCCAGAGAAGTCAAGAAGCTGTGTGAAAAATTCGCTCAATTTGCAATATCCCTACTATGGATTTCTCGCTATTAAGTGGTTCATATCATCGCATCGTGATGAACAGTCATCGTCTAATTTCATTGAAAAGGATCAATTACTGTCATTGTTCCCAATTTCCTGGAATAATTCCATGGAATCCAAGTATTCAATTTTGCAGTAAAATGACGTATGAGTTTTTCATTTATGCAAACAATTTCTGTATTTCTCATGTCCAACATCTACCCATTTTTGAACATATACATTTGGACTAATGATTCGGGACTCATTTCCATTAATTTGCTTTTAGGGTTTATATAAAGAATAATGCCTTTGGAAACTTACAGATAATAAGATTGCTCGGGTTTTTGGTCGACGAATGTCTTTAGCTTCTAATAGCTTTTATGATTATCCTTGTATTTCCTCAATGTTCATGATAGTGTGAATAGATTTTCAAACAACATTTTTTTTTATATCATCTCATCAAGGTTATGCGATAAGAATGTGAACTACCAGTATGCAATCTCAGAAGATGCTTGCTTTTTCAACTGCTTATGCTGCCCAAAATTCTTCATTTCCTCTTCTGCACCTAAACTCTATAAATTTCATAAGCCCCCAGATCTTTAATTTTTGTAATATTTCAACTCGAATCTTCAAGCGGAGGAATCGCAATGGTGCTTTCTTTCTAAAGCTTGTCGATTTTCTCCCCAAGGGTGAAGATTTTGTAGATTTGTGATGATAATCAAAACCAACATTGTTTACCTCCTTTTTTGAGTGTAATGCATTATGTTTTCCAAGCAATGAGGACAGCAATTTGTTGCCATAATCCACCAGATAATATTCTAAATGCTGAAAATCATGATGTCAAAGTAAAGAAGCTGCATTTTGAAATTTAATTGCAGAACTATCGAATGTTTCAACCCCATATTCATAAATAATTAGTTCCTAGCAATCATATTGTGCAGAGAGATTATCACCATATTCTCGTGGATTGAGTTTCTGCCATATATATTAGATGATATTAATGCAGATTAACAAAGCAACTTATCTTATATTCATCTGTTAATAACAATTGAGGATAGATATCATCTATATGGGCCTTTGAGTGACAATGAAAGAACATAGAATATTTTGTCTTGATTCCCAGGTGAACATCAGTAAAGAGTGTAAGCCGCAGCTCCTAGTGTGATATGTTCGTTTGGTGCCAAACTGGCCTGAACCTCTCGGTTTGTTTCTGGCAGTGAAGCTACGTCGCTTCTACCAAAACGAAGTACACTAGTTCAAGGTTGCCCTTTATGTTATAGGAACTTCCATTTGGTTCGTTAGCGAAATTGTGGGATTCTCTCTAATGGTGTATGTCCCCAACTGGATTTCCTAACTCCCCCTTATGGATCTCAACTTCCTCGCTGAAGGTTTGCACCCTACCCCGCCAAAGACAAGCTTGCTTGATACAAATTTAGTAACGCCAGCCTAGATTGTATATTATTGTCCCTTTGGGTTGCCCAAACCTGCCTGCACTCCACGGTTTCTGTTTTTGGCCAGGGAAACCTCGTCTCTGCATCCCAAAATGCGTCACACTATGTTCAGGGGTGCCACCCTTTATTGTATATTAGGACGTTCACCTTGAATGTGTATCGATGTGGATTTGCTAAAGGTGTTAGTCCCCAAATCATGGGATGTCACACAAAAGCACCCAAATCTCTATGTTTTCAATTAGCAGCAAAATTGGTATATTTGGTTAATAATGTTGTTTCCAGGTTCAGAGTCTGAGATATCATTTCATCTCTATATTGTCATGAAAGACGTGCCAATTCTGTGTTAAGTTGTCGCGCCTTGATGTAATTTTAAACCTGTGAAGGCGAAAAGGAACAAGAGCGGAATATAATTACATCTTCTTGAAGCCTCTCTTCTTTGTATTACAGGTCCCTACCCGCAGTATGGATATTTGGGAATTTACAAAAACTTGCATTCTCTTTAATCGGAGTTCAAGACACCAGTGTATTATCATACATATTATTACGACATACAATCCCGAAATCTTTCCACAAAGTAGTCTTATCCCGATAACTTAATTATTATAAGGAGGAGTGTCGGTATTATTCAACCATTCGAATTGGCTTCAGGCAAATATTGTTTTTGCTAACTGCACTAATCATCATACATTAAACTTTTGAAAATGCGCGTTGCTTCGCTTCATGTGGAGATTAATCGACCTGCCACAACGATAAAACTGAATGATTTCTTGAGATCCAGGCCACAGTTATGTTAACTGCATCTTAATGATCAGAACAATTATTGTGCTGCATTAGTTTGCGATTCCTCCTTTTATCAATTACGATTCGTACTCTACATCGAATCGAATTCCATACTGAATTGATAAAGGGTGGGGGGGGAAATAATCCTTTTTTTTTTTCCTAACTTACCTATAGAGCGGCTGAACCCATCGGAAACTCTGAGGTATTCACCATGATTTCCTTTCTAATTAATTTCCGCGAAACCCATTTGCATAAATGAAGTTTAATGTCGATATCTAAAAAGGCTCTATTTTGACACTTATTGTTGATTACACGGAACTCATTATTACCAGTCATACAAAACTAGGATACCAACTGCATGTCATAATACTGCTTTCCAATCCTATGCAAGAATTTTTGATCTTAATATTTCCTATTGACCTCGTACCTCCAGTAATCCAATATTGATTGTTCGTTATGTTTTTAACCTAATTACCTCTATTTTATAAAGGCAAATTATGATTGATGCATTAAGTCCATAAACCATCTAAACGATGCCATGTATGTTAATTTACATTTCAATTACTAGGTTTAATTTCATATATATAAGGGTAACATGTAATGTTAAATTACTAGTTATTATTTCTAATAAGTCAGGTATATATATATATATTATTATATATATAATTATTTAATATTAGTAAGGTAGATTCCTTATATTCAGTTTTCTAAAAAAAATTCGGAGCACGTTCGGAAAACATATCAAATTTCTCAATTTCAAAAACACCACTAATATAAAAATTCTATGTATATCCAACATTCTGCCAATAAGGCAAAATGGCCACTACTAGGCCTCCAACGCAAACGCATTAATTCATTTCATAACAAAAAAAAAAAATAGATATAACAACAAATAAAACAAATAATAAATCATTATTTCATTAATTACAAAAACGAATAAATTAGTTGTATTGGTTTGTTTTAAGTTGTTATCACAATATTTCGAAGGGTGTATATACTGCAATAATTGATTTATCTATTTATGCATTATTGTGTTTTATGTTGTTTAGTTACACAATATATATTTATTTGTCATTAAATTTAGAAAAAAAACGTAAGGAATAAAATAAAAATAAAATAAAATAAAGTTACTATTTAAATCTATAAACATATAATATAAAAATGTAATTTTTTAGATTTATTGTCATTTAACTTTTAAATAACAGTATAACAAAATAAAAAAAAAAAAAAAAAAAGAAAAATTAATTACATTACAACTTTATTTAACATAAAGAATATTGTGAAAAAAAAAAAAAAATGTTTAAGAAAATAAAAAAATAACATATAAAAAAAAATAAGAAGAAAAATTATTAGTTTTATATTAAAATAAAATTAATAATTATTATTTAAATTTTACAAAAGGTTTTTATGGCACTCTTATTTTGATTATTTCATCACAATTGAAGCACTATTAATTTTAGAAATTGCATATATTGGATACTTTACTTATAAAATTTTTGATTGTAATGCATGTAATTAAAAAATTAGATTAAGCATTGATAAATTACTATATCAATGTTGCGCTGAAATATAAAAATGTCGGCATTATCTCAATTAATCAGATCGTCTTTTTTTCCTTTTGTCAATTTATTTTTAAATACCACAACATGCACGTCTAACTAAAATAACAGCAGCTAGAATACCAACGATAAAACAAACTTAAATAACAAATAATTTTTGTATTGCAATTACCTAAAAGAATCAACAAAAAAAAATGGAATCCACAAAAAAAAAAAAAACAAAACAAGGGCAAGAGATACCAAAACAGATGAGAGGAGACGAAAAAAAAAAAAAAAAATAAAAAAAAAAAAAAAACAAAAAAAAAAAACAAAAAGAAATAAGACAAAAAATAAAAAAAAAATAAAAAAAAAAATAAGAGAAAGAAAAAATAAAGAAAAAAAAAAAAAAAAAAAAAAAAAAAAAAAAAACGACAAGACAACCCCACCCGGCGCCGCGAAGACCGCGAGCAAGGCGCTCTCATTCGGCCGCGACGCCCCCATCACCGGCGCCCTCTCCAACCATAAGAGCGCCGACAGGAATAGGAGCCGCGCAACAAGCTTAAACGCGGCGACCGGATCCCCATGACTGGTCGGGAATGCTGCTACAAAAAACACCGCGAGAAGACGCGACCACCCCAGCAAGGAGAAGAAGAAAGAACAAAGCCAGAGCACAAGGACAGCAAGAAAGAAGGAAGGAGGCGATGCTAGCAATACCTAGTTCATAAGCCTCTTATAACTCACAAGGCGCCCGGCAACTCCGTCCCATCCCGGCTCGCATAAGCATTTATTTGACATAATTAAGCCGGTGCCGCAACTTTTCGTAAATCTCTACCGATTGTGTTTCTACCGTATGAAGGCAATCATTGCGGACCCGAATTGCGACTCAAAACTCTCGCTCACATCCAGCCAAAACAAATCAGTCTCAATAGCTCGCCTAATCCGCTTCAACAGACGGAAAATCTAAATCTTGGCCGGGGATTCATTAGCCCCTTAGTTAGAACGGGCATTTGTATAGGCTCGCACAATCCAGTCGCAAATTCTGTGGGCCATTTGTGCAATCGTTGGCATATATTCACTCTCCAATCATCGAATTGTCGGCAATAGCATCGCAAAGGAATTCGACGATTTTCGTCCGGGTCGCCAAAAAACTCGCGTTTTTTTTTAAGGTGTTGTTATATTTTTCTCTTTTCACGGATTATTCACTGAATATGAGGAACTTTTAATTTGCGAGTTTTGCGTAGTACATCTTATTGGCCACTCAAGATTACCATGGATGTTGATTCTCTTCTTTTATGGTGAGATTTTAATCTTGGAATTGAGTAATGTCTTATTTTCGTGTTGCCATGTTTAGTAGATTTCATATGTTTTGCAAGAGTTAAGACATAAAAATGTTCAAGAAGCGCAAACAGTTGCCCAAAGATTTTTACTTTATATCACACAACATCGAATAATAATAAATGATTTATTACTGAAAGACTAATCATACTTTCTTATCCATCATTTCCGAACAACATGTTTTTAAAGATGTAATGGTTATACTTCTTGCTATCTATTATGAGAACTATTTATCACAGTCTTCGTATTTGGTAATTGTCATCTATCCTTATCATGAAATAGCATTTTTTCTTTTGGAAAACAAATGTATTGTGCTTTTTAAACAATAGATAAGTGTTTAATACTTATTAATTTACAACTGTTATAAGACTATTTCTAATTTATCACCTATAGCTGATAACGAAATAGCTTACATCTTCCCCAACATTTATCCATAACTCTTATCATGATTCAAAATTGATTGATTGCCTTAAAAGATTTTTATCTGATTACACACACCAACTGAATGGTTAAAAACAAATGCCTTACCACTGAAAATATTAATAGAGCATGAACTTATATAATTAAATTCATTTTCTACAACTTTGAGCATTCCATATATAAAATTAAAAATTTCAAAAGTCTGCCGTAGATGTCCGTACATCCTAATAAACCTTCAAAGTTCTCGAGACTACAGTACTTCATTTGCCCGTGCCTGCTTACCTAGCCCTAAAGGAACAATAGTCACGACTTATTTCCTTGAAGACTAGTGTCCAGAAAATCAATAATGTGATGCTTATAAACCATATATATCTACATCCTCCACGCTCATGTAATGAAAATTAATAACTTTGAGAGACATTATTTGTGCAGAAGAAGATTAATTGTTAAAACCACTTTGTAGATGTGCTGTTTTAAGTTTAACTGAAAGTTGATTTGACGTATCTACCTTTGAGCTAGGTCAAGTATAGGTTTAGGAGATTAACAGTTCAGTACTTGACTCGATTTACTTCATAGGATTAGTCCTTAATTTAATTAGGACCTTACCTTGTAGCTCAGGAGCGTACTTGACTGATATTGCGATAATGCTATGAATTTAAAATGCTAAGCTACTTGTATGTTTAGATTAGTTCTTCGAGTCTCAATTTAATAGTTTGTAAGGCCAAATTCATAAGCATTTAATTTTTCTTTATCCTTTCATTTATCTATTGAAGAAATTACATTTCTCATAAACATCTCTTTCCCCATTTGCCAGTCCATTTTTTTTTTTTTTTTTATTTTGTTGGTAAAAGAGAAGAGAAAACAAATTAAACCACTTGACAGCGGTATTTTGGTCAATTACTATCCTTTTAAGTTTGTGATGGCTTCTCGTTTCTAGTATGGAGCTTAACCACATTTAGATATAAAACAATCAATTTTTTGCATTAGTGCCAAATCATTGCTTTATTATATAGTATGTAGAAACAGAAAAAAAGATTTTAATGTATGGAAAAAAAAGACAATATTCATTTAATAATTAAAGTAAACTGCTTCTAATAATTAAAATTCAAACAAAAAAGTAAAATTTCTTTTTTCACCTATGAATTTGACTATAATTATTAACTGTACTAAATATAATTTATAAACATAATAGCACATTTACTTAGTCTTAGTTGTTTTTTTTATTTGTTATCAATTAGTGAGGCGCAATGGATTTCATTAATTATAATACTTTCTACCTATACACTAATCGATATCAAACCACTTCCTTGAAATAATAAGTTGAAAACATTAGCCAAAATTATTTAGTTTCTTAGACCTAATATTGCATCCCAATTATCCATTTTAAATCAGAAGTGATAAAGTGATTTCATGTATTATATATTTTAAATCTTCAATCCTCAATATAAGTATACTCAGATATTTACTATAAAATATAAATATATTAGAACCCAAATGCGCTCAATTCTTTGGCTTGCATAGAGTATGAAAGTTTTTTGCCTATAGCAAATGGTTTGAAGATTCAACTGTATTTTTCAATACTCTACAGGAATTGAAATCGGGGAATTACCACGTTCTAGATTAATTTGTTTTCTATCTTATTAAACTTTATTCAGTAAGAATAAATGAACAATAGTCATGTAATATAATGGGATGATTTGATATTATAATTTCTGCTATTAACAACTATTATCCCCTTCCCGATACACCACGGCTATGCACTCCTCTACAATACATATTAATAATAATGTAGCATTTAATTTAATAGATGCGAAATTTGGAATACCTCCAAACTAAAGTACCCTCCCATATTCATACTTAAACCCTAGAAGTAAAATTAATCGCACCACCTGCATTGTAACTCCACCCCCCCTCAAACTACAATAATGAAGGAACATGAAAGTCATTACCGAATCTTACCTACTTTTTAGTCGCTCGACGGCAAAACAATGAAGGAAAAATCAGAGGATGCGAATATAGATAAAAGAATGCGATTTTACAATTTATATCCTGATGCATCTTAATCAGGAAATATCACTTTGTCTTCGCATTTTTTAGAGTATTACGTATTATATAATACTCTATGTTTTAATCCATTTCATTTTATACAAGAGAATCATGACATTATACCATTTTTTTAAGTTTTTGTACTTTTTATTCAGTAAATGCAGATACATAGATTATATTTCTGTATTTGACAAAATTACACAAGATCATACTCCCTTCAATTCCAACCATGATTGGATAGTTAATATTTCCTTTTTGGTTTGCTCCAAATTATAGTTCTCTATTTTCTTTTTGCATTTGATAATCCTTATAAATATCTTTATGATCCCTTTATTAATTTATTTTATTTTTATTTTCAAATTACCATCCAATTATTAGCTTATTACTTATTATTCAGACTTTATATATAATTTGTTCATGTTTGTTTTAAGTATGTGCTATTAACAGAAAAAATTATCATGAATACATATTCTTTAGCCGTATATTTATTACTATTTTCGTCTAACTCTTGTGTGAAAATATGAAATTGAACTAACTGTTTTTTTGGACCAGATGGATAGATATAGTTAACTAACTTTACCCACCTGCCGCTTTATATCAATATTTTAATCTCTACATTTGACAACTCTTCTACTTTTGCCCCCACCCAAC
>NW_023591447.1:201939-214502 GCF_014843425.1 Jatropha curcas | reverse complement strand
TAGTAGAAAAGAAAATAGAAAATCATTATTGGTTATGGATAGTTTGTTTAATTAGTTTCAATGAGATGGTGGGGAATGAAATAAACAGTTGCAGTTAGAGCTCACGCTAGTTGTTTTCAATTATGAAATTGGGATGGTGGAGTATTTAGTTGTAATTAAATTAAAGCTATTAATAACAAAAATATCTTGGTTATGATGTTCTTATGCTTGCTCGGGCTACCAATTCTATGTCTGATGCGATAGAATGGGTATCTAACCCACCATCTATTGTTTATGATATTTTTATGCATGATCGTAATAATATATGATCCATCTTTTCAGTTAAAAAAAAATAAAAATATCTTATTTTATTTTTATTTTTATTTTTAGCTCATTATTATACATAATTATTTTTTCTTGATTACTTTTTAATTTCATTTTTCTTTGCTTAATGAGTGGTTTCGAATTAGCATGTAGTTTATTGACTATTTTGTTATATTATTCGGCACCCTTGTTGTTGCATTCTTGGGTTGGGTTAAAACTTTTAGGTCCCTTGCTACCAGCTGTAATTATAGAAATCATATCGATAATTTTAATGAAAAAGTAATTTTATTTTATTTTTAATAAGTGTTTGTTGTTTAAATTAAATGTAAAGTTGAATTAGAAATAAAATATGTAGATACAAATATAAGTATTTATATTAGGTATATTACTATTTCTCCCTTTACTTTCAATCATTTAAAGGACATCTATTTTTTTCTGAGATAAAGAATGTACACTTTCTTCTTTTTTTTTTTTTTTTTTTTTTTTTTTTGTTAATTTTACTTTTTTGTCACATATTTTAAGTTTTTAATAAAAATAAAATTACCTGCTTATATTAATAAAAACTTGAGAGACCAATATATATTAGTTTCTTTGATTCTTGCATTTGGAGGTCTAGTAAAACTGGAATAATATTCGACCCATTACCTTGAGTCAAACTGGCACTAGGACTTAAATAAGCTTAAAGCCACCAAAGCTCGTAGTAAGCCTAAAAATATACTTTACAAACTTTTAATTCAATAGAAGTGGCCTCAGACTCAATATTATATTCACATATCATAAGTCTTGGGATCGTTTGGCCCGTATCATCATATTCGATGATAAATCAATTTTCAAAGCTCTCTATGCCTATATTTGATATTGCATAATAGAAATTTCAATAAGTAAAATATCATTAAATTATTATATATAGGCTATACAATAAAGATTCGCTGAGAGGTTGAATAGTCTGGAATAACATTATGAGTTATCCAATTGAGGAGTGAATTATACGTAATTGAGTTATATGAATAATAAATATAAGTTGGTTCTTTGGTATTCTACATAATTGTAGAAAGGATGTGTTTGAGTTATATGTTGGCATGAATAAGGTTGAGCAATCGATTTAATCGAAATAGACCAACTCCTTTTGGTCTGGTCAAATATTTTTTTTATATTGATTGAACCTGCAACCAAATAATACAAAATCAATTTGTTTTGGGTTTAGTTCAATTATTTCATAATGAATTAACTATTTTAGATCTAAAAAATAAATTTGATTAGATATATATAAAACCGAAATAAATCGAAAATCAAATAATTATTCCTAACCAAAACGTTCAGTAAGTGAATTCTATAATATTTAAAATGACCAGATAAGATGGATGGATTCAATTTTCAAGTCTAACGTGAATATTGCTTACCCCTAAATATGTGCTGTGTGTTCCTTATTTAACTGGATAAAAAAAATTTTAAAATATGCATAATTATTTGGATTTTCTTAATTCTTAAGCCAAAAAAAATAAAAGTGATATGTTTAATTTTTGAAATAATTAAGATTTGTTTTGGTAGACTTTTTTAAATAAAAGATCCATAAATAAATACTCTAGATTCATTTGAATCGAGAACAAAGATAAATAAATATGAATTGAGAGATTTTAAAATGGATTCTCATAATCGACAGAGATGAACGAAAAATAGTTTTATAGATTTTCGATTTACCAAAATCAACTACATATCCAAATAAACTTTATCTATAAAATTAGTATTTTGAAAAAAAAAAAAAAAGATGAATGGAAATCAATCTTCAAAATTCAATTCAAATACATATTATATAACTAAGCATAAGACTTGCCTATATTCGGTGAACGAGTCTAATTATATATCAAGTCAATGAGAAAAAAGATTTTTTAAAAAAATGTTATTGTTTTTTTTTTTTTTCTTTTTTTGAAATAAAATAATGTTTGTAGCTGGTTTTGGTAAGAGCTCATACATTGGGTGTAGTGGAGGGCGAAAATTTTCCATTATTTAGTTAAGGAAAGTGCTCATTTGGTTGGGATACGAGGACTAGCAACCAAAACAGTTAAGCACCTGACTGGTAAGATAGGGTCATGTTTGGTTAAAACAAAAAGCTGCAAGTTCAACTACAACTCCAGAAAATAATTAAAAGAAAAAAAAAAAGGGAAATAACCAAACATTCCATATTAACCTTTCACATGCCTTTATAGTTTATACCTACATTAATTCCTTTTGGCAAACAGCAAATAAGCTAAGATTCGTTTCCTTAATGACAAAATTAGAGAATAAAATATACAATCAAAAACTAAAGATTTGGGGAGGATTCTTCTCCTCTCCTCACCTCTTCCTATTATAAATAAATAGAGGATCTTGAATCACAGAGAGCTGCTACTGCAATTGCAAATAGGCAAGAACAGAGAAAATTTTCAAAAAAAAAAAATCATATTTTTCTATAGAATGGCTTTTGCAGACAAAGTTTTAATTATCTCATCTTTGTCCTTCTCTCTGTGTTTCTTAGAGTTGTCTGCTTCATTCTCTTCACTACGGTATCAGAATTCATATTCTCATACCGATCAAGAAATACCAGAGGCAGTGCGACTCCAAATTCAAGAAAATTATGTAGAAACCTTTCTTTTTAACATTTTCCAGGTAATTATTAATGTTATTATGAGTTGTTTTTGATTGTTTCTTTAATTTTCGGTATAGGTGGTGCTCGATAATGGCTTTGTCCAGGTAACGATATCATTGCCGGAAGGATTCATCACCGGAATACAGTACAATGGCATCAACAATTTGCTTGAAGTTCTTAATGAAGAAAGTGACAGAGGGTATATATATATATATACACACACAGTAGTCTATACAAATGCTTCTTTATATTCTTTTTCCTCTCTTTGGTACAAGTAACATCAAACCCACCATTAACAATGTCTTGTCTTATTGAAAAAGCTAAGTATAGCTTTCCTTAGCTGTGCGAGAGGTTGTTGAGAACGTGAAGTGAGCTCAAAAGTTCCCATTTCCAATGATGGCAACAATTAGCTAGCTAGGCTCTCTTCTGAGATTAGCAAATTTAATTATCCTTTAATGACAGTTTTAAATTAATGCATGATATAAATTTATGGAATTTATATATGAAGGTACTGGGATCTCGTATGGAGTGATGAATCAACTACTCGAAAAAAGGGTAACTTTGACAGGTATGCTTCTTGTGCTTGCATGTAATTATCAGTTGTATTTTTGTTTTTTATTGTGTAAATTCAATTTTTTTTTAATTTATTTTTTTGTATATTTTTGTAATTTCATCAACTTAATGTTATGCAGGATGGAAGGAACAAATTTCAAAATAGTAGTACAGAATGAGGATCAGATAGAACTTTCGTTCACAAGAACATGGAATTCCTCTCTTCACGGAAAGCTTGTTCCATTGAACATCGATAAAAGGTACGATTCTTAAAATTTACCTTTTAAATAATTAATTTAAATTTTAAAAATTAATATTATAGTTTCTTTCTTTTCTTTTTTTTTTTTTTTCCTTCTTTTCTTTTTTTTTTTTTTTCCTTTTTTTTTTTTTTTTTTTTCCTTCAGATATGTAATTCTTGGTGGTTCGTCGGGTTTCTACACTTACGCAATTTATGAGCACTCGGAGGAATGGCCTGCTTTCAATCTTGACAATACAAGGATTGCTTTCAAGCCTAGAAAAGACAAGTAGATAAATCTTCTCTATTCCCTTTTATTATTTTTATAATATAATGTTGGATTGCTTGTTTTGAAAAAATAAAAAATAAAAAAAAAATAAAAATGTCGTTAGTAGCTATACCCACTATTTACCAAATGAAAAAGAGCAAATTGACAAGCAAACGAACAAGTAGGCACCAGGAGGAACAAACTGCGTGTTTCAACCAACCCAAATTGGACTTTCTCAAAAGTGGTCCTAAATTAGGTTACATGAGGAAAAAAAATCAATTCCATTTGAATAATTAGGTCCACTGGAATCAATTTTTGGATATTTAGAATCCTAATTTTATATAAGTATCTAAAATACATATAAGTGCTGACGGACAACCATTCAAATAGCTAATTCTAGTTATTTTGATAACGACTGAAACTAATCACAGGTTTAACTACATGGCCGTAGCGGACAATAGACAGAGATATATGCCATCACCTGATGATAGATTGGTGGGAAGAGGCCAAGCTCTAGCCTATCCAGAGGCAGTGATGCTTGTGAATCCAATTGAACCAGAATTTAAGGGAGAGGTAGGTATTGTAGTAATAGAATATTTTAATTTTAGTTTTGGTTTTTGGTATTTGTTTGGTTATAATAAAAAGAAAAAACCAAATGTGAATAGGTAGATGACAAATATGAATACTCATGTGAAAGCTTGGACAATGGAGTTCACGGGTGGATTTCTACTGACTCAACTGTTGGCTTTTGGTTAATCACTCCTAGTATTGAATTCAGGTCTGGTGGACCACGTAAGCAGTTCCTTACCTCTCATGTGGGCCCAACAACACTTTCTGTAAGCAAACCTCCTCTTTCTTTTGTGGGATAATTATAATTCTTTTTATTTCAGGATTTCAAATTTATTTTTTATTTGAATAAATAAAATTTTTATAAAAGAAAATACAGCATAATCCGTGTGATTTGATTTAGAAAATACAAATTCTTATATTTTAAAAAATATTAGAAAATGAAGATGGTAGAAGAAAGACGCAAAGAGGCTGGAGTGAAAAGGTTAGCAGCTAGGGTAGATGGGTGTATATAGGGATTTAAATCTTTTCTCTCTCGTTGGACTCATTTAAATTATTAAGACTAACCAGAGAATGGTGTAATTTTGGATGAAATAATGAAATTATGGACGGAATTAAAATTTAAGGACTTTGTAATTATCTTTTAAAAATAAAGGTCTTTAAATATTAATTAGACAAAAATTTAGAAACACCATTATCATTTTTCCCCTGTGTTAATTAAGCTGAGTCACGTGCCAGGTATTTCATAGCACTCATTACGCGGGAGCAGAAATGATAATAAGCTTTAGGCCCAATGAGCCCTGGAAGAAAGTGTATGGCCCTGTTTTTGTCTATCTCAATGCGGTGCCAGACAAAAACAACTCCCTTTCACTTTGGGAGGATGCTAAAAAACAGGTTTAACTTGTTAATATTATACATTTTCACTTCGTATTTTTATAGACATGGAAATAAAATTGGAACAGTAATATTGATATAAAATTTGATTTTAGATGATAAATGAAGTTCAAAGGTGGCCTTACGATTTTCCTCATTCTGAAGATTTTCCATCGTCGGATCAACGGGGTAATATTTCTGGCAGGCTACTAGTGTTAGATAGGTAGGTAAGCATTCTATATTTTTATTTTTATTTAATTTTTATTTCGAAAGAAAAAAGAAAGAAAGTACAATTTCATAACTGTATCAAAATTTATGATATAATAAAAAGACAGTATAGGGATGTGAGGGACGAGAATATACCTGCAAATGAAGCGTATGTAGGGCTGGCACCTCCTGGAGATATTGGCTCCTGGCAAATTGAATCCAAGGTGACTATAATTTTGCGTTGCAAATAATAAATTTTATATATATATATATATACTCCTGGCAAATTGAATCCAAGTGGACTTATGTATTTTTGCGTCTGCAATAATAAATTTAATATAATATATATATATATATTTTTAATGGATAATTATGGATATAACAAATTCAATTTTCTGTTTCTGTGGATATTAGGGTTACCAATTTTGGAGTAGAAACAGATAAAGATGGACAATTTACAATTAATAATTAAGAACTTGGTGACTTACCAATATCTATGCATGGGGTTCCAGGATATATTTTGGGAGTTATTAAAGTATTGATCCTGTTCATTAAAATAAGTCCAGGTTCTCTATTTTTCTCACACTTTTTTGATTTTGGTTGCTTATTTTATTTTTTTTATTTTTTGCAAATATAGCTATACACTATATTTATTTTTTTGGAAATGTAATAACAAGGAAGTAATTATTTTGTGTTTGGTGACCTTATATATTGAGCCTCCAAGACATGGTTGTACATTATGGGAGAAAATAGGATTTCCTGATCCGGTCTGCTGTTAGAATTCTATATTCCAGATTCCCGATCCTAATATGTCAACAAACTTTATCTTTAATCCAGTGATAGGTAAAGTTATTCATGTCAAATTAATACAGCAGGGAACTTTTTTTTTTTTTAATTATGTGATATTGTTAGCACAAATCTTTATTATTTTGCAATATTTTGCAGGTATTAGGCAATATGGATTATGGGAAAGATATACAGATCTGTATCCTAGATGGAGATTTAGTATTCACTGTCGCACTTGTATTATTCAAAAAGGATTGGTTTTTTGCACAAGTAACAAGGTTCATTTTCCCAACCCTAATTTTTAATTCCTTAAATTTATAGCATTTCGTTTGATAACTATTCTAAATAGCTCTTAGGAAAGAAAATTAAAATTGGTATAAGGGAAATAATTTCATATATTTTTTAATTTATAAAAATTCCAAAATAATTAAGACAAATGCTTTGAATTTATTTATTTTTAACAGCATTTTCAAATCATTTCTTGTAGTCAAATTAGTTGTATAATTTAATGTCAAACAGATTCACAGTCCACCTGTGCTTGCTCGCTCATATCAAATTAAATTGAAGTGTGATTGATAAATTACAGGAAGAAGGAAAATAACCACTATGAAGGAACTACTGGCATAATAAAGTTCAAGCAAGAAAGCAGTTGATTCCGAATTGGGATATATAAACTTCGGTTTGGCACTTGTCGACAGCAAATAATGCCAATTTTACAGGGGGTTTAATTAATTTTTGCAAAATCATGATTATTTATTATAGATCTCTGTAGTTAAATTTTTAAATTTTATTTCAAATTAATTAGATCATAATGTATATTCAAAAATGAATTAAATTTGTGTTGAAAGGTTCGGATTAATGATGGTAAATGCAATTCTCCTTTATTTTTCAACTGGAAGAATTGGAAGACAATTACAATAGCGAGACATTGGAATTCATTTGGGCTTGTACAGGGCTATTTCAATGTAGATGTACCAGGAAGCTACCTTGTTGAAGGGAATTAAACACAATCTTTTTGACACAAAAGCCGAATGCAAAGCCCTTTTTCAAGGGATTATGTACGATTATATTCGCTTTGGAAGGCCCTCCATTTTCGAAACACCGTCAAAATAGATTTTTTTTATTTTTCAATATTTCTCTTATAGAAAAATTTAGTGGAAATTTTTTACAGGTGATATTCAAAGGTTTTTTTTTTTTTCATTTTCAATTTAATTTTATTCCAAAGATTCACTTATTTGGTATAAGTTGAATATCAAAAAAATATAATATGATCAGGTGCTTTCTTTAGCTTAAAGATTGGGAAAAATGGTTAGGTGGTGACTGGGAGAGGTTTATTGAAGACAACAAGCAAAGCAATAATTATATCGTTTTTGTTTGGATAATACGTGTTTGTCAAAGCAAACGAAATTTCTTTGTCTTGGTTGAGATGGCAAACGAAGCCGTCCACGCTTTATTTTAGCAGGAATAGCGTTTTTTTCATTGTACATTTAAAGGTTTCTATGGAACTTCCTGTCATATTCACTTATTTGTAATGGATTCTGTTTCTGAGTAAAGGAATTTTCTCGTTTTAATCTCAAAAAATAAAAATAGTAACATTCCAAATTGGGTTATTAAATTTTTAGCCAAAAATAATAAAATAAATAAATTTTTAACTTTAGAATAGTAGCAAATTTATTGGTTCAAAAATATTAAAAAAAATATTATTTTACTTTTTTTAATTAAAAATTTGATTCCTTTTTTATCATTTCTTTTCATAGTTAAGGTTTGATAACTATATAAAATTAGATTTTTGTATTGGCCAATAAGATCGGATGGCCAAGTTGAGTTTTTATTTTTATATTTCCACCTATTCATAATCTTACTTCTAACAATTATTGGGTAAATTTATTGCTTAGTCCCTCTGATTTTAGTTAAAGTTAACAACTTCATTCCTTTTTCTTTAATACATTAATGGCATCCAAACTGGTTTGCTCTTTTTCGACCATTAATTCCTTCTATTTAAATTTAGATAAATACAAAAAAAAAAAAAACAAGAGATAAAACATACTTTTAATTTAGTGTTTTTTAATTTTACTTTCCAGAAATAAAGAAAAATTAAAATTTGTAGAAAATTAAAAAGAATGAAGAGATATGCAAAAATAAAAAAAAAAAATGTGATAAAAGAAATAGAAAATATGAAACGTATTTTTAGCACTGTTAATTGAAAGCCTAATTTTTTTTTTTTTAGTTTTGGGGAGAGGGGGATTCGAACCTATCGATCGTCACAGTCGTATATGACTTACCATGTAGTTACGTCGTGGTGTACGAAAGCCTAAAATTAAATGGAAATATAAACTTTTAAAAATAATATATTAATTAAATTTCCTAAAATCTGTGAAAGTAAAGCAAATATAACGTTGATATATATGATTATATGCAAAGATAATAGTTTTTCAAAAAAATAAGAAAAAATAAATGGAAATAAGAAAAATAAAATAAGAAAACCATGTTAACGTGTTTAACTAAAAGCTCAAAAAACAAAAGAAACTTTATTAAATATGTAAAAGTAAAAACTATTAATTAAATCTTTAACTTTTTTTAGAAATAAGAAAAAAAATTTTCAAAACTATTGAAAAAAAATAATAGCGTATTACGGTATATTATAGATATAGATATATTAAATTAGAATTAATATATATATCATTTATCATTGATAGGGAATAAGAAAAGAAATTGAAATTGCCATTTCAACCAAATTTTTGGACGTAGATTAGTTATTTTAAATGGTAAAAGGGGAAAAAAAAAAAAAAACAATACTTGGTCGTATTGGATTGTTTAGCATTAAAAAAAAAATTACCAAAAATTTGTGAAATTAATCAAAAGATTTTAAAACAGTTTCTCATAATGAATAAAGATTTGAATGGAAATCCAATTCAAATACTAAAATCATTACTTTATAATGCTCTTTTTTTTTTTTTTTTTTTGAATGAAAAAATCCGAACTCCGATTCGAACCAGCGACCTAAGTTATCATCTGAGGTTTGAAACCAACTACAGTCCTCCGCTCTACCAACTGAGCTAATGGTCGGTTGGTTTATTAAGGTTCAGGAAAGTTATTTTTTAATTCAATAGAATTTGAACTGTTTAAAAATGCTCATTTTTTGGAATTTTGGTTGGCGGTACGAGGACTAGCCAGCCAGTTTACATTGAGCACCCGACAACTGGTCAAGACAGGGGTCAAGTTTGGTCTTAAAACAGGATACAGCAAGCTCAACTACAATCTCAGGGAAGGGAAGGAAATAATCTTTCTTAAAAAAAAAAAAAAGGAAATAAGCAAACATTCCATGTTTTAACCTTTTCACACAAGCCTACATTAATTACCTTGCACAAACCGCAAATAAATAGCAAGATTTCGTTTCCAAAAAACTAGAGTAGAGGATTCCTCTCCTTCTCCTCTACTATTAAGTAAGAGGATCTTTGAATCACACGAGAGCTATTTGGCCAAATTAAGAGGCAAAGAACACGATGAAAAAATTTCAAAAGAGATATATATAATAGTTTCTACATGATGGGTTTTGCAGACAAATCACTTTATTATTTCTTACTTTTGTCCTTTCTCTCTGTGTTTTTAGAGTTGTCTGTTCATTTCTCTTTCATTTTCATCAGCAGAATTTCATATTTTTTCATACCGATCAAGAAACACAGAGGTCCCGTGCGACTTCAAATTGAAGAAAATTATGTTTTAGAAACCCTTTTTCTTTTAATATTTTCAGGCTTAATAATTAAATTCTTCAGGAAGTGAGTTTTTGATAGTCTTTTAATTTTTTGGTATAGGTTGGGTGGCTCCGATAATGGGTTTGTCCAGGTGGACAATATTCATCACCAGGAGGATTCATTTCACCGGAATACAGTATAATTTGCATCAACATTTTGCTTGAAGTCTTATTAATGAAACTAACAGAGGGTATATGCAGTTTATACAAATGCCCTATTTTTTCTTTTCCTTCTCATGTATTATAATAATAGCCTGAATCAAAATGTAATTTAGTTAAATCGTTGGTAATTAGAAGAAAAGGACCTTTTCTTAAGATAGTTTTTCCTTTTTTGGGCTCCGTTTTGGAGTTTAATAAGTATAATTTTATTATTTTCGGAAAACTATTGTATATTAGGTAAAGTTCGGTTTAGAATGCAATAATTGATGCTTTCTTTCAATCTTAGATATAGGAAAATATAGTTGCTATAGGTTTAAAGTTCGGTTAGAATTTGAAATGGTTGGATACTTATTTCATCTGAGGGTATAGAAATTTTATGCTAAGAGAGTTGTCCTTATATGGATTTTATAGTATTTGAGCAAGACAACAGTCAAAATCCATTAGGTTTTCAGAAATAGAGGATTTTTTTATAAGAATGAAATTTATCAATACATGACTTGCTTTAACACTTTGAAAGCATCAATTTTATATTTTATTGGAAAAGAGTAATTTTCAAATATTGTCTAGCTATTTTCTTAATTTTATGATTTAGTTAAACAATTTTAATGATTCAAATCAATATTTTTTCATGGAGTTCCTTTTATTTATTTATTTTTTTTTCAACAACATTACGGGTAGCCATTACCAAACACACCATTCACATTACTTAAATGTAATGTACGTATATCCATTTTGCACCCTATACCCTAACTAGAGTTTAAGAGTTATAGAATATAAAATATAATGAATATAAAACCCTATAAACTAAATTTTGAGTTAACTTAATCTGAGCCCAGTTAACACATCAAACAACACTCTCCAATATAAAATTTACCATATCTTTCAAGAAACCAAAAATCTATGAATGAGAGAGGAAGATTGGATGACTTGGTTAATTGAAGGCAATAATTTACATTTCTTTGATAGGGAGATAGATAGAGATCGATTGGAATGAGAAAAGGAAGATTGCTCAAATTTTTTTTTTTCTAAGTGACGGTCGTTTTTCAAGCTAACTAGACCCTTGTAGTAATTGTTTTCTTATTTGAAACTCCAACCCTAAATTTGTATATATGGAAAGTGAAGAGAAGTTTGAAAAAAACAGGATATAATTGAATAAAGCCACGAAGATGGTTGAGCATGTTTATTTATCAGGCCCATTTTTATTGTCTTTTATGTGATTATTTTTGTTTTTGAAAAAAGTTAAGTTAGCTTTTGCTTATCCTATAATGGACAGTTCTAAATTAATATAAATAATAGATTTTGTATGAATTATAATGCATTTTATTATATCACGATATGGAATTATATATATGAAGGTTCTTGGATCTTGTGTGGAGGGATGAACCAAGTACTCAAAAAGAAAGTACCTTTGATATGTAAGTAAACACCTGTATTTTAGCATATTTACTCATTTTATATTCATATATACTATTTTTGTTTTCATTAATTGATATTAAACCATTTTTGATTTTTTAAAAAAATTGAAAATTTAACTTGATTGAATTCCCTTTAATATTAATTCTTTATAATTAAAGAGAAATAAATTTAAAAAATATTAGACAAAAAATAAAATAGAAATAAAATAATTAATTCTAAAACTATCAATTTATATAAAAAATAATTTTTATTCCTAAAATTCACGAACTCAATGCTGTGCAGTCTGGAAGGAACAAATTTTCCAAGGTTAATAGGTACAAAATTAAGGATCAATAGAACTCTCAATATCACAAGGAACATGGAATTTCTCTCTTGGAGGGAAAGGTTGTTTCCATGAATTATTCGATAAAAGGATTTATTTTTAAAATTTATTTCTTTAAATTTTGAAAAGAAATAGATAATCAATTAATATTTATAATCTCTTTTCTTATTTTTCCTTATTCAAGGTTTGTAATTTTCTTAGTGGGTCCGTTTCAGGGTTTCTACACTTACGCAATTTTTATGAAGCACCTGAATGAATGGCCCTGCCTTTTCAATCGGACAATACAAGTGATTGTTTTTCCCAGCTTTAGAAAAGGACAAAAGTTATTCATAATTTATTTTTTTTATTTCTTTTTATAATAAATTTTTTTTTTCATGAGATTTTTATAATATTGTTTGAAAAAAGGAGAAATAGAAAACTCATTAGTCTTCAAACCAATTACAAAACATCTTAAAACAAATTTGTCTTACCATATTTTTTTTTTTTTAATCTCTCTCTTTT
>NW_023591447.1:0-201439 GCF_014843425.1 Jatropha curcas | reverse complement strand
ATTATAGGTAGATGACAAATATGAATACTCATGTGAAAGCCGGGACATCAGAGTTCACGGTTGGATTTCCACAGACTCGGCCGTTGGCTTTTGGCTAATCACTCCTAGTATCGAATTCAAGTCCGGTGGACCCCTTAAGCAGTATAATACAGCCCATGTGGGCCCAACAATCCTTTCGGTAAGCAATCACGTCACTTAAAAATAATTATCACAATCCTTTCTCTCTCACTAAGCGAATTGTTATAGAATCGGATACGTCAACCCGTTTTGACGCCTCACTTAACAGGTATTTCACAGTACTCATTATGCGGGATTAGACATGACAACAACTTTTGGGCCGCATGAGCCCTGGAAGAAAGTATTCGGCCCTGTTTTCGCCTATTTCAATTCGGTGCAGGACAAAAGCGATTCGCTTCCACTTTGGGAGGATGCTAAAAAACAGGTTAACTTGTTATTATACATTTTTCATTTTAGACATGGAAATAAAATTGGAGCACTAATATGAATTAAACTTTGAATTTAGATGATAAATGAAGTTCAAAAGTGGCCTTATGACTTTCCTGGTTCTGAAGATTTTCCACCGTCGGATCAACGGGGTCAAGTCCATGGCAGATTACTAGTCTTAGATAGGTATTTATATAACTTTTTTATTTAACTTTATTTCAAAAAAAAAAAAAAAAAAAAAAAAAAAAGATGCGCCATACATATTTTTTCATATAATCATCAATTTTTTCAAAAAAAAAAAAAAAAAAAAGATCGCCATAATATTTTTTTCATATATCATAATTTTTTTCAAAATAAATACAATATTTAAATTTATCGATTAATTCACTAACTCACTCTTGTATTATAGGGATGTGAGGAAAGGAAACATACCTGCAAATGGAGCTTTTGTTGGGCTGGCATCCCCAGGAGATACTGGTTCCTGGCAAATACAATCCAAGGTGACCATAATTTTGCCTGGCACTTATATATAGTTAGGAAAAATTGCTACTTTATTTTTGTATTCTATTAAAATACTCAACTTTGCCTTTGATATAACAGTATAATAGAAACAAAAGATATGAATAAAATTATGTATTTTAAATATGCGGGGCAATATTGTCTATTATGAAAAAATATGGGGATAAAATCATATTTTTTTTACATAACAAATCAATTTTTTTTAGTATTGAGAAAGAGAGATTAGAACATGAATTTATTGTCAGGTCATACGTATACTTACCAGTTACTACGACTAAGTTATGACTTGGTGTTCTATAAGAAATTAATTTCCTTTTCTTGATATTAGGGTTACCAATTCTGGAGTAAAACAGATAAAGATGGACAATTTACAATCAATAATATAAGGACCGGTGATTACAATATCTATGCATGGGTTCCTGGATTTATTGGAGATTATAAGTATGACAAAGTCATTACGATAAGCACAGGTCTTATATTTTTCTTACACTTTTAAATAAGGACCCTTTTTTGGTTTCTTATAAATTATTTTTGCATATTTTTTTGGAAATGCAAAAGCAGGAAGTAATATTGATGTTGATGATCTTTTATACGAGCCTCCAAGGAATGGCTCTACAATATGGGAAATAGGAATTCCTGATCGGTCTGCCAATGAATTCTATATTCCAGATTCCAATCCTAAATATGTCAACAAGCTTTACCTCAATCATGATAGGTAAAGCCTGATTATATCAAATTGAAAGTAGTGGGGCTTTTTGTTTTTTTAATTAATGTGATTATCGTGTACTAATTGCAGGTTTCGACAATATGGATTATGGGAAAGATACACAGAGTTGTATCCTGATAACGATTTGGTGTTCAATATTGGCGCTAGTAATTATTCAACAGATTGGTTTTTTGCACAAGTAACAAGGTTTTTCCGACAACCCTATTTGGTAATTTCTGGAATTTATATGTAGCATTTGTTTGATAATGTTTTAAATTGATATTAGAAAGCCAATCAGGTAGTGTTCTGGTTGGTTTCCTCATTTATGTGAGGAGTGGGAGGTCTCGAGATCGAGAGAAATCCTCTCGATCACAGTTGTTTTCACCAATTTGGTGAGGAGCAAAAGGGAGGATTACCATGGCTATATATAGTCTGTAGTATTATTTCGGCCTATAAAATCTTCCAATGAATTAAAAAAAATTCCTGTAAGAATCACTAAAAATTGATTTTAATTATCAAAATTTTAAATAATTAAAAGTACAATGCTATTTAAATTTATTTTTTCAACAGCTTTTAAAATCATAATCCAAGTCAAAAATAATTATAAATTCTAATGTTAAACATACTCGTACTCCATCTTTGCTTGCTTCCTATTATAAAATTAAATTGCCTGTTTGAGAAAATATATTTAATTTTAATTAATAATTTTCTTCCCCTCTAATAAATTATAGAAAGAAGGAGAATAACACATATGAAGGAACTACATGGCAAATAAAGTTCAAGCAAGAAACAGTTGATCGAACAGCGACATATAAACTACGTTTGGCACTTGCAACAGCACATAATGTTGATTTACAGGTTATTTAATTAATTGGTTAATTTGCAAAATTTGACTTTTATTTCAAATTAATTAATCTATTTATATTAAAAATGAAATTAAATTTGTGTTGAAGGTTCGGATTAATGATGTAAATGCAAGTTCTCCTTTATTTTCAACTGGAAATATTGGGAAGGACAATACAATAGCGAGACATGGAATTCATGGGCTGTACAGGCTATTCAATGTAGATGTACCAGGAGCTCACCTTGTTGAAGGGATTAACACAATCTTTTTGACACAAACAGCCGATCAAAGCCCTTTCCAAGGGATTATGTACGATTACATTCGCTTTGAAGGCCCTCCATCTTCCAACACCATCAAATAGATTTCATTTAATTTTCTTTTTCAAAGGAAATTTAGTGAAAATTTTACACATGATATGGAAAGGATTACTTCGGTTAATAATTTCAAATTTGCTTTTATTTTATGCCAAAATTAAATAATTAAGTTTTACCTCAATCTCTAATTGTTTGGTCTTTGTTTTAGTATTGTCCAGTTTTGTTCCTTGCTTTCTGTTATCAGTGCATTATAATATGTGATAAGAATTATATTTCAAATGTAAATAATTGCCTTGTCGTGAATGATTTGTACTATAGTTGATTACTTGGCACACGTGTCATCTAGGTGGATTAAATAATATATGTATATGGGATTGTAACAGCTAGGGATACAAGTTAATGAATATACAATTCCCTCTTTTTATTCTCTTTCTCTCTCAATTCTTCTATTTTCTCTTCCTTTCTCTTCTTTTCTTATCTCTCAAACGCTACTCTACTCTTCTCACGTATCCTAACACTTTCTACCTAACATACAACTCTTTAATAAAATTTGCTGGCTTACAAAAAAAAGAAAAAAAGAAAAAAGAAAATCATTACCTTTACGTGATATTTTGAGTTTTGAGTTGTCTGTAAAATTATTTTCCATAAACAAATAAATTGATTCAATTCTTCAATAAAAATTGTTAGCTTATATTTATAAGCAGTTGGATCAACAGTAATAACATGCATCTTCGTACGAAATTTACATGCAAAATCAGAGATTTAAAACTTGGAGTCACAGATTTTATCTGAATATCATTCAATTCAAGCATGGAAACACAATAAAATTTGCTGATTTATCAAAATAATAATAAAAAAAAAGTTATTAGGTTATTTGAATGCACATGATTGCCTGGCTGATGCCTGATTAATTTATAAATAGGAATAATTTGTTCGCGTACGTAGGTTTTATTGCTTGGAGTAAATCTTTCTTCGTCATTCATTGACTATGGAAATTTTTTTCCATTGGAAAAAAAAGATTCCTTACCGTCCAAATCACATTAAAAAATTTTCCTGTACGAAAGACGTTTTCTTTCGTCGCGAATGACAGAGAAGAACTTCCTCATATTTTCTATATTTTCCTATGAAAATGTGTTCTTTATCTATTTTTCCGTTAGCCTGCTGCGTTTTAAAACGATGATGTGGCAAATATGAGGATTGACGGATTGTTTTGAATGAAGATAATGAAGCCCATCTAGCAAGTAATTAATACTCATGCCACGACATCGTTTTTATTTTGGATAATTATATATATATTTTTATTTTTACATGGCAAGACAGTAGAGGAATTATATATAGTCACGAACAAGAACAAATTGCAAGACTTGGAATCAATGTCTTGCTTGGAAATTAATGGAAGAAAGGTCATTACTTGATTGATTTGAAATTAGTCCATAACTGGTAGCTAGTAAGTAACTTGGGTTCTGAGCGAAGCAAAATCCTGCACTGTTATTTTTCCTGACGACTGAGTAAAGATTTTGCAAATTCCAGCAAAATTATTGTAAAAGGAAAACTTGGCCTCTAGTTTAAGTGAACTCAGCCAATACCAAATTCTTCCTTTCACTTCCTATATAAACTTATAATGGTTAGCTATTGGAAAATAAAATTAATAATTTTTATTATATTGCTTTGGATCCATCTCCATGTCAAGCCAAAGAGTGAAATTGCATATTCAAGAACGCCATGTAATTAATTTTTTTATTATTATTTTTTTATCATTATTAGATTGATTGGAAAATAATATCAATGGCATATCTCATTTGAAAAACTTTGATGCAATGGAAGCAGGTGGTGATGGAGAATGGCATACTACAGGTTACAATATCAAAACCAGAAGGAATTGTGACTGGAATTAGATATAATGGCATCAGTAATTTGCTTGAATTAAAAAATGATGAATCTAATAGAGGGTATTAATTAATTTATGGCATTTCATACTTTTTTATATGCATTTTGTTCCTGAAATATAAAATTTCTTTCTTTATAGAAATTGATATATATATATTTTTAATGGAACTTGTAGGTATTGGGATCTTGTCTGGAGCAAGGAAGGAAGTACAGGAACAACTGGAATTTCCTATGTGTATGAAAATTATTTTATTTTTAAGATTTCTTCTTTAAACTCTATTATGGATTTTTTTGGGCGATTTAATTTAATTTAATGGTAAAGCGATATCATATTCTAATTTTCATTTATCGTATTAAGTTTCATTCATTTGATCTACTAATATCCTCTAACTCATTTTAATTACCTCTTAAAATTTCTATTATGTCAAATTATGTATATATTAGTATTAATTAACCTCAAAATTTTCTTTTTATATATAATTTTAAAGCTTTTTTTTTTTTCATGTCCATACAGGATCAAAGGAACAAATTTTAGAGTCATAGTGGAAAATGAGGAACAAGTGGAACTCTCCTTCACAAGAATGTGGGATCCTTCTGTTGATGAGGGCAACCTTGCTCCTTTGAACCTAGACAAGAGGTAATTAACTAGTTAATTACTGATTAAGCTTTCATCATCACTGACAATTTTTTCTGTTTAAACTGGCATACCATCTAATTAGTATCAATTAGCAGTGCAAATTATATTGTTAATTTGGACAATAAAATATTATTTTTTTCTCCTTCAGATTTATTATGCTGCGCAACTCCTCAGGGTTTTACTCCTATGCTATCTTTGAGCACCTGAAGGAATGGCCAGCTTTTAACCTCCCTCAAACCAGAATTGTATTCAAGCTCAGGAAAGACAAGTAAGCAAATGGGGATAAAGGAGTAATAGAAATACTACCTAAAAAAATTTAAAAACTGGTTTTGCCAATTACTTATAGTTAAAAACTTAATACTACCAATTACTTATCCATAGAAATCTCATAGTGGTTGAAAAAAATTGAATTCAACATTGATTAATTAATAATTAGCTAAAGAATTATAATTGAATGAGGATTGTTTTTCGTAATTTGGTTCCGAATATGCTTCCTGCAATACCAAAGCTAACAGAGATAATTCATATAAATTAATTGGAAAAGACTTATCTACATCCGGTTTATGACCAACCTATACACTAAACCAATCATAAATAGTATTTTTGTTCAAATAAGAGCTTTTTTGACCATATACTAGAAAAAAATAAAATAGTAATATTTTTTTAAAAGACTCTTTAATTGGCTTGGTATATGGAACCGCCTGGATGTAGGCAGGCAAGTGTTATCGTAATTAATAATATAATTATTCATTCAATGAGATTTTTTTTTTATTTGTAAACAAGATTCAAGGAGTAGGAAATTATCAATTCATTTTTACTTTACATTGACCAAATAGGTTTCACTACATGGTAGTAGCAGATAATAGGCAAAGATATATGCCACTGCCTGATGACCGGTCACCTCCTAGAGGCGAGCCACTGGATTTTCCAGAAGCTGTACTGCTTGTAAATCCTGTAGAGCCAGAATTCAAAGGAGAGGTACGTACTCTTCCCAATTCCTCTATTTTACGTGAATTACTATTCTGTACAGACTATTGCTCTATTTTTTTAATCAATTCAATTAATCCTTAATTTTAATTAATTGAGACCAATTTCACTTGATTTACTACTATTTATTTAAAAGTCAAATATTTATTGACTTTTCTCAACTCATCTATAAATATAACTTTATACGAAACTAATCTCCTTTAAGACTTCGTGAATGTCTTGACATAAGTACTTTTTTTATCGTGGCTGTGTCTTGCTGGAAGTTTTTTTTTTTTAACAAATCGAACACTTCTAGTGAAATATTTGCAGGTGGATGACAAGTATCAATACTCATGCGACAACAGAAACCTTAACGTCCATGGATGGATATGCTTTGAACCACCTGTAGGGTTTTGGCAAATCACACCCAGCAATGAATTCCGATCAGGTGGACCTCTCAAACAAAACCTTACATCTCATGTCGGTCCGGTTAATCTTGCTGTAAGTGATAATTAATGTTTTTTTCCATTACTTTAACTTTTGTTATTTTATTTCATTTCAACTTTTTTAATATTTCTAAACTTGGTGACTGATTAAAATCACACAATCAGATGTTTCTTAGTGCTCATTATGCAGGAGAAGACATGGTGTTGAAACTCAAACCAGACGAGCCATGGAAGAAAGTTTTTGGCCCTGTTTTTATTTATTTGAATTCTTTGTTGGATGAAAGCGACCCACGTTTGCTATGGGAAGATGCTAAAGAACAGGTCCAAGGAAAAAAAGCAAAATTGCATTTAGTATATAGTTAGTATAATTAAATGCATTTTAGTCAGTTTAATTAAAAAGATGTGTTAAAATTGTATTTGTTTATGTTACATTTTATAAATATGCCTAACAAAACCTAATTTTGGTAACAGACAATTACCAAATTCTAATTATAAACAATGGACATCAAATTTTCAGATGCTAATTGAAGTTCAGAGCTGGCCTTACAGTTTTCCAACTTCAGAGGATTTTCCATCATCCGATCAACGCGGTAGTCTCAGTGGAAGATTGTTAGTTCGAGACAGGTAGGTAACTGAGAGCTCGGTTTGTTTCTCTAAATTAGACTAGAAGGTCATTTCGATTAATGGATTCGAATAATAAAATTTAAATATTTCATAAACTTACTGGGTAGCTTTGTTTATTCTTTTTTTAAAAAAGATCATAATCCATAAAATTGATAAATTTCATCAATTCAAACGACTTTTTTTTATTATAGTTGAAATTATTTGAAGAAAAAAAAAAATCTGACGACTAATATTTCTTTTATAGGTATGCTAGTGATTATGACATGCCAGCAAATGGTGCTTATGTGGGATTGGCACCACCAGGAGATGTTGGATCATGGCAAACAGAAAACAAGGTGAAAAAAAAAAATTCATCCAATCATATGAAAAAAAAAAAAAAAAAAAAAAATTATAGGTATAGCTAGTGATAATGACACTGCCCAGCAATGGTGCTTATGTGGGAATTGGACCACCAGGAGATGTTGGATCATGGCAAACAGAAAACAAGGTGAAAAAAAAATTCATCAATCATATGAAAAAAAACAAAAAAAAAAAAATTTAAAAAAAAAAAAAAAAAAAAAAAATTTACTCCTCTTTTAACCTCAATATGGTAAATCTTTATTAATTACATACTAACAGGACAATTACTTAACTAATTTCTTGATTAATTTTTAAACTAACGTCTTATGTTGCCTCACTCAGGGTTATCAATTCTGGACACAAGCAGATGCTGATGGTTATTTTTCCATTAACGACATTCGCACTGGCGACTATAATCTTTACTCTTGGGTTACTGGTTTTATTGGAGATTACCGTTATGATTCTGTTATTACTATCACTGAAGGTGCAAGTTTCATGAGTTACAGTTTTATTCTTATTTATTTTTTAATTTTCAATTCCTGATATTGCAGGATTTCCATTTGTTTAAAGCAGGTTGTGATATTGACTTGGGAAATATTGTCTATGAACCTCCAAGAGATGGGCCAACATTGTGGGAAATAGGCATTCCTGATCGCTCTGCTGCTGAATTCTATATTCCAGATCCTAATCCTAATTTTATTAACAGCCTTTACGTCAATCATCCGGATAGGTTAGTTGTCCTTCCACTTGCTAATAAATTCCGACGTAAAAAAAATTATTATTATTAAGTTTCTATCAGTTTCTGTATCTATGATCAGGTTCAGGCAATATGGGTTATGGGAAAGATACACAGATCTATACCCTGATGAAGATTTGATTTATACTGTAGGAACAAGTGACTTTAGCAAAGATTGGTTCTTTGCTCATGTTACCAGGTTTTGGTTCAATCCTTCAACATTCAATATTTGAACTTTTTACCAAAATAGTGTTTAAAAAAAAAAGTAATTACCAGAACAAAAATATTTACGAATAAGGTGTTTTCTTGACATTTTAAAATCATTAGTTGCACTTGCACTTTAAATGTATATTGTTACGCTATAGCTGTAACAAAAACAATAAATTTAAACAAATAAAAGAATATTTGTCAAATTACAGGAAGATTGATGATAATAAGTATCAAGCAACTACATGGCAAATTAAGTTCAAACTTGATAATACAAATGAGAATGGAATATACAAACTACGATTGGCACTTGCAACTGCTAATGTTGCTGAATTACAGGTAATTAAAATTCAAAACCATTTTTTCCCTTTTTTTTTTAATTCTTTTCAGGATATATTGATTAATTATTATTATTATTATTTGCGTTGAAGGTTCGGATTAACGATCCAGGAACAAATCCTCCTTTATTTACAACTGGAGAAATTGGACATGACAACACAATAGCAAGACATGGAATTCATGGACTCTACAGGCTTTATAGCATAGAAGTACCAGGTGCTCTGCTCGTTGAAGGAGATAATACCATTTTTTTGACTCAAGCATTGGCCACAGGCCCTTTACAGGGAATAATGTATGACTATATTCGTCTGGAAGGCCCTACTATTTCTGATTCTTAAAATTATTAATCAACCTTTGACTCGTTTACATTGAATATGTAAAAATCCTATTCTGATTGCAATAATTACTTGATTTATATTTTTGTTTAGCTCACAAGAAATTAATTAAGCCATGCAAGAAGAATATCAATTATTATTATTATTATTATTGCATAATATAAGAATATTTAGCTCACAGTAATTACTTAAGTTTAATTAACATAACCAATTATATATATCTATAACTCTAAAATCAGTCATAAACTACATAAAAAAAAAAAAATCCTAAATCACATGCAAAACATATATCTTCAAAATGCACGGGAACTCTTAACCAGGGTTTGGAAATATTTCCACATACCCATTCCCTCTACTGTCTTGACATGTAAAATTATATTTTAAATGTGGTATTCCTCTTATCATTTTCGTGTTTCTCCATTTCGGTTCCTGTGCAACATAAGGTTATTTCTCGTACATAAAAACTCTTTAATTTTCTAAATCACTGATATGTTTTGAGTCATTACTACATATTTATTACCTACAGAGATTTTTCGAGGCTTTTCTTGATTTTTTCAGCTTCATCTGCTGCTTCAACCTGCATCTTATTAGCCTGTAAATCAGCTGCAGTTGCTTCTTTCTCGTTTTTTGCTGTTATTTTCTTTGCCTGTTTCATATACTCAAGACATGCAATTAATCATCTTCTCTAAAGTAGATATTCTAATTTATATATATAAAAATTTATTATAAGCACACATTAAGCAACCAGTCCTAAACTTCACACACCTGACCAACAAACAAGGCTTTCATGTAGCGAAAGCCTTCTTGCAATGAAACTGCGAAAGCTAAGCATTCCTTCTTCATGCGTGACATCGCAGGTTTACTTTTGGTGGCACTAGTTGGTGTTGGCGGCGGCGGCGGCGGCGGTGAGGGTGATGCCCTTATCTCTTCCATGATTTTTTTCTTCCGCTTCTTTCTTTGACACCGAATTAATGCCTTTCTGCGACATCTAAGTGGCGCAGCTTTCTATTTCTATATCTATTCAGAAGAGGTTTACACGTAAGTACGTAAATCATTTTCTTCTTTACGTGGTGGCTCTAAAAGCGACCCACGTTTCCAATTTTGAAGTTGGCTAACGTATATACTAACTGGGATAATGCTTGCCTAATGTATTCATAGGCAAGACAAACTCCATGGTAAGATTAATGGAAATTAACTATATCTCAAATCTAATTTTAACTTAATTGTTTAAAATCTTAAATCACTATTATTTTTTTATACATAAGAGGCCAACAGACCAAGAGAATATGTAGATCATACAATAGGTATGACACTCTAGGCGAATCACACATCAACTAAGTAAAGGATAAAAATAATATATACAAAAAAGGGCAAACCATAGATTAATAAGACATGTTTTGAGCTATGGGTGATTCTAGCACAGAAATAAATTCGTTCAGGTCCAAGTGGATTCGACTTAAAGCAAAAAATATGTTGCTGATCTAAAATGTTATAGTAGGGCTATGTAACCACTTGAACAAAACTTAGAAACAATATTAAGAGATTTTATATAATCAAACTAAGCTATTTATATAAGTAGAGAGACAAATTTAAGAACAGGAAAGAAAATTTTGTATAATATGTGAGATTTCACTTGTCATTATCTAACTTATAAAATATAAATGGTGCTAACACCTCCCTTCAAACTCAACTATAAATGTAATTATAAACTTAAAATTAAGACAAGTATAACTGTGGAATCAAAACTGAGATAGCATGATTAATATATGTTTGTGTATATACATATGTGTATGTATATTTACCTATTCTCTTTTGATACCTTTATTCTTTATGAATCCAAAAAAAAAAAAAAAAAAAAAAAAAATTAAGGACAAGTCATAAACTGTGGAATCAAAAAACTGATATAGCGAATTGATTAATATTGTTTAGTTGCTGTATATACATATGTCGTATGTATATACCTATTCTCTTTTGATACCTTTATTCTTTATGAATCCACAAAAAAAAAAAAACAAAAAAAAAATACTTACTATTAAAAAATAATTAAATTAAAATAAATCAAATTAAATTAAAAATAAAATCAAATATGGAATCAACTAAATTGTAAGAATCCGCTTGTTATGAATTTTGCGCATTTTTCGTTGCATGTTCTACAAAATATATATTTTCAGTAATTAAATTAAGCTAAGAGATTAAAAAAAAAAAAAAAAAAAAATACTACTATTAAAAAATAATTAAATTAAAATAAATCAAATTAAATTAAAAAATAAATCAAATATGAAATCAATAAATTGTAGAATCCGCTTGTTATGAATTTTGGCATTTTCGTTGCATGTTTACAAATATATATTTTCAGTAATTAATTAAGCTAAGAGATTGGAGAGCGCAATTTTAGGTGTGAAAAGGAGATTATGATTGAGTGGAAATTTTATTAAAATATGCTTATTTTATTCAATTAATTTAAAATAAAAAGGGCAAAGCTCAGTGGGCCTTGCCGTATAGCATTTGGGTTAAGCAATTGACAAATAACGGCAGCAGCCCACAAAAGACTAAAAATGGGCTTAGAACAGTTAAACAGACAAATAAAAGCAGCAAGGGCAAAAATGTCAATTCAAACTCCCCAAATCCATCGCAGTTATATATACCCCCATCCTCAAAAGCTAGGGTATAAAAAGCCCCAAATTCTCTCCGCCAAAAATTGTTCCCTCGGACGAACGTTAAATCAAAACAACAAACCACAGCCAAGAATCCCAACTACGTCGCCACCGATCGGTAACATCAATTTTTCTCTCTTAATCCATACCTTGCTTAATCATTCTTGCCCTAATCTTTGCAGGTTCATTCGCATTTTGCATAATTTAACACCTCCAGTGCAAATTTTCTCTCAATTTATTGCTGTTTTCTTATATATATGGAAGGTTTTGATTCGTAGTTTTTGGGTTTATTTGTTGACAGATATCAAGAAATGGCGACGTTTGAGCTGTATAGAAGATCGACAATCGGTATGTGCTTGACGGAGACTCTGGACGAGATGGTTCAAAGCGGTACTCTTAGCCCGGAGCTTGCGATCCAGGTTCTGGTTCAGTTTGATAAGGTATTAACTTGTATCTGAGGCAATTTAACTGCCATTTCTAGCTTTTTTATGTGTTTCTGTTTTTGCTGATTTTTGTTTTTAATTTTGTTTTTGTTTAGTCTATGACTGAAGCTTTGGAATCACAAGTTAAGAGCAAAGTTTCTATTAAGGTAGTTTCTTTAACTGTTGGAGTTTTTTGTTATTTATGGTTTATAAAGATTAGTTGATATATGAAATGGAATGTTATTTTATTAATTTGTTGCTAGTGGTTTTGTTCGCACTATATGGATTTATAAAAATAGGTATTTGGATGAAAGTGTGAAATTTTACTGTTTTGAAATGCTATTCATCAATGAATTAACAGTGTTTGTATAATTCTATATTACCTTATGTTTATGGATAACTAAATTGGGTGTCAAATTGCGGTTATATGTGTGGCGTGCTTAAGGAGTGTTAGAACTTAAGCATGCTAAGTTTGAAACGTTGATCAGGCCATTGTTTAGTTGCATCAGTTTAGATTTCAAAACGTGTTGTATTTGTGTGAAGGGGCACAAACAGTTGGAAAGAGAACCTGATTTTCCATATGTAAACTTGATCCAAGTCTTTCACTCTATAATCTTGAATGAATGTGATGTGCAGCTAGTTAGTCAACAGCTAAAATGCAATTTATGATTCTGCTCAATTGATTATGGGTTGATTCTGGTGGAAAGTGTTCGATTTTGTATGAATGTTGTCTATTACAATTGATTCTGGCTAAAAACAATAGTTAAATGCATGTGGTCTTTACTTTTTTCTTTCTCAAAGATGTGAAAGGGATTTCTGTACCTTTATACTTGATATTCAAAGCAGTTTTAACTGCTCACAGCCTGCCTACTGCACCTCTGGAGTTAAAGTGTCATCATTAGACTTATTATGACATTTCGTGAATATCTTGAATTGCAGAAGTACACGGTTTCTTTTGCGGATTTGGATGTATCAAAACCACAGGTTGTTTTATGAAGAATAATCAGGGCTTTTTTTGGAGAAGTATATGTAGGGTTGTACTAATTAGGATTCATTAGACAAAAAGCGCCATTTCTATTCTACCCCATAGGGTAATACTAACAGGTGCAGTTGATTTAAGATGCATAAGCATATGCTCCCAATTCATCCTGAAGAAATCTTGTGTACTCACGGCACTTTTGGATCTTTCAAATTTCTAATATAGTTATCTAATCTATAACTAATCAAATCAATTATTAGGATGTGCTTAATGATATCTGCAAATGGTGGTGCATTTATGGAGCACCTGCTTTTTGTATGCTACTTACTGATGGACCAGCAGTCAGAATTGGAATATCTAATCCATCATTAGCTTAGGTTTATTAAACTTGCGTAGTCTTTGATAGTTTTTGCATGAGTTTGAATAACAATGTGTTTTTCCAATTAATTGTGGAAATGCAGTTGAATATCGAAAATCTGTAGCATAAGGTGGGTTTTTTACCTAGCATTTATTAGATCTGGTATCTTCTGCTTCGTATTTTAGTTTCTTTCCTTTTATTACTCTTAACTGCTTGGTGTCGATGTATGTTTAGTATTGGATAACTTTTGTATCATTGCTTTCATAAATGTATGAAGTGGTCTTATGCTGTTAACTCTGTTAAGTTTCACTAGGAAATGCACTGTGCTTATGCTAATAAGGAAGAAGGCTTGTTCCCTTTGCATTGGCCTTGAAAAGCAGCGAAATTAAGTCGTTAGATTAAGAGAGATTTACACAAAGTGAAGTGAGAGAATAGTGAGGTGAAGATGTGCAACTGGAGAAAAATGAGTTATGTCACAGGGATCATCTTATGTGATTGTTCCTTTGATATCAAATTGCACTTGTAATCTCTAAATGTCATATAAATCAATTTTCTATTTATTGTTAGTTTGTATGAGCTTGGCATTCAGAAAGGTTGAAACATCTCTCGTTGCATGTTCTGCAGGGACATTTGCATACCTACAGATTCTGCGACAACGTTTGGACTTTCATTCTCCAGGATGCATTGTTTAAAAATGAAGATTCCCAAGAGCAAGTCAGTCGGGTTAAAATAGTGGCATGCGACTCAAAGCTGCTCACACAATAATGGTTTTAGAAATCCATTTGTCTTCTGGTGGCTTGCAGCTAGGAAGAAACTGAGTTTTAGCTACCCTGAAGATTCAAGAACGCTAGTTGTATAGCTATCAACCTCATTTACTGTTATTTGAGGATACATTTGATGATGGTGCATGCTGTATCTATTGATGTATCTTTTCCTATGTTTAATTCTTCTCGAGCAAATGAAAAAAAAAAATTAGAGACGGGCGACAATTTAGCCATGAAATCATGGAAACGTCGAATCATATGAATATGGGAAGCTTGCACATTCTAACGCAATGTCCAGTCATTATCGCTTGCACAAGCTTGTATTTGGCATATTGATGTAACTCGGTCGAAGGCAATCACTTTTTTCTTCTGGAGATTTTTGTTCCTTTCTTTTTTTTCTTTTTTCTTTTTTATGAGTGTGTCTGATTTTATCACTTTCTTTTCTGCAATTTGGCCTTTTTTGGTTCAAGAGAAAGGCACTGAGAAAATTTTCGGGCTCTCGGGTTTTGATCTTTCTAGTAAAATTCATTTGGATAAGCAATTGAATCTGCTTAGCTTATTGATATAAAATTTATAATTTCATGAAATAATTATTTCTCATTTAAATTTAAATTAACATTGCCAATGATAGCTTGTCTTGGCAGCAAAGTCTGAGGCCCTTGAAAAAGGTTCTATCCCTCCTCAAAGGTTCTATTATTGTAATTTTTGGAATCCTCCCTAAATAATTAGATTTAAGATTATATAATAACTTCTGTTTAAAAAAAAATTAAAATTAAAAATTAAACTAATATGATTGAACTACCATTCCACGAGACGATCATTATTTTTTATGATATTTTGTGGCCCAAAAAAAAAAAAGTAGACTGCTTAGATCAAACGCAGCGTTTAAGGGATCACCATTTTTACCAGGTAATGCGCGAGCGTGAACGAAACGCATCAACCCGCTCCGCTCTTCTTGAATAAAATCGCACCGTTAATTCTATCGGATGCTTTAAAAAAAAAACATTAAAAAAACATGCTGGATACGCGCGAAAGCGCGCGCGCGGAGTTAAGCCGTTGTTAGGTTGATCGGGTAGTAGCAAGTAGCTGCTGGATTTTTGCACTGCTCTCACAGTCTCTCTAATTCTCCATCGTCAATGTCGACTTCAGAATCCATATTTTTCTCAGTGGTGAATATTATCATTACTTTCAAATGTGGGGGCCTTTTTTTCTGAGGATTGGAAAGCGTGGGCTTTGCCTTTTATTTCTCAAAATATAGAATTAGAATCCGATCCTAAAATCCTGACACCTTTGCTGCTGTAATTCAGAAATCGAATTCAACATCTCTTAAGAAAGCGTAATCCCGTTCCTCCTTTTTTCTCTGTAGCTTTTTGGTTCAAATAAATTATAAATTGACATCAATGGAGCAAATAGTTTGTATTTCATGCTCCATGTTCTAAAACCTGGTAATAAAAGAAAGAGAGCAAATAAGGTTAAAAATTATAATATGAAAGGACCTAAAGCTTATGTTCGTCTACTAAATGCAAAACTAAGGCACAACGATATCAACTGCTTAAAAATTTGATTGGATGTATTTCTTTTTAAAAATTTTCCTATCTTCTAGCTATTTGTTGTCTTTTGTATCCGTATTTTTTATTAATCGTGTATGCATAAACAGTTGCTGTTATGGCATCGGCTTCTTCCAAGGCTCCCCGAGTTCAACATTTCCAGCTCGTAGATGGCATGCAACTTCAGGTAATAGCTTCTATTTGTGACAAGAAAAGCTACAATTGATTGTTCTTATGTGGAAACTGAGGCTTTTTTTTTCAGATAAATGCGTCAGGCTCTTTGAATGGACATAATGTGAGAATTGAACTTCAGCTTAAGAACTGTACAAGGACTTGGATTCTTCACTGGGGTTGTGTTTATCGTGGAAACCCGTAAAGCCAAAACTCCAAAATCTTTTTTTTTTTTTTTTTTTTTTTTATAATGTGAGAATTGAACTTCAGCTTAAGAACGCTAACGAAGGACTTGGGATTCTTCACTGCGGGTTGGTTTATCGTTGGAAACCCGTTTAAGCCCCAAAACTCCAAAATCTTTATTTTTTTTTTTTTTTTTTTTCTGTGGCTCTTTTTTCTCCCCTCTTTTTTTTAAACACTGAAATTTCATTTTTTTTTTTTTTTTTTTTTTTTCTGTGGCTTCTTTTTTCTCCCCTCTTTTTTTAACAACTGAAATTTCATTTCCTCTACAGGAATTGGTATATCCCTACTGAGCAATCCTCAGGAACAAAATCTTATAAGCAAGGTGCATTACAGACGCCATTTACAAAGGTGTAACTTGATTATGAATTTGGCTATTTGTATTTTCATTTTGGATACTTGTGATACAGCTGATGTAAGAAGTAAAAACCTGTACTTAACCTCTGGTTGGTGAAATTCTTTGTTTAATTGGCAGAATGGAGAATTATATGTCGTTAATATTGAGATACAGGACTCTAAGTTTCATGCTATAGAATTCGTCATCAAAGATGGCAGCTCCAATAGATGGTTAGTTGTTTCCTTTAACTTGTAGTTGTTTCTAAATTCTAATGAATTCTTTTTCACTTACTTTTTCTAGGTTGAAATTGAACAATGGGAATTTCCGAATTGATATACCAGAATATGATGAAAGTATTGATCATCCACCTATTTCAAAAGATATGATAGAGCGGAAGGCATATCAAATCTGGGAAAGTAAGGGCAGGCCAAATAGCACTCCAGAACAACAAAAGGTTCTTTTTATTTGCTATTCCTCTGGATATCCTATTCTTTCAATTTGGCCAATGGTTTGGTTCAGTATCAAACTTTGTGGTTGCTGAATTAATCTCATGATATTTGTTGCAATTATCTTTCTTTTCTGCGAATCATCATTATTTCTTTTTTTGCAGCAGGATGATGAAGATGCTGCGAGAGAGCTCCGAAGTCATTTGACTAAAGGAATGCCATTGAACGAGTCACAAGGTAGTTACATGTTAGCAAGTGCCAAAACAATTACTGATACTAGAGGGAAATCTAGAAGTGGAGTACCTTCTCAATGGAGAAGACATGATGTTGATCAGTGGTTGCATGAACATTCTGTTGGCCACGCCAAAAGCACAAACTTGCCTTCTTCAACTTTAATGGATCTTGTAGATAGAAGTTCTAGAGGAGAAAAAGTAGTATCGAGGCAGAGTTATCGTGTCAGTGACCATGATATAGTGGTTAGTATTCTTTGAATTAAAAATTTTACATTATTTTGACAGAGAAGGATTCTTGTGATGACGTTCTTTTGTCAATTTGTGGTTCGTGTTATGACATTGTAATACTTTGGAATTTGACGTTTGTTATGAGTTTCGGATTTTAAACACTGTTTTTATTTTATGAAAAGAGTTGTTCATTAGTACTGATGTGTAAAGTATTCTCAACCATCACAACTTGTTGAAAATGGTGTACGTTATTGTGCAGGCTTTATTAATAGATGGATTTCAGCGTCATTTGATAATTGAATGAAATTGGCTAATTTCTTATGGAATGAATTCCAATATTACCTTATATAGATGAGTCCAATTGATCAATTCTGATGCCTTCAAAAAGGATAATAACTCACTGTTTGAATGTCTCTTAAATTCTTGATGCTCGCAGGTCCTTACTAAAACTATTAAGAGTGACCTTCACATCTTAGTAGCTGTGAAAGCAAAAGGTACTATGGTTCTGCATTGGGGTGTATCAAAGCTGTCTCCAGGGGAATGGCTGGTGAATTTCTTTGCTTGCTTCCTTATTTTTATATCTAAAGCATGCAAACTTAATGACCATGATATCTTATTTTCCAAAAGCTATCCTGTTGTGTGAATGTCATTACGTCATTGTCAATTCCTTGCTGCTTTTAGGCCCCTCCATCAGAAATATTACCTGAAAGATCAAAACTTGTTGCTCGCGCATGTCAGACTTATTTCACAGAAATATCAACAGGGAAAGAATCCTTTCAGGTCTGTTATTGAATCATGCTTCTGTTCATGTAACATATGCAAACATAGTGCTTTGAACTAATGCCTATAAACACACACACAAAAAAGCTTGTAGATATCAATTTGCAGCAAAGAAATTTCTTGGGTATTCAATTTGTGATCTGGGCCGGTGGATCTTGGATAAAAAACAATGGGGCAAATTTCTCCGTTGTCTTGAAGCCAATAAGTGGAAAGGTACTGTTCATTCTCTGATCTCGAATTAACAGCTTTGCTTTCTCAATATACTTTACTTGCTATTGAAACCTTGCGGCCACACTTTTTTTTTTGGGGTGGGATGGGGTGGGGTGGGGGGTGAAGGAGAAGAGAGAGAAGGGAAGGATAAAACAAAAGGTATGCAGCCTCAAGCTAGAACTTGAGGATCAATTTGGTATGGCAGTGCGTGTTAATTTTAATGAGCGACTAGTAAAATTTTCTGTTACACACCAGGAAATGAAATTGAGAAATAGTAACGAATGAGAAGATTTTCATTTAGGCTGATTGCAATAACATTTGATCTCAAAAATTTACCAAAATATTGAAGCCATAATAGTGCCACAAAAAAAAAAAAAAACATTTCTATATATTTCCTTTTTAAATATTATTTTAGCTACGACAAATGGTTGCGCCAGTTCCCATTAATAGCTCCGTTTTATTGTCAATAATCTTGATAATATAAAGAAATTTTTATCCCTGAAGTATATTGAAGCTCTCTATTCTGTTATTCTGGAAGGTGACTTACTTTTGATTCCATCAAAAGAGCACTTTACCTTCTATGTACCCTGTTGCAGACTGTCATTTTCTGAGCACTTGTTTCTGCAGATAGTGAGATTGTTCATGTAAAATTTATGCATATTATTTGCAGGCTGATGGGACTGTGAAAGATATTCTTAAATGGTTACTTGATGAAATATATCAAAGAGAAAATGAGGCTGAAAGATCATTGATGCATAGGTCTGGTTAAGATATTTTAGCATATTCTATTTTATTTTATATATATGTCACTAAGACAGAATAATCAAGAAATGTAATTTTGGTAGGTAAAGACGAATAAACTATTTGCAGCGCCTCTTTTTATATGGTTTGTTCACCAAGTATATGCTTGCTGATTTACTGATGTACGCAGGTTCAACATTGCAGCAGAATTGACAGAACGTTGTAAATCTGAAGGGGAGCTGGGCCTTATTGGAATATTGGTCTGGTTGAGGTTCATGGCCTGCAGGCATCTTATATGGAACAAAAACTACAACGTAAAACCTCGGTACAATTTTGATCTTAGCTCTAATAAAAACTTCCACGGCTTATCTTGCCTCCTGGTATTAGGTCTCTTATCTGGAAACTTATGCGCGTCCAATTTTTCAAGTGCATAGAGCAATAATAAATCAAAGTTTCAGGAACTTGCTATAATCTGCTTTTTCATCTTTTCATTTTCTTTATTACTTAAAGATATATTTGCATAGAAGTTAGGATTTTGAATTCTACTATTTTGTAGACCTTGTTCATTATGTTGTGCATTTTCTAATGGTTCATTAGAGTCAGTGATCCTTCTCTAGGAGTCTTTTATTGGGCAGAAAGCATACTCTGGGGCAAGGGTGTTGTTTAGCTGCGCAACCAAACAAAATTAAGTATCTATGCCATATTCTTCAGATATGTCAAATAATTTTTTCTAATGTCTAGTTAACAATTTTCTTTAATTTCTATTACAGTAGGATCAAAAAATGAATGCACAAGTTTAGCAGGGTCTTTATAGAGTTTCACTTAGCTTCCTTCTCTTCATTAACCAAAATAGTTAGTAAGAAAACAGGGAGATGTTTGCCAAGTAAAGTCAATGGCGTTCATGAATAATAACTAACTGGTTTTTTGGGTTTTTTTTTTTCCTGTCTTGTACAAAAAGCTTGTCTGTCACTTTTTTTTTTTCCCCTTTTATTGTATGCACTCTAGTTTTGCATATGTGATAAGGAAAGGTAGAACAGTAACATGAAAGAAATGTCTTATGGTGTAGTTTGTGTTGGTTCTGCAGTGAAATTAGTGAAGCTCAAGATAAGTTCACCAATTTACTGCAAAAGATATACTTGACCCAGCCAAATGATAGAGAAATTGTGAGACTGATTATGTTATGTGTTGGACGCGGAGGGCAAGGGGATGTTGGTCAGAGAATCCGTGATGAAATTCTTGTGATTCAGGTATATTTTTAAATCTAATGTGCAAATTGTATGTCTTGTATCAAACTTGCAAAATCATGATCTCCCTGCTTTTCCACCATCAGAGAAATAATGGTTGCAAGACTGGCATGATGGAGGAGTGGCACCAAAAGTTGCATAATAACAGCAGTCCAGATGATGTAATAATTTGCGAGGTATGCTGGTTTATTAATTTCTGTTCTGCAAGTGCAGCCATCAATTGTCATTGCCAGTCTACCAGACTGCATAATTCAGTCATGAGATTGGGCGATCCCCCATTAATATTTATGTGTTTAAGATTTATATGCATGATATCCAAGACAAAACTCTATCAGTTTATTTATACAAACTAATATGAAAATGCAATTGTCATATTTAGTACAAAATATATTATGCTTCATGTCTTCATGCATACTAGTACATTGGTTAACTCTGAAAAATAGATGATAGCTATTATAGTTGCAAAGCTATTTTTTGTGTTTTGTATTCTATGGAGTTAGGTCTAGTATTTGGCATCAAGTGTAGGTTCCCCTTACGATGTAAACAGTAAACTACTCCTTCCCAGCATGGAAGAGGTACCAATAATCTAATGTAAGATTTAGACTAGCTGAAAGCTTGTTCTTTGGGTTAATCTTATGATCAACACTTCTTTTCTTTTTTGACAGGCTCTCTTAAATTATATAAGATGTGGCTTCAGAATTGATGCTTATTGGAAAACATTAAATGCAAATGGTCTGATGAGGGAAAAACTAGCTAGTTATGACCGTCCAATTGTTTCAGAACCTCGTTTCAGTACTGATGCTAAGGAAGGTCTCATACGTGACCTTACAATGTACTTGAAATCATTAAAGGTAAACTGCATAGTGCTTGTTTGCCCTTTTATTATGTTTTCCCTGCCATCTATCGACAAGACTGATTTTGTCATGATTGTTTCTTTATATGTGATTATTATTTTCCTCCCTTCTCCTTAGGAAAAGTTTTTCCATGTATTAATAGCATGCAGAAAATCTAAAGATTTGGAGGGAGGATGACCCTTTTTTTCTTTTTCACAGAATTCATATCCTTTATAAAATATTTATGCATTTATGCTTGCCATTAATGATGACCGCTATTTAGTGCACTCCATAAACACGGAAGCTTACCTATCAGGATAGAATATTTGCAATGACTTAACTACAACATGAGTATTATTTATATTTAGCTTAATGATATCATGTCCTTGCACAACTATGTCATCTAGACAAAATTCTAGTGAAGTGATGGTCCAATTCTGTATATGTCCTTCGTCTCAGAATTGAGGTACAGGCATGATGTACTTATCATTCACTAGTCTTCTCTTATTTATTTGATCTGATCCAATCATACATTAATGTCTCTTCATTTCTCATTACTTGTATAAAAATGCCTCAGGCTGTTCACTCAGGTGCTGACTTTGAATCTGCCATTGAAACTTGTATGGGTGGCAATTTGTCCCTGAAATTGCAGGTGAGCATCTATTCTTTCATTTAATGACTTTTGGTTTGTGTAATTGCATTTTGGTGATATATATGATTATAATATAGAGATGTGTGTCTGTTCATAGCACATGTGAATGCATGAATCTATACTGTCGATGAAATCTGAATTGCAGATGATATTTAACTTAGCTTGTCTTGTTTATTTTGACAAATGGCAGGACTATTTGAACTTTGTCAGAGCACATGCAGCTGATGGAAATATTGGTTCACTTATGGAGGTTATTAGTTTGCAAACAAATTTTGCAATTTATTTGTTTATTTTTTTTTTTTTAAAAAAGAGAAGTATTCTTAAATGATTTGAATTTATTTTCAGAAGTTATTGGAATCTCGCATTGAACTGCATCCTGCTTTGCTCACATCTAATGGAAGAGCAAAAGATTTACTCTTCCTTGATCTTGCATTGGATTCTGCAGTTAGAACAACAATGGAAAGGGGACTGAAAGATCTCAGCTTGGACCTGCTGCCAGTAAATTTTCCACTCATATTGCCACATATTTCATTGGACTAACTTTTAACTTTCATATTCATGCAATAAAAAAAGCATCTGTGCAAGATGATAAAAATGATTTGTCATTTCGTTCTCATTGAAGGATATTTTGTTCTACCTGACCTTGATGCTTGAAAATTTATGCCTGTCAACTGTCAACAATGAAGACCTCATTTATTGCACAAAGGTATGTCCTTCCTTTGGCTTCAATGCTTTTGCCTTTTTTTTTATCTATACTTCTAATTTCTTAATGTGTGTGTGTGCGTGTGAAATTTTTCTTGTAATCAACTTGATAGTTGGTTAGTTTCATGAGTTTCAAATCTTACTGGAGCTGTGTTCTCCAAATGTTGATGTTCTGCTGCTCTTTAAGGACTGGTACTGTGTCCGTGAATCATATAAACCAAATGATGGTCAATGGGCATTACAAGCAAAGGCTGTTCTTGATCGATTGCAGCTGATACTTGCGGATAGGTCTCTGAACTACCAGAAAAAAGTACAGCCCAGTGCACAGTATCTTGGTAATTTGCTTAGTATTCAGAAATCGGTGGTGAGTTAAACTCATTTTGAACTTTTTATGGGATGTCTTTCTACGAATCTATCTCTCTCTCTTTTTCTTTAAGTTGTATTTTTGTACTGGTGTCAGATTGATACTTTCACAGAAGAGTTAATCAGGGCAGGGTCAGCAGCTACTCTGTCAATGCTCATCAATCGTTTTGATCCCATTCTCAGAAAACTTGCAAACCTAGGCTGGTAAGAATTCTATACAACCCACTAATTGTACATTGGATTAATTTGAGATTTTATCTGAGCTTGTTTTTGAATTGTCCATTCTCAAATTTAAGTTTGTTTGGCATGTCCCAAGCATTTTTAATTGCAAAATTTCCTCAAGATGGCTTACATATCTTTTTCTGACAGTTTATGGGGTTTGGACTTGATGCAATAAAGTTTGTGCAGGACAGTTGGCAGGTTATTAGCCCAGTGGAAGTGTGTGGTTTTGTAACTTCTGTTAATGAATTGATATCCATTCAGAGTAAAGTTTACAGAAGACCAACTGTTATTATTGCAAATAGAGTAACTGGGGAGGAAGAGATTCCCGATGGAGTTGTGGCCGTATTAACACCTGATATGCCAGACATTCTATCACATGTCTCTATTAGAGCAAGGAATAATAAGGTATGTAACCTTTCATCATTTATTATGCATCTATTTTGAAATTTCATCTATGATGTTGTAAGCAATTTTTGCTGTATTTGGAATGCCATCTAATCCGTATTTCTCAGTTAAAGAAAACCAACATGTGATGTAACTAAAGCAGTATGCAACAGGTATGCTTTGCCACATGTTTTGATCAGAATGTTCTTAGGAATCTCAAGCTGAAGGAAGGAAAAGCCATATCTATAAGCATGAAGTCCATGGATTTGGTTATCAGGTAGCCTCTTGGGTATATGCTTAACTATTATATTCTCCCATTAACTTAAAAAACATGTGTTTCTTGCTCATTTGCAGTGATGTCAGTGGCTCAAATTCATTGCTTAATCCTTCTGTTTCTACCACCATTCCACGAGCAGTAACTTTTAAAAGGAAGAATTTCTGTGGGAAATATGCTATTGCGGTCGAGGAGTTCACTGCTGAGATGGTATGAACATGGTGATTATGCAACTCTGTATTTAGGTAGTTATTTCCTTATTTATCACCTCAGTGCGTGTAATTATGTGAAGTTGTAGATGAGAACAAGCTAATTAATTATTCTTTAAAGCAAGCATGATCCATTGAATGCTTACTGATACAGGCTCCTCCTGCTTAATATTTATTAATTATTACAGATGCACTATCAAAATATGCTGTTGTTCTTGGTTTTTTTTTTATGCTTCCATCGCTATGTCAATGTCTTTCTTCTGAAGATTAGTTAACTGTTATTATCTTGCTATTGCCACTCTTTTGGGACGAAGTACAAGGCAGAGGTGTTCTCTCGTACTAGAAATTTTGAAAAATCAGTACTTGCACATCCATCAAGTGACGAATTATTTACATTGCTCCATAAGTTCTCAGTGAAAGCCTCAATTTGATGTGATTCTGGTGACCTTATTTCAAATATAGGTTGGTGCGAAATCTTGCAATATCAAATTTTTAAGAGAAAGGGTACCATCATGGATTAGAATTCCACTTTCAGTTGCTCTCCCATTTGGAACCTTTGAGGCTGTTCTGTCAGAAGACATTAACAAGGTAGATCACTTTTCCAAGGAGACATTTTGCTATTCCTCATGGCCCTTTAATCTTTATACACAATTATGATTTTGCATGTCTTATAGTTGAATGAATTGTCATGATAATGTTTAATTTCAATACATATTCATCTTCCTCTGCTTTGAAATGCATGTATAGAAATAGAACTCAGATATCAGTCTTCAACCTCCTTCCTTTTAAATACTTGGGAGAACATGAATATTCATAATTCTGTATAGCCTGATAGAAATGTTAACAATTGGAAGGTTGATGGCCTGAAGTTAAACCACTACAATGACAAATATCCGTGTTTTCTTCAGTAGAACTGAATTTTTGTAGCTTTAATAGTTACTGCTCTCTTATAATTAAGCCCTGTAAATGAGTTGGCTGTTTTATATATACTAATGGATATCTGATAACCTATTTTCAGGATATAGCAAGCAGAATTTCTGGCTTTTACAGATCTGTACTGGGTGGTGACCTTACAAAACTTCAAGTGATACAAGATGCCATTCAAAATATGAGGGCACCTTTGTCTTTGGTAATTTTTTATGGTTGAGATTGAGAACTTACTGTATAAACTTATCTCCTGTATATATTCACTTCTTGTTTATAGTTATCCTTGCTGGTGTCAACCATATCAATTTAAGAGGAAAATTATTCTATATTTTAAATTCAATTATTACATTTGGCAAAAGTAAAACAAAATATTTCCCACACAATTTAAGTGAAGAAAATGTCTTTGTCCATTTTTCTTTCATCTGGTTTCCCAAACAACCTTTGTTGGTTATTCTTTTGCTTCTTAGTGTCTTCTAGAGACAATTATCATTTTTTTATATACTGATCCTAGTTCTACCCAAATTAAGTGCTTCCTTGTTTGTTTGTTCTTTAATTTGGGTAGACCTATGAACTTAAGAGCAAAATGAGAAGCTTGAGAATACCTTGGCCTGGTGATGAGGGTGAAAAAAGATGGGAGCAAGCTTGGCAAGCGATAAAGAAGGTGTTGCTTTTAAAATCTCTTTTATGTGAATTATAATGCATAAAACTTTTTGCATCATTTCAGTGTCATGAGGTTTAATATATTATTCCAGGTTTGGGCTTCAAAGTGGAATGAAAGAGCTTATGTTAGTTGTAGGAAAGCTAACTTGAATCATGATAATATACGCATGGCTGTACTGGTTCAAGAAGTCATTTGTGGTGACTATGCTTTTGTCATGCACACAAAGAATCCCATATCGGGGGATTCTTCAGAGATATATACTGAGGTATGCCTTCCCTTTCTGCTCTCATTTCAAGTAGACTGCCATAGCCACACGCTTCATCTCTTAATTTATGTTCATGCAAACATACAGATTGTGAAGGGCCTGGGAGAGACTTTGGTGGGTGCATATCCAGGGCGAGCTATGAGCTTCATTACCAAAAAAAGCAATCTTAAGTTTCCCATTGTAAGTCCAAGTATTTCTCATGTCTTATCAGATGCCCTCTGTACCTGGATGAATGACATTAATTTGAACTGGCTTTTACTTTAGTGAGCTATAGCAATTCATTTACAGAGTGTACCCTTTGAACTTGAATATTAATCTCTCCATCTATTGAAAACGTAACCGGTGAATATGAATTTCAGGTTACTGGTTATCCAAGCAAGAATGTAGGACTATACAGTAAGCAGTCTGTTATATTCAGATCAGACTCAAATGCCGAAGATCTGGAAGGATATGCAGGAGCTGGGCTATATGACAGGTATGTTTCTGGAGTTCCATTTGAATGTTATGTGTTAACAATTTAATTTACTTTTCATGCCCTTCATTTCTGGACGGTTGCAGCCCCTGTGCAGTCTTTTCTTGCATATTAGTCCCCTTCTTAACGGAAATTTTTTTATCTTTCTTCGTGATAATAAATTTGTACATACAACAATATCATGCTGGGTTCTCCTTCATCAATTGAAAAATTCAAAATCTTGCTTCACATGTTCTAATATTGCAATGAATGCAGCGTGATCATGGATGAAGCGAAGAAAATTGTATTAAACTACTCCAGGGATCGAATGATAGTGGATAAGACTTTTCAAATATCAATCTTCTCAAAAATTGCAGAGGCAGGAAAAATCATAGAACGCCTTTATGGTTGCTCTCAGAATATTGAAGGGGTAGTAAAAGATGGAGTCGTATATGTAGTTCAGGCAAGACCACAAATCTAGTACTATTGCAGACAGTCTATGATCTTCTGTTCTCAATTTATGTATCTTCTAAATTTATGTAATATTTTTAATGTTTAATAAATACACATTGTGTTTGTGTTTCCTGTGAGATGATTATCATGATTGCATTTCTTTAATTATATTTGGAGGAAATAGATTCCATGTTGACAGCTGAGAAACAACAAGGAAAAAAAAAAAAAAAAAAAAATGAGATGAATTATCATGTGCATTTCCTTTAATTATATTTGGGAAGAAATAGATTCCAATGTTGAACAGCTGAGAAAACAACAAGGAAAAAAAAAAAAAAAAAAAGAGAGAGGATTTCATTTCCCCATACTGGAATCCTGTCATGAAGAAAATTTGTGCTGTAAATCTTTTTTGTTCCTCCTTTGAAAAAAAAAAAAAAAAAAAAGAGAGAGGAATTCATTTCCCATCTGGAATCCTGTCATGAGAAATTTGTAGCTGTAAATCTTTTTTGTTCCTCCTTTGATTAAACAAAAATAGATACAAGAAAAAAACATAATTAATACTAACAAACGGTTGGATTAGCTGTAAATCCAACCGGTTGTTATGAGAAATTTGTAGCTGTAAATTTTTTTGTTCCTCCTTTGATTAAACAAAAATAGATACAAGAAAAGAACATAATTAATACTAACAAACGGTTGGATCAGCGAAAGCGGACTGAAATTTTATCTGTAAAGTCAGAGTTGGATCGTAAAATCGCGGTCACTATAGAAGGATTTTACTTAAATATCACGTGCAAATCAGAAGAAAAACATTAATTAATTAATAAAAGATGAAAATTCAGAATATCTTGAAGATAATTTGCCTTAGCTTTTTGAGGTATAAAGTGACGATGAAATGATGAATTTTTAAAGTCATAATCCCCTTTTTTTTCTCTGCTAATTGCTCATTTGATAAAATAAAATTTTAATTCTATGTTTATGACTTTGACAATCCATATCTCGATGTCTAATTCTCCTATTTTGGAAGACTTTTTCTTTCCTTTCTTTTTCTTGTCGACTGTATGTAGGGAACTTTTTCTTTCACACAAATGGTCATGTGGGGTCCCGCAATTTTTTTTTTTTTTCCCTTAAAGAAAAAATTAAATGTAATTAGTAAGCAAAAGGGTCTAAAAATGGATGGATAAAGAGAAGCTTCCTTGTAGCCATGGATTCAAATTCGAAGGGCTAATGCATTGAAGAATATTCGTTCTTTTATGTTCCCTTCTTTTTACTTGTCCCACACAACATTCCCTCTTTACGTTGATTTGTCCGTCAGCTAATACCATACACCGTCAGCCTGGGAATGTGAAGAGCTATTATAAAATATATATTTCTTCCACCCTATTTTTTTACATAGTTTTACAAAACCCACGTATTAAGAATTTAGTTAATAAAATTATTTTGTATTTATTTATCCTTAATAACTCATTAAAATATTAATAAAAGTATTTAATTTAATGAACAATTATAAAGATTATTATGAGAAAAATAATTATTTATATATATAAATTTAGAAACCTTACAAACATTTTGAGACATTCATAAAAAAAATAACAAATAAATAAAATAGGACGGAGGGATTATTAATTTTTATATATGTAAGATGCATTCAATAATTTTGAGTTTTTGACTAAAGAAGATTTGTTTAAAGAAGATTTGTTTAAAATGTAGAATGTAGAGGGAAAAAAAAAGGAATAAAAGAGAAAAGTTACTTTTATATTTAGATTCTATTGGTTGTTATAAAATTATTTACCAAAAGAATATATTTCAAATTGTTTGATATTTAGGCTCCATGTTTCTGAAAATTAATTTATTTTTGAAAAATATATATTTTAAGAAAATATGTTCAAAACAACTCATTTTCTCATTTGATTTGATTGCAATATTAAAAATTAATTAAAAATATTAAAAAATTATAATTTATAAGGATATAAAAATATTTGAAATTATAGAAATTTCTTTTTTTAAAATATTGTTAACTATGAAAAATACATAAAAACGATAAATTATAGTAGGCATAGATGACGGTGGTTGGTGACTGATAATAATTATTAAAAATTAATAATCGTGTATTTATAAGGTTATAATAAAAATATTTTCCTTTTTTAAAAAAGAAAATTTATTTTCTTTTAAAATGATTTGATTTTTCCTTTAATTAGAAAAATATTTTTCACTAACAAATTTTCTTCAACAATCCAAACATCAAAAAAAGGAAAATTAAAAATATTTCTCACGTAAATTGTTTGTCCAAAAGCAAATAAATCTTTGCGATTTCTAATCTGATTAGATAAAAAATATCATCCAAATGGACTAATACTTTCGTAGTTCTCTACGACTCTACCTACGCGCTGTCATAATAGTGATCCTTAAGGATGAAGTATGCCTCTAGTTGTGTTGACCAAAAGAAATCATATTTTGCTATAGACACACCAAACCAAAGTGGCTAAATCCAGGACATTCCATCTTCAATTCATGCGTCCTTTCGCTCCTGTAGAAGACTTGCAAAGACTGAAAATCAGTTCCCTTTTATCATGTTTTGATGTGTAACTTTGATTTGAAGCTAGTTTTAGACACCCATTTAACCGATAGAGTTACACATGAAATGGATTGAAGCTGGGGTAGGTCCATTGAAATTTGGAAATGTACTTTGGACAAACACAAACACATCGTTTTGCCAATCAAAGAAAGTTTGACCACTACATATTACGCAAGTTGGGCAATGATCGTATAGAGGTTGGCCATGGCTCCAACGTTTACTACTTGGATTGGCAAGGCAACATCATGGTTTTGATTTTGTGATACTAAGTGGCAAGTATCAAAGATTTAATAATATTAATGTTAGTTAGTTAAAGATAAATCGGTCCGGATTCATTTCCTCTTAGTTAAAAGACGTATTTGGTGTAAACTACCGGTATCCGAATTCATTGCGTTTAGTGGGGATTAAACCAGATAACTCTTCCCATATATTCAGTATGCGTTATCAACCGAATCACAGCCCGTAAATAAAAAATGTCTTTTATTTGAGTATTGGGTATAAAAATTATTGCGTTGGATAAATTGCTTTTGCATGGAACATACAGTACTTAACTAAACATAATCAAAGTGCAATAGGTTTTCGAATGTTGGTAGGTATCAGAAAAAAATTGATAATATTTTTATATTGAAACTAAAATAAGGTATATAATATACAAGTGGTTCTCATATTTTTATTTGCTTTGTTTAGAATTCAAATTTGAGAAATTTTGATAAAAATTAAAAATATGAACCTCTAAAATGTTCTTTTCACAATATTTTAATGGAACTTATAAAAAGTCAATTATATTGAGTTTACAACAATTTTTTCATGCTTTAATTTTTTTTTTCTATATATATGTTTTTAAAATTTTTATTGCTTTTGATAAAACATAAATTTTCTCCAATCATGAATATCATTTTTTTAGGGGTAAAGTAGTCATATTGTAAACATCATAACAAATCAGAGACAATAAACAAAGAGGATCTTCAAGAACCTAAACTCGTAGATAATACTCTTTTTGTCTCGTAATAATCAATTCAATTTCCTCTTTTTACTTGTTTCATATTATGGTTTTATTTTCCTTTTTTAGAAAAGTATAATATTTATAATTTTTTATCTATTCCTATTTAACATACATCTCTATCAAAAAAATATTTTGCTAATACCCTTAATCAATATTAAAACAGAAATGTAATTATTATTGAAATGCATATTAGTCAATTTCATAATTAACTTTAAAATAAAATAAGAATTATTAAAATTTTTTTACTAGAAATAGAGACTATTAATATTTAAATAAAATTATAATTTAATCACATTTATTATATTTATTTAATTTATGTCAAAATTGAAAATTAAATTAGTACGAGACAGATAAATTATATAAACTATTAAGGAATGAGGACCGCAACACGTGATCCTGCAGAAAGGGGATAGGGTCTCCCATCAATGTTAGGAAGGTCGGTATGTCCTATGGAGATGTTTTAAATCGAGACATCAACACCTAACCGGTGACCTGAGCCGACGGGGTCAATGACTAACACACTTGATAGTATTTTTTTTCTTTGAAAAAAAAAGAAAAACCGTAAGGTTCCTTAAGGTTTATATATACTATATATTGGACTCAAGGGTCCCATTTCTTGTAAGTTGAATGGGCCAATCCATTGACCGACTGGAGGTTGGGAATAACAAGACATTGAGATCGTGACGACTTTAAATAAAAACAATAGGGTTGTTCATAATTTAATTTGATTTGATTTAAAAGTTTTATCATTTTCAAATTGCATGTTATTGAACTGGAATATAATTGATTTTAAAAGTTTTTATCATTTTCAAAATTGCATGTTAATTGAACTGGAATATATATAATATAGTATATATATATAGTAATTTATATATATAATAATATATATAATATATGAATTTAAGTTTTTTTTTTCAGCATTTTATTTATGAATTTAAAGTTTTTTTTTTCAGCATTTTATTTTTCTTTTTTTAAAAGAATTAAAATTTTTTTCCCTATTTTTCTGTATTTTGATTAGTTTTCAATTTAATATTATTATATAATACCGATAATTCATAACTTTTGAAACCTATAATTTAATCGGATCATCTCATCTAATTCAATCCAACTAAAACTCTAAAATCTAGCTAACTATATTTGAATCTATATAATCTAATCTCTACACATATAAGCGTGAGAAAGTCATCTCCATCACATAAACACCTTGTACCTTTTCCTATCTTCCTCTAATTTATTTTAGTGTTTCTATGAAACTAGTATTTATTTAAAGTGTTTTGTCTTTATTCAGTTTCTTGGAGGGCTAGAGGCATTTCTTATTCTTTTCCATCGGAGGGCTAGAGGCAATCCGCTATCATCCACTGAAAATATCGACTGTCGTAGATCAATTATCACTGGTTAACGAAGAGATTTTTTTTTATTCTTTTTCTATTTCTTCAATATTGTAGGATTTATTATTATTTTTTCCATAAATATAAATGGACATATGTATTCAATATTGTAGGTTTATTACTATTTTTTCATAAATATTAATGGACATGTGTATATATCTTTATGCAATTGTAATGTTTAGAGTAATTAAATTATTTTCGACCTATATTTTCTGGCAAAAAAAAAGTTACGATTAAATGAAAAAACTTATGCTTATAAGCATTTTTTAAAATGTAATTTATCAATTTATAAAATTTTAAAATTTCAGTAAATATATCAATAATCAATTTAGGTTCTCAAAATTTGATATCATGCTTTATTTTTATAGTTTTATATTTAAAATTAAAATTCGAGTTTTAGTTTGAGTTTTGAAATCATTCTTACTATATATAAAACATTAAATCAATAACTATGTTAATTTTAATTGAATTATTGTTATTAATAAAAGAATTTTCAACATAAATTACAAATTAAAGACACTTCAAACTAATTTAATAATAATAATTATCAAGTAATGTATAGACATTCGCGCGCGAAGCGAACTAACGACTAGTTTTCTAATTAATATTGAGTCATGAGTATTGATGTGTTTTAAATTTTGAAGATATAATAATAATGTTACTATTTTTTATTGTTTAAAATAATAAATGATATTATTAATCCCGTTAATTATAAAAAAAACTGTAATACTGTTATCAACCATATAAATGTATACTAATTGAAATTGTGTCATCTAAAGTGATATTTGTTTGTAAATCATTTATTCTCTTTGTCCCAAAATATAAGTCGTTTTGAGTATTTTGAGAGTAATAAGTGATATTTTTTAATGTTACCTTTATTTATACTAGATACAATAAATATTTTTATAAATAAGTACTGGTTTTGAGATAAATGATAAATTGGTCAAATTACTGTTGATTTTTGTTATAATATAGGAGGATTAATTACTTTCTTAATCCTCGTGAAAAAAACTTAAATAAGTTATATTTTGGGACGGCATGAGCATTAATTAGTCTTTGTAGGATTTTTTTTTTTTTGGAAAAAAACTTGTTTGAAAAATGCTAAGGAAAATATGTACTATTTTTCTTCTAGGTCCATGAAATTAGAGTTTCTAAAAAAAAAAAAAAAAAGAAATGATGAATAAATTGAAAATTGTAGTATTTAATGTGAAATAAGTCAGAGTACATCATTTATTCAGAAAAATCCTAGTCATCTCTCTCTGACTCTTTTGTTTCTAAACCACCACCGACCGTAGACGGTCGGTGGTGGTTTCTTTCTGTCTCTTACTATCATTTTTCTAGTTTTTTTTCCATCTCTCACTATCGTTTTTCTTTGTTTTATTTAATTTTCTTTCTAGTCATTTTTCTAGTTTTTTTTTCATCTCTTACTATCGTTTTTCTTTGTTTTATTTTGTTTTCTTTCTAATAATTTCAAAATCTATGATCGTTTGTAATAAAATTTGGATTTAATTTTTCAAATCTATAATAGTTGATAGATCTTGAGTGTTTTTGACACCCTCTTATCGAGTTATTAATATATCTCATTTCATGGAGTTATTCCTCGTTATTGAGAAATTTTTACATCGATCTTTTTTTTTTTTTCTGACAATTCGAAATGCAGGATGCATTGTTGGTTACTTGTAGTTAGAGATTTCAGATCATGGTTGGATTTTAGATCTTCAAGTTCGGGTAAATTTCCTTTACCAATAGAGTCCGGTGGTTTGTTCTTCTATTAAAATTTATTATATTAAATTATTTTTCGAGTGTCAGTTGTAACAAGTTTCTGAAAAAATAATATTGGAGACAATATTATGGAAGATTTTTTTTGTTGTCTTATTTGAAAACAAATCAATTTTTACCTGAAAATTCAATTTTTATCTGGAAGATTAACCTCTTATGCCAATATCAATTTATATTACAAATTCTTAAGTTTTTTTTTTTTTTTAAAAAAAAAAGTGAAATCAAGTTTATTATTTTCCTTCATTCATGGTTTTATGTACTCTCATTTCCAATCAAAGTTTTGGTCATAATTATTCATATATAGAAGGCTTTATAAAATAAAGTGTACAAAACAAATTACCAAAAGTGTAAAATATTAAATTTTATGCTAAAAATAAATATAGAAACAATATATTATATTGTTGGCATTTTTAATGAATTAACTTTTTTTTTCCCCCATAATTTGACGGTTATAGAAGGTAGATACACAAATTGCTGTGCTTCCTTATTGGTCCCGGTAGTTTATATCAAAAAAATTTACCAATAATAGGTTACAACTACAAGAATTCTTACTAGTTTAGCGAATTAATAAAATATTATTCTATTATATAATCTATGAAAAACCATTTCAGTTTATTATACCTCTTAATAAATAAAAAATATTGTTAATATATATTCAATAAAAAAATCAATAACTAAAATTAAAAATTTAATTAATAAAACACTTACCCATATGGTACATATCAATTTTAAATTATGGCCATAACTAATAAAAAAATTCTCAAAAAGTAAAAAGAAATTATTGAAGTGGAATTAAATTTTAATATAAGTTAATATTTTATAATTAATAAATATTTTCATCAATAATTAACGAACATTTACCCATAAGAAAGAACACCATAAGCGACATTGAACATTCTAGTTCACATTTTACTTTTATTATTTGATTAACTTAAATAAATAAATTTTATCATATAAAATAAAAGAAAAAGCATCAACAAATGGCAAAACGGTCTTTGCATTCCACCTAAACAAGGACGGTGACTGGAAGACTCTTCTCTGCGGTGGCAACTCAAACTGTTACATTACATTACATAATAATATAAACTCATTACATTACATAATAATATAAACTCTTACATTTTCCTTTCCTTATAATTAATTTTCATTATTTATATATAAAAAAAAAAACCAAAATCACAATAACACGAACAACACAACACAAGCCCACCCCTTCTCTTTCTCTTCTTTGCTTTGGGGTTTCGCCTCTCTCTCTCTCTCTCTCTCTCTCTCTCTCTCCCCTCCTCTGTCACAATCTCTCGCCTTCTTTTTTTTTTCCTTTTCCTCCCTCTCTCCAGTGTTCACTCGGATGTGTATGTATCCATCGTTTCTCTATCTATCCTCTTTCAGGTTTCCTCTCTCTCGAGTCTCATATATATGTGTATGCATATGTTTATATCGTATCTGATCTATTTTTGTTCTTATTTTCTACGTTTCATTTTCAAAATTGCTTGTGGATTTTTAGGGATTTTGATTATGTCTTAGTCTCCGATTCTGATTGTATTTCCCACTGTTGCGTATATGTCTGTGTGTTTTAACTTTTTTTTTTTCTTTCTCTCTGTTTGCTTTATTGCAGTAGTAGTTGAAAGTAGAGAAGTCGAGGCGTGATGGCAACGATAAGATCGAGCTTGCCTTCAAGGCTTCGGCAACTTCTGTCTGGTGAAAGCGTTATTGGCCCTTCTATAAAACTCGACTCTGAACCAGTGAGTTTACTTATTTTTTATGCCTCTTCTGGTTATTTTTTTATTGGTTTATCCATCTTTTTTATTGCTTTTTATGATCAGGGTTTTGTGATTAAGTACTGTTTGGTGAATCATTTGGATTTTGTGTTACTATTTCTATGATATAACGAGTGATTACTTAGTTAGGCGTCCCCATATTTTTATACTTTTTGTATGGATGGTTCCACAATTATGTCAATTGATTTTATGCTAAGAAGTAATAGAAAGATACGAGATTTTATGTCAACTGGGTGCTTCTTGATTTTTTGTTTCTGGTTGGAATATTGAAATCAATAATGCTTGGAGTATTAATGATGGATGTATAGTAAGCACTGTCCATTATGTTGTTTGACTTGCAACTTTAACTTAATGGAGGTAACCATGGCCTGAAAGGTTTGGTTGTTTTGAATTCCATTTGCTCTGTGTCCTGTTCATAGTGTATTTTTGGGTCAGAAACTGAATGTCACTGTAAGTAATTCATTTTCAATCAACTCTGCTGCCAGCCAGGACTAGTATGACAAATGGGCTAGTTCTCAAAGCTTTAAAGTCCAAACACACCTCTATAGATTATTCAATCGTTTCTGTTGCCTTCTTTCAAAGGTAGCACCTTTTTTTCTTGAAGATTGTGCACAAATGAATCAACTTTTGTTTGAGTGGAAGTCTTTTAAGATTGATGGGGAAGCCAATCCTTTGAAATATATATCCACAAAAGCCATTGGCCAATGATGATTGCTGACAAGGGATTGTAATCCCTTCTTTCCAATTTCTGTGTTAGTTTTCTTAATTTTCCATATCACCAGATTAAATTTGAACACCTTTCTCCTGCTGATTGGGTTTATGGATTTTCTTATAGTCCCTCATCACCAGTTTTCCTGTTGCCATGCTTTCAGTTTATTTATTATTTATTTGCAGTGATACTAATGTCATTTAGCCTGCTTGATGTCATTACCATATCCAACTTATGTTTTATATACCTTATTACAAGGGAAAAAAAAAGGATAAGAAAGGGTAATTTGTTCTGTAGAATACTCATAACAAAAAGAAAAAAACAAATAAAGGTGACTTATCTTTTCAATTTGGCAGATCCTTGTTCTTGTGAATATCTTCCTGCTTGCTACTTGATATTTTTGGCCGGTACTTGAATATACTGATTGTATATATCATCTTGTCAAAATTGTCTAATGGTACTCTTCATCGTGTCTCTGTCATGTAGAGACATATTTCTTACTTCAAAATTTGTTTACTTGAAATCCTAGAAGATGGCTTCTATAGCAAGTATTATAAAATCTATTTATAATTTCTCCTTTTTGATATTATTTCGTTTGTGCAAAATTGTCTGACATGTGTTGCTAAATGCAGCCTCCTAAAATTAAAGCATTCATTGACAAGGTGATCCAGAGTCCATTGCAAGATATAGCAATACCCCTTTCTGGCTTTCGCTGGGAGTACAGCAAGGTAAAGTCATGTGTTTTCCTTGTCTTTTACAGTTATTTTCCCACAGAAATATCTTCCTGAATTTTTTCATGTGCTTTGCTTATTCAATTCTTTAACTTGTAGGGGAATTTTCACCACTGGAGGCCATTATTTCTGCATTTTGATACTTACTTCAAGACATACTTGTCTACTAGGAGTGACCTTGTTTTGTCAGATGAAATTTCAGAAACTGATAGTCCATTCCCAAAGCATGCAGTTCTACAAATATTACGGGTGATGCAAACAATTTTAGAGAATTGCCATAACAAAAATTCATTCGATGGCTTAGAGGTACACTTTTGGATAAGACGTGTGTTCTTAACATTTGATGTATGTTTATGCGAAGTCCTTGTTGACATTATGTGCTAAATCTACATACATGATATAAGCATACATGGATCGTTGTACTTCTATTATGTTTTTAATGGTTATGTTCCTTTTCAGCATTTCAAGCTCCTACTTGCATCAACAGATCCTGAGGTGCTTATAGCTGCATTGGAGACACTTTCAGCCCTTGTGAAAATCAATCCTTCTAAACTGCATGGGAGTGGGAAGTTGGTTGGATGTGGCTCAGTAAACAGCTATCTTCTGTCCCTTGCACAGGGCTGGGGAAGTAAGGAGGAAGGATTGGGCTTGTATTCTTGTGTTATGGCAAATGAGAGAAGTCAGGAGGAAGGGTTATGTTTGTTCCCATCTGAGGTGGAAAATGATAATGACAAGTCTCAGTCCCGTATTGGTTCTACTCTGTATTTTGAATTGCATGGTCTCAATGCTGAAAGTAGTAGGGATAGTAGTGGCAGTATGAGTTCTTCTAGTTTGAGAGTTATACACATGCCAGATCTGCATTTGCGGAAGGAAGATGATCTGTTGCTGATGAAAAAGTGCATTGAGGAGTACAATGTTCCTCCTGACCTTCGATTTTCATTGCTAACCAGAATTAGATATGCTCGGGCTTTTCGTTCTCCCAGAATATGCAGGCTATACAGCAGGATTTGCCTTCTCGCGTTCATTGTGCTTGTTCAGTCTAGTGATGCTAATGATGAACTTACATCCTTTTTTGCTAATGAGCCTGAGTATACAAATGAACTAATTAGGATTGTGCGATCAGAGGAAAGTGTTCCTGGAACCATTAGAACTCTTTCAATGCTTGCCCTAGGAGCTCAGTTAGCTGCATATTCTGCATCTCATGAGCGGGCACGGATTTTGAGTGGATCTAGTATCAGTTTTGCTGTGGGAAATCGCATGATTCTCCTGAATGTGCTTCAGAGGGCTGTTTTATCTTTGAAGAACTCCAATGATCCATCTTCTCTAGCCTTTGTTGAAGCACTTCTTCAGTTTTATTTGCTTCATATTGTTTCATCATCGGCTTCAGGGAGTAATGTTAGGGGGTCAGGAATGGTTCCTACATTTTTACCTCTGTTGGAAGATTCAGATCCCAATCATATGCACCTTGTCTATTTGGCTGTCAAAGCCCTACAAAAGCTCATGGATTACAGTAGTTCGGCTGTGTCACTGCTTAGGGAATTAGGGGGAGTAGAGCTTTTGGCACAAAGGTTACTGATAGAAGTACATAGAATTACTGGTTTGGTGGGGGAAAATGATAATTCAATGATCCGTGGTGAATGCTCCAAATATAATGATGATCATATCTACTCTCAGAAGAGGCTAATCAAGGTTCTTTTGAAGGCACTTGGATCTGCTACATATGCTCCCTCAAACAATACGAGATCCCTAAATTCCCATGATAGTTCTTTACCTTCTACTTTGTCACTGATATATGGGAATGCTGATAAATTTGGGGGTGATATTTATTACTCAGCTGTGACTGTTATGAGTGAAATTATCCACAAGGACCCAACTTGTTTCCCTGCTTTGCATGAAATGGGTCTTCCGGATGCATTTTTATCTTCAGTGGTTGCTGGACCACTTCCTTCTTCTAAGGCTCTTACGAGTGTTCCAAATGGTCTTGGTGCTATATGTCTTAATGCCAAAGGCTTAGAAGCAGTAAAAGAAACTTCAGCTTTACGGTTTCTTGTTGACATCTTCACCAGCAAGAAGTATGTTTTAGCAATGAATGAAGCCATTGTTCCTTTGGCAAATGCTGTTGAAGAGCTTTTGCGGCATGTATCTTCACTGAGAGGCACTGGTGTAGATATAATTATTGAGATTGTTGATAGAATTGCTTCCTTTGGGGATAATAGTTCTGCAGGGCCATCAGGGAAGGTTGGTGGGAATACTGAAATGGAAATGGATTCCGAAGTGAAGGAAAATGATGAGCATTGTTTGGTTGGTGCAGTTGATTTATCTGCAGAAGGCATCAGTAATGAGCAGTTCGTTCAACTGTGCATCTTTCATTTGATGGTTCTGCTTCACAGGACAATGGAAAATTCAGAAACATGTCGTTTATTCGTGGAGAAGTCTGGAATTGAAGCTTTACTGAAGCTTCTGTTGCAACCGAGTATTGTCCAGTCATCTGAAGGGATGTCTATTGCTTTGCATAGCACAATGGTTTTCAAGGGTTTTACTCAACACCATTCTGCACCTCTAGCACGTGCATTCTGTCTTTCTCTTAGGGAACATCTAAAGCAAGCTTTGACTGGGTTTGGTGTGAGTTCAGGTTCCTTTTTGCTGGACCCTAGGGCAACACCAGATAGTGGGATCTTTTCTTCACTTTTCCTTGTTGAGTTCCTTCTGCTTCTTGCTGCATCAAAGGACAATCGCTGGGTAACTGCACTTCTTACAGAATTTGGAAATGGTAGCAAAGATGTTCTGGAGGATATAGGTCGTGTACATCGTGAAGTGCTTTGGCAGATTGCTTTGCTTGAAGATGCAAAACTGGAAGATGATGGTACTGGTTCTGCGGCTGAGGTGCAGCAGTCTGAGCTGAGTACAAATGAAACCGAAGAACAACGATTTAATTCTTTCAGGCAGTTCCTTGATCCATTATTGAGGAGGAGGACATCAGGCTGGAGTATTGAATCCCAGGTTTTTGACCTCATAAACCTTTACCGTGACCTTGGACGTGCGACTGGGTTTCCGCAACGGTTGAGCATTGATGGTCTTTCAAATCGCTTTGGATCGAATAGTCAACAACATCATTCTGAATCTTCAGATGCTTCTGGGGCTTTAAGTAAAAAGGAATATGACAAGCAGAGATCCTATTATACTTCTTGCTGTGACACAGTGAGATCACTTTCTTTTCACATTATGCATTTGTTTCAAGAGTTGGGGAAGGCAATGTTACTTCCTTCTCGTCGACGGGACGATACTGTGAATGTTTCCCCTTCTTCTAAAGTTGTGGCTAGTACTTTTGCTTCTATTGCTCTGGATCACATGAATTTTGGTGGTCATGCAAGTCCTTCTGGTTCAGAGGCATCAATATCAACCAAATGTCGCTACTTTGGCAAGGTTATTGATTTTATTGATGGCATTCTACTGGACAGGCCTGATTCTTGTAATCCAATATTGTTAAACTGCTTATATGGACATGGAGTTGTTCAATCAGTTTTGACGACATTTGAAGCTACCAGTCAATTGCTCTTTGCAGTTAATAGGGCCCCTGCATCTCCCATGGAGACTGATGATGGGAATGTAAAACAGGATATTAAGGAAGATGCTGATCATTCATGGATTTATGGTCCCTTAGCTAGTTATGGTAAACTTATGGACCACTTGGCGACGTCATCATTTATTTTATCTCCATTTACAAAGCACCTGCTTGCACAGCCTTTGGCAAATGGGGTTTCACCTTTTCCGCGAGATGCTGAGATGTTTGTTAAAGTCCTCCAGTCTATGTTGCTGAAGGCTGTACTTCCTGTTTGGACTCACTCTCAGTTGTCTGATTGCAGTAATGATTTCATCAGTACAGTCATTTCTATTATTAGGCATGTTTACTCAGGGGTGGAAGTGAAGAATCTCAATAGCAACACCAGCACTCGCATTACTGGTCCTCCTCCAAATGAAACAGCTATTTCAACCATTGTTGAGATGGGGTTTTCCAGGTCTAGAGCAGAGGAGGCTCTAAGGCAAGTTGGATCAAATAGTGTGGAACTGGCAATGGAGTGGTTGTTCTCCCACCCCGAGGAGACCCAAGAAGATGATGAACTTGCCCGTGCACTTGCCATGTCTTTGGGGAACTCAGAATCAGACACAAAGGAGAATGATGCAAATGCCAATCCTCAGCAGCTTGAAGAAGAGATGATCCAACTTCCTCCGGTTGACGAGTTGTTATCAACATGTATAAAACTTTTGCAAGTGAAGGAGCCTCTTGCCTTCCCTGTTCGTGACCTTCTTGTGTTGATTTGCTCACAAAGTGATGGCCAGTACAGGTCTAGTGTCATCTCATTTATTCTTGACCAAGTGAAAGATCAAAATCTTACTTCTGATGGCAAGAATTTTACCATGTTATCTGCTCTTTTTCATGTACTGGCCTTGATTCTCCATGAAGATGCAATGGCACGAGAAATTGCCCTAAAGAATGGTCTGGTTAAAATTGTTTCTGATTTACTTTCACAATGGGATTCTGGTCTGGTGGACAAAGAGAAGAATCAGGTTCCCAAGTGGGTGACAACAGCATTTCTTGCAGTTGATCGCTTACTACAGGTGGATCAAAAACTGAATTCTGAGATTGTTGAGAGGTTAAAAAGGGATGATGAGAACAACAGTCAGCAAACCTCAATCACAATAGATGAGGAAAAGCAAAACAGATTCCAATCTGCACTAGGACCTGAGCTAGTCCAGCCTGAAGAGCAGAAGAGACTTATTCAGATTGCTTGCCATTGTATCAAGAACCAGCTTCCATCTGAGACTATGCATGCTGTTCTGCAGTTGTCCACTACTCTCACTAGAACTCATTATATTGCTGTTTGTTTTCTTGAATCTGAGGGTGTAAGCTCACTGTTGAATTTGCCAACTAGTAGCCTTTTCCCTGGTTTTGACAATATTGCTGCTACTATCATCCGTCATGTCCTTGAAGATCCCCAAACCCTTCAGCAAGCAATGGAATCTGAGATAAAGCACAGCCTCGTGGCTGCTGCTAACAGACATTCCAATGGAAGAGTCACTCCACGTAATTTCCTTTTAAATTTAAGTTCTGTCATTTCTCGAGATCCAGTGATATTTATGCAGGCTGCTCAATCTGTTTGCCAAGTTGAGATGGTAGGTGAAAGGCCTTATGTTGTGTTGCTGAAGGATCGTGAGAAAGAGAAAAGCAAAGAGAAAGAAAAAGCATTTGAAAAAGATAAATTGCAAATTGCTGATGGGAAGGCTAATTTGGGCAATGTGAATGCGGGCAGTGTGCATGGCAAACTTCATGATTCAAATTGCAAGACTGCCAAAGCACACCGAAAATCTCCCCAGAGCTTTATAACTGTGATTGAGCTTCTTTTGGATGTAGTAAGTAGTTTTATACCTCCCTCAAGAGATGATGCAGTGGAAGATGTGCCACATGATAAGCCATCTTCAAGTGACATGGATGTTGATGTTGCTGCAATTAAGGGAAAAGGAAAAGCCATAGCCACTGTTTCTGAAGAGAATGAAGCTGGTAGCCAGGAAGCTTCGGCAGTTCTTGCAAAGGTTGTATTTATCCTGAAGCTTTCGACAGAAATTGTGCTACTGTATTCTTCATCTGTTCATGTGCTGCTGAGAAGAGATGCTGAATTTAGTAGCTGTAGAGGGCCTCATCAAAAGGGTTCTACTGGTTTGTGCACCGGAGGAATATTTCATCACATTCTCCACAAGTTTATTCCTTGTTCTCGAAATTTCAAGAAGGAAAAGAAATTGGATGGTGACTGGAGGCATAAACTGGCGACCAGGGCTAGCCAACTTTTGGTTGCTTGCTGTGTTCGCTCAACCGAGGCAAGGAAGAGGATTTTCGCAGAGATAAGCTATATTTTCAGTGATTTTGATTCTTGCAATGGTCCTAGGGCACCAACAAATGATATACAAACATATGTTGATCTTCTCAATGATGTACTGGCTGCCCGAACGCCTACCGGTTCATACATCTCACCGGAAGCTGCCGCCAGTTTTGTAGATGTTGGTCTTGTTAGGTCCTTGACCCGAACTCTTGAAGTGTTGGATCTGGATCATGCAGACTCGCCTAAACTTGTAACTGGCCTCATTAAAGCTCTAGAGTTGGTGACTAAAGAACATGTCAACACAGCAGATTCTAATACTGGGAAGAGTGATAATTCGACAAAACATACTCAGAGCCAATCAGGAAGAGCTGAGAATATGGTTGACATATCCCAGGCCACAGAAATTGTGCCCCAATCCAACCATGATTCTGCAGCTGCTGGCCATGTTGAATCATTTAATGCTGTCCAAAACTTTGGTCGATCTGAAGCTGTTGCAGATGAAATGGAACATGACCAAGATATTGATGGTGGTTTTGCCCCTGCAACTGAGGATGATTATATGCAGGAAACATCTGAGGATATGAGGGGTCTTGAAAATGGCATGGACACTGTTGGGATACGATTTGAGATCCAGCCTCATGGGCAAGAAACTCTTGATGAAGATGAAGATGAGGAGATGTCTGGAGATGATGGAGATGAGGTAGATGAGGATGAGGATGATGATGATGACGACGATGAAGATGATGAGGAGCATAATGATCTGGAAGAGGATGAAGTCCATCACTTGCCACATCCTGATACTGACCAAGATGATCATGATATTGATGATGATGAGTTTGATGAGGAATTGTTGGAGGAAGATGATGAAGATGAGGAGGAAGATGAGGATGGGGTTATACTTAGGCTGGAGGAGGGTATAAACGGGATAAATGTTTTTGATCATATTGAAGTTTTTGGTAGAGACCATAGTTTCCCCAATGAAACTCTCCATGTGATGCCTGTTGAAGTTTTTGGTTCTAGACGTCAGGGGCGAACTACATCCATTTATAGTCTTCTGGGTAGAAGCAGTGACAATGCTGCACCCTCACGTCATCCCCTTTTAGTTGGACCAGCTTCATCACATTCAGCCTCTGCCAGGCAATCTGGTGATTTCCTTTGTCATTTTTTTTTTTTATTTTTCTTTCTTTAGGTGCATTTACTGCACATTGACATGACAATCTCTGACTATTGGTTCTTCATTTTAATTTTATGATAATTTTTGTGTTCTCATGAGTTTCCCCTTCTCTATTTATGTCTTTACAGAGAATGCTCGTGATATGGTCTTTTCAGATAGAAACTTGGAGAACACCTCATCTCAGTTGGATACTATTTTTCGTTCATTGAGAAATGGGCGTCATGGACACCACCGCTTAAACTTATGGAGTGATGATAACCAGCAAAATGGGGGATCTACTGCATCAGTACCCCAAGGCCTTGAGGAATTGCTTGTTTCTCAGTTGAGGCGACCAGCTCCTGAGAAGTCTTTGGATCAGAGTGCTTCAATGACAGAACCGAAAAGTAATGGTGAGGTTGGTCAGTTACCTGGACAAGATGCAGCACAGCCCGGTACTATTGTTGAAAATAATGTGAATAATGAGAGCAGCAATGTGCCTCCTCCCTCTTCTGTTGCAGAGGCAAGATCCAGCAATACTGAGATGAGACCAGTCACTAGTGATTCTCAGTCGCAATCTGTTGAAATGCAGTTTGAACAGAATGATGCTGTTGTGCGTGATGTTGAAGCAGTAAGCCAAGAAAGTAGTGGAAGTGGGGCAACTTTAGGGGAAAGCCTTCGGAGCCTAGATGTTGAAATTGGAAGTGCAGATGGCCATGATGATGGTGGAGAAAGGCAAGGTTCAGCAGATAGAATGCATTTGGATCCGCAGGCAACTAGGACAAGAAGAACCAATGTGTCCTTTGGGAATTCAACAACTGTCAGTGGAAGAGATGCATCTCTTCATAGTGTTACTGAAGTTTCGGAAAATTCTAGCAGAGAAGCAGATCAAGATGGTCCAGCTGTGGAGCAGCAGATTGGTGGTGAGGCTGGCTCTGGATCAATTGATCCAGCATTCTTGGATGCACTTCCTGAAGAGTTGCGAGCCGAAGTTCTTTCTGCCCAACAGGGTCAAGTGCCGCAACCTTCAAATGCTGAGCAACAGAACACTGGTGATATTGATCCAGAGTTCCTTGCGGCCCTTCCTCCAGATATCCGAGCAGAAGTTTTGGCACAACAACAGGCACAAAGGCTTCATCAATCTCATGAACTGGAAGGTCAACCGGTTGAAATGGATACAGTTTCTATTATTGCAACATTTCCTTCAGATTTGCGCGAAGAGGTACACTATTTGCTAGTGCTGTAGTAATATGATTTTGAATATGCAACTATAAGTGATCTACTTATTGTTTCTGCTCTCAGGTTCTCCTAACTTCATCTGATGCTATTCTTGCCAATCTCACTCCTGCTCTTGTTGCGGAGGCTAACATGTTGCGAGAAAGATTTGCACATCGTTATCATAATCGAACGCTTTTTGGTATGTATCCTAGAAGTCGCAGGGGTGAGTCCTCTCGGCGGGGTGAAGGTATTGGATACAGCCTGGAGAGAGCTGGGGCCGGTATACGCAGGTCTGTCAATGCTAAGCTTGTTGAAGCTGATGGAACTCCTTTGGTGGAGACAGAATCTCTCCGAGCTATGATACGAGTGCTCCGCATTGTTCAGGTATTTATTTTCTGACCTCTTTTCACCAATTTCTTGTGTATTCTAATCAAGATGTTGATGAGAATATAATTTTACAGCCACTATATAAAGGTCCTCTGCAAAGGCTTCTCTTGAATTTATGTGCACATGGTGAAACTCGAATTGCTTTGGTGAAAATCTTGATGGACATGTTGATGCTGGATACAAGAAAGCCTGCCAACTATTTAAATGCTGCTGAGCCATCGTATCGGCTCTATGCTTGCCAGAGCAACGTGATGTATTCTCGACCACAATCTTTTGATGGTGAAGTCTACAATTTGTTTCTTTTTTTTTTTACTGGCCCTTTTTTTTTTTTCAGTTGTAGTAGTTACAACCTGTTATGTTATATTGTTTGCTACACAGGGGTCCCACCTTTAGTATCTCGGCGTATACTGGAGACACTGACTTACTTGGCTCGGAATCATCCCTTTGTGGCAAAAATTTTGCTGCAGTTTAGGCTCCCTCTCCCGGCATTACAGCAGCCTGGGTATTCTGATCAGTCACGTGGCAAAGCTGTGATGATGGTGGAAGAGTATGAAACATATAGAAAGCAGTATCAAGGAGGATATGTATCCATTGCGTTGCTTTTAAGTCTCTTGAACCAACCTCTTTATTCGAGGAGTGTAGCACATCTTGAGCAGGTGATGCTTTTGTTATGGTTGATTTTTGTTTTCCCTGGTGTAATTCATTTTTTGGCTTGCTTAGGCAGCTGAAATTGTTCATCTGTTTGGTACTATTTTCTTTATCTGTTTGCAGCTGCTCAACTTGCTGGAGGTAATCATTGACAGCGCTGAATGCAAGCCAAGTTTTTCTGGGACTGGTATCGAAGAACCAGCTGCTCCCCGAATTTCATCACCTGATGCTAAAATAAATACGGAAGTTGGCAGCACTTCTGCTGGGCTTAATGTTTCATCATCTGCTGATGTTGATTCCTCCAAATCCACAACTTCTGTTGCAAATAACGAATGTGATACTCAAAGTGTGCTACTGAACCTGCCACAAGTGGAACTTCGACTTCTGTGCTCATTCCTTGCACGGGAAGGGTATGATATAGGTTTAGATCCATAACGAATTGTGATACTACAAAGCTGTGCTACTTGAACCTGCCACAAGTGGAACCTTCGACTTCTGTGCTTCCATTCCTTGCCACGGGAAGGGTATGATAGAGGTTTAGATCCATATATATATTATAGTATATATTATATATATATATATATTATGTAACATGTATAATTTTAGAACTCCTTTCTCTTTTTTCATTTCGGATAATTTTGTGTTTTGGTACATAGCATTTACATTTTGCTGCATATTTTGCGAGTCTATATGATATATATGGTACATGTATAATTTAGACTCCTTTCTCTTGGTTTCATTTGATAATTGTGTTGGTTACATACATTTTACATTTTGCTGGATATTTTGGAGTCTATATGCTTGATTGACACATTTTCTCCTCTCAGTCTGTCAGATAATGCATATACTCTTGTGGCTGAGGTAATGAAGAAGCTTGTGGCAATTGCACCAACTCATTGTCATCTGTTTATTACTGAGCTGGCTGATGCTGTACAAAACCTAACGAAATCTGCTATGGATGAACTACACCTGTTTGGTGAAGAAGTAAAAGCACTTCTTAGGACAACATCGTCTGATGGAGCTGCAATTTTAAGGGTTCTGCAGGCATTAAGCTCACTTATTGCCTCATTAGTTGAGAAAGAGAAGGACCAGCAGCAGATTCGTCCAGAGAAGGAGCACAGTGTTGCTCTTTCTCAGTTGTGTGACATCAATGCGGCTTTAGAGCCTTTGTGGCTGGAGTTGAGCACTTGCATAAGCAAAATTGAGAGCTACTCGGATGCTGTACCTGATTTGCTACTTCCAAAAACTTCCGCATCAAAACCATCTGGAGTAACACCTCCACTCCCTGCTGGATCTCAGAATATCTTACCCTACATTGAATCCTTCTTTGTAATGTGTGAAAAGTTACTTCCTGCACAGCCAGGTTCCAGTCATGACTATGTTGCAGTTTCTGAAGTTGAAGATGTGAGTTCATCTGCTGCCCAGCAGAAAACCTCAGGCCCTGTCTTGAAAGTCGATGAAAAACACATTGCTTTTGTGAAATTTTCTGAGAAACACAGAAAACTCCTTAATGCTTTCATCCGCCAAAATCCTGGGTTGCTTGAGAAGTCATTTTCACTCATGCTGAAGGTTCCCCGATTCGTTGATTTTGATAATAAACGGTCTCACTTTAGATCAAAAATTAAACATCAGCATGATCATCATCAAAGTCCCCTGAGAATTTCTGTGAGAAGAGCTTACATTCTTGAAGATTCATATAACCAACTGCGCATGAGGTCAACCCAAGATTTGAAAGGGAGGTTGACTGTCCACTTCCAAGGAGAGGAAGGTATTGATGCAGGCGGACTTACAAGGGAATGGTATCAATTATTGTCCAGGGTTATTTTTGACAAGGGTGCACTACTTTTCACAACAGTGGGCAATGAATCTACATTTCAGCCTAACCCCAACTCTGTTTACCAGACGGAACATTTGTCATACTTCAAATTTGTTGGGAGAGTTGTAAGTACCAAGTTAATAGATTCTTGTTTGATTGAGTTGTTCATCCACTTGTCTTATTGATCCTTATCTATCTGTTGCAGGTGGGGAAAGCACTTTTTGATGGGCAACTCTTGGATGTTCATTTCACTCGGTCTTTCTACAAGCATATTTTAGGAGTTAAAGTTACATATCATGACATTGAAGCTATTGATCCGGATTACTTTAAAAACCTTAAATGGATGCTTGAGGTATGCTGCATGTGTCATTTTGTTTCTGTTTTTGTTGGTACTTTGGGGAGGACTTTCTTTCTTTTCCTTAGTTCTTGCTCTTTCCAACATCACGTGGACTCCAATGATTAACATTACCTATTCAGTTGATTTTCTTTTTTGGATTTTGCGTTGATTTTCTTTTTTGGATTTTGCAGAATGATATCAGTGATTGTCTGGACCTTACTTTCAGTATTGATGCTGATGAGGAGAAGCTTATACTGTATGAACGGACAGAGGTATTGGTCTCCTGTGTTTACTTGTATGCTAATTTTTCCCAGATGTCTAATTTTATTTTATTTCTTATCAATTTTGGTGGGCATGCTGCAGGTAACAGATCATGAACTGATTCCTGGTGGACGCAACATTAAAGTCACTGAGGAGAATAAGCACCAATATGTTGATTTAGTCACTGAGCATCGGTTGACAACGGCTATTCGTCCTCAAATAAATGCCTTTTTGGATGGATTCACGGAATTAATTCCAAGGGAGTTGATATCTATTTTTAATGACAAGGAATTAGAATTGTTGATAAGTGGTCTTCCAGACATTGATTGTGAGTTTCTCTTTGTTTTCCTCGCGTGTATTATGGCATTTTGTATTTTTTTTTTCCTAACCATACCTAAGAATATTGTGCGATATATGTGTTGAGGTTTTCATTGATCGGTCTTTAATCAATGTCTTTCAGTGGATGACATGAGGGCAAACACCGAGTATTCCGGCTACAGTGCTGCATCCCCTGTTATCCAATGGTTTTGGGAGGTGGTTCAAGGGTTCAGCAAGGAGGATAAGGCTCGTCTTCTGCAGTTTGTGACAGGCACCTCCAAGGTATTTTACATTTGTTGGTTTTCCTTTATTTTAAGTATTCCCAATGGTTTTCTGATGTTCGCAAGTGATATTTAATAAATGATTTTCTTGGTTATTGAGCCCATGGTAAAAACTGTAGAACTATTTAGGAAATAAGGAAATGTCATCTTGGTTGGTGTAATGCTTTGTTTCATGAGTTTACTGAACTCTTATGTATTTTGGGTTAGAATGAGTATTTAAATCCTGCACTTTGAAACTGTTCCAGGTGCCTTTAGAAGGCTTCAGTGCACTTCAAGGGATATCAGGTTCTCAAAAGTTCCAAATACACAAGGCATATGGAAGCCCTGATCACTTGCCTTCCGCTCATACTTGGTAATCTTTTATAATTCTGATGCTCGCTTGTTTTAAGAGATCTTTTTATAATCTCATATTGAACAAATGCTAAATGTTAGTGTAAAACTCGTCGCATTTTGCAGTTTCAATCAGTTGGATTTACCAGAGTATCCTTCAAAACAACATCTAGAGGAGAGGTTGCTGCTTGCGATTCATGAAGCCAATGAAGGGTTTGGTTTCGGTTGATTTTGACAATCAAGGGATAGCTTGTGTAGATAACAAAAATATTATACGTCACAGGGGCTTCCTTGCTATCAGATGATGAGTTGTTAATATATTGTACAGTCCAATATTGGATATGGGAAATGCTTCTTCTGGCAGTTTTTAAATTTGCCAACCATTGTTTTTCTTTTTTCTCCTTTCTTTCCTGTTTTTTTTTTTTTTTTTTTTTTTTTTTTTTTTTTTTTTGTTTTTTTTTTTTTTGGCCTTTAATTGGTAGTTTTAGCTGCAATTACATCTCTCCACTCGCCTTTTTTCGGGCATTTGAAAGAGGGACTAGGTTTTAGGACTCTAGTATAATTGTTAAATAGGAAAGAACTGGTTGAAATTAAAAAAATAGCGGCTTTGAGGATTTTTAGGTAATTAATTTTTTTTTTTTTTTTTTTTTTTTTTTTTTTTTTTTTGGCCTTTATTGGTAGTTTTAGCTGCAATACATCTCTCCCTCGCCTTTTTTCGGGCATTGAAAGAGGGACTAGGTTTTAGGGATCTAGTATAATTGTTAAATAGAAAGAACTGGTTGAAATTAAAAAAATAGCGGCTTGAGGATTTTTAGGTAATTAAGGGCTAAATGCCCTTAGAAATGGCAACAAATAAATAAATAAATATAAAACCAATAAAACTACGTAATATTAGTTGAGTAACAAAGTTTTCTACATTAAGTGATTCAGTTGGTTTCTATAAATAAATACAGTCAATTTTTACATTGCCAGTACTGCCCTTTTGATGATTGTTATAACTCGAGACTAAGATAAAAAAAATGATTATAAAAAAATAGGCCTCAATGGTTATTGAAAAAAATCATCCAAAATTCAATTTTTATATGTAACTATAAAATTCAAAGGTTAAATTGAATAAAACGTTACCCCGAAAAGAATTAAATTAATATATTAACACAAATATCACTAACATTTAAAATTGTTTTTTTTAGCTCGTCACTGTCAACTGTACAATCACTACCCAAATACAGAGTATGCCACATCATCTGAAGGACACTTGCATCCATAACCTAAATCACCTTAACCAAGCTTTCAATTTATTATTAGTCTCCTTTACCGCTGTAACCTGAGCGTCTCTGTTGACTCTGGCATTGCTTATGAAGCATGCCTTTTGAGCAGTGCTGGCTGGCTTTGTACTTCTTGTAATTCTTGCCAGTGCTTTTGATGGGTCCAAATGCTTTACCTTATTTGATTCAGCTGACAGCGTCTTCTTCTCAAGTAAAGAAGTTGACAATAAGAAATTATTTTCTGTCCCTTTGCTTTGTATGTCTCTTTTCCTCCTCAACTCACGGAGGGATTCAGTTCCCTTGAGCAAAACTGAACCTTGGTTCCTTGTTCTGTTGCTAGAGCCCAAGGTCCTTTGACTAGGGGGATCTACATCAACTATATTTGACATTCTCCTTTGAGTAGAGGCTGTTGTTAAAATTGGGGTAGCTGCTAACTTTTCCGCAGAGCATAGTTGCAATGTGCACTCTCCTTGTTCATGCTCTATGAGCTTCTCTTCAAGAACCTTGATCTAACATAAACATCTAACAAGATAAATAAGCTGTGCCTATATAGTTCATAAAGTAAGTTATGCATTTCTTTTTGAGCGAGCAAGTTGCGATATAAAACCTTTTGTTGAAGCAACTGAGAATCTGAATTGTCTCTTTCACATGTCAGCTTGTTTTCGAGTTCCCTAATCTGGAATAACAGAGAGCAACGAATCAGTCTTTTACACAGGAGTTTGATATCCAAAGGCAGAGATTTCACTACAATTGTCAATAATTTAAGAAATGAGCAACGTAGTCATATTAGGCTGTATTGCTCATAACTGGCAAATTAGTCTGTTGTATTGCTTTCAATTCAAGAAATCTCTTCCTGTTTTTGTGTGTGTACTTGTGCGAGTGAATGTTACATGACTATAATTTAAAATGACACTAAAATAACCACCTTTTGTTGGAGAATACTTGAGTGAAGCTCAAATCCTTGTGATCTTTCTTTCAGTCTGTTCTCAAGCTCCTTGACCTGTGTAACACACGAAAATTTATCAATGTTTTGCCTCAACTTTAAGCACCTAATAGAAGTCATTTCATAGAGTGACAAGAAGTGCAAAATGATAAGGAAGTTCCTCTTTACTCCAATGACCCTCAAAATTTGGATACATTCAATCATTATATTTCTATGGAATGCCACATCATCATGCGAGTTCTCAGCTTTGAGCTCATTAATGGATTCCGTAGCAACATTGAAGGCAGAACCACATCTACCTCAATAGATTACCATAACAGGAGCACAATATTATCTGAAATTCTGAAGGTTCCATCAAAGCTAAGATATCCATGCATACAATATCAGCAATTTAAGCATGAGACAGGGAGGATAGGACTTGAATAACAAGTTTAGTTGTAGAAACCTGGTACTGAAGATTCATAGACTCTGCTTGTTCATACTCTTTCAGCTTGTTCACAAGTTCCTCAACCTTTGGAAGAAACAGAAACCAAAACCAATTATAGAGGTTTGGCTACCTAACTCAAGGTGAAAAATACAAAATAATAATCATTACACTGATAAGAAACCTTTTGCTGGAAATTTGTGCAGATTTCCTCCTTTCCCTTCATTCCTTCTGAAAATTGTAACAACCGGTTCTCCAGCTTTTCACATAACTCCGTCTTCATTGCCAGTTGACTTTCCAGTTCATTAATCTTTTCCTGCTGGTTTCTGTAACACTGATCCTTGCCTTTGGCCTTGACTTCTAGAATATGGAAGTCCTCTTGTAGCTTGCGCATGGCATCATCTTTAGATTTCAATTCTTGTTTTGCTTTATCAAGCTTCAGAGAGTTAACAAAGAATATATAAAAGAAAGAAACAGAATATCAATGCATAAATCCAACAAAGAACCATATTGATATTAAATAAGTCAACATCAATAAGCTTACTGTCATTTTCAGCTTTTGAAGCTCAACCATATCAACCTGCTTCTTTGCAGGACCCAGCTCAACCCCACGAACTCGGGTTGCAAAGCTCAAAGAACTTATTGTCTCGCCAAGATCATGCTTGGAAGGGCTGATTTGCACAAACATCAAGGTTTTTGAATCACCCCCTGCAGGATATGGGATAAAAATGGTCAAGTCAAAGCATCAAATTTTGTGAAGTACTGAATTAATTAAAGTCCAGGGGATTGGAAAAGTAAAAGTTGAGTATATCGATAGAAAACTACTGCTTAATTGTTTCACTCATCATTGAAGATGAGTCTATCTAGTTTTAAAATCAATCTTATAGTACATTCCAAATTTATTGTCAATGATGGTGCTGTTTCTTGGTTCTGGATTTCATGCGACTACTACCTAATGAATCCTGAAGCAAATGTGTGAGCTTTGAGTTCCTGCGGGAAGCCAATTAACTAGTCAGAACAATGCATTAGCTAGTCATGCTTAAACTCTTATCAAGAATCAAATCAAACCTGTAAGGAATATGACTGCTTTTAGTTGCCAAAGCAGAAATTACATCTCCAAGAGCTGAAAGTGATCTGTTGATATATTGAGCTTCCTTAAGACGATCCCCTTGCACCTCAGTTTTTGCTAGCCTCTCACTGCCTGCCAAATCTACAAGCCATAGCTTACTCTGGGTGCACTCACCAGTTACCAAATTCCTTGCTCTCACCAATGTACAAAGCATGCTGAAGATATTGTAAATATATGGCTACATTAATACATGCATGAATCAAAGATGTGGTTTTTAACATTGGTCAAAGCATCAATAGCAAAGAAATAAAAGCTAGTATATATGAATGCAAAATTATCATACGCCACCCCAAAAAATGGGAGCATGATGAAAATATCAACATCAAGTTCAAATTGAGGCTAACCAATGAGATCGGCTACTGTGTTCATTGACATTATTTGATCCTACAGCCCTTGCATTGCTTCCAGCCTGCAAAACATCCCAGACCTCTTTAATATTCTCAACTTTTGCTTCAACTAACCCTGGCACATGATGACCCCCTTCAGAAACTTGCTTTATCTCCAGCCTAAAGTCCAATAGAAAAATGAGATAAATTCATCTTAAATTGAAAGCTCAAGGAAGTTGTAAGATATTATTACTTGCCAAATACCTTGGCTATCAATGTGCACATAACACGGACCAGAAAAAGAATAGCATATTTTAAGTACAAATTTCTAAGAAATTGGACGGAATATGTAGTGATTTTACCTTTTAGATGTTTGAGAGGTGGCAAGCAAGTCTCTGATTTGCTCATTATACACTTCAAGCACACTTACAGAAATGTCATATTTGACAGTTTCTTTCCTTTCTTCAGCAGTTTTGAATAAAGTTTGTAAAGTCCGGTAATTAAATCCTCTATTTTCCTCTGTGCCCTCCATAGTGAAAGTTTTTCCTGTCCCAGTTTGCCCATATGCAAATATGCATACATTATAACCATCTAGCACTGAAGTTACCAAAGGAGAGACATCTGCGAAAACATCAACTGTTCCAAGAATCTCAAGTCAAAATTATGTTTTTATTTTCACCCAAAGAAAAGGATGCAATACTAAATGGAAAGTGGTATAGTATTTTCCTTTTCAAGAAGAGGAAATTTATAATATAAACTAATGAACTATGCAACAATGTTCCCAGTAGGTTCAAATGACTGAGCTATGATAATGTACTTTAGCGATTCTTTTTTTGTAAATAAAAATCTTTGTTTTACTTGTGCATACCTTGATCATCCGTAGGTGCATAAACTCGATCAAATTTGAAAATTTTCTTCGTTGAAGTATTTGTTAGTATCCCAAGATCCCCATCCTTCGCTGCAGTAAAATCTACCACCATTTCATACCCAGATGATGCTTCCTCCTTATTTAGTGGACGGCACCGACAGAACACTCTAATGTTCCCTGAAATATAAAGTCAATATGAAAAGCTTATGACGATGACCATCCTAAAATTGAAACAGCATATATACATATATAGCACATCAAGTGTACCTTTTGCTTCCTGAACTTCATTAAAAAGCTTCTTCCTTTTTACCTGCTCCTCATTAAACTTCAACTTGAGATCATCACACTGAGCAACTATGATCCAGGTAAAGGTAAGGCAAGATCAACCTTATATGATTACAAGCTAGAGAAAGTAAAGCTTCAATACTTAAAGCAAAACGTACCTAATGCCTGGACTGCAAAGATCATCTTACTTAATTTGGAAGTTGAACTGGCACAGTCACGAGCTTCATGAGAAAGCTGAGAGTGTTCTATGTTCATTATCTACAAATGTAATAACAAATTCCATATCATAGTCTGTACAAATATATACTGTAACATTCTTGGATAAAAGGTTTTCACAATCTTAATCAGGGTAATTTACCTTTACTTTCCTTTCCAATTTGTCAAGAGCTTCAGACCAGAGTCTCTTATCACATTCATATTGACTAGAAACATCCCTCAGTTTTGCTGCTAGCTTTTCTATAGCTTGATCTAAACAAACATAATGGATGATCAGTACCACTTTGTTTTCCAATTACAAGTCTAAGATCCAAGTGGGTCTACCTCACCTAAGCACATATTCTCGAAGAACTTGTTATCAAGTTCCATTCTGGACTTCTCTAGCAGTTGATTTGTAGCCGTCAATGACATCCAAGCCTCATAGCATTCATCTGCCTTACGCTGGCATAGAATGTTCAATTCTTCTATCTTCTTCTCATACTTAGTTATAAATTTCATGGCCATAAATTTTTTCTACAGATCTCATCAATTTAAAACTTGCGTTAAGCACAGAATCAAACCCCTTAAAGCCTTAAACTTCAAAACAATTTGAACCTTACCTGAGATGGCGAAATACTTATTTCAGTGTCACAATTGTTACATATTAAGTGCTCATGTTTCACCTGAGATGCTAGATTCCATTTATAAAATGAAACATGTGAGTCTCAAAAGTAAACCTCAGATAAAACTGACCAACATAGCAAATCAAGCATGGACAAGAGAATTTTACTTGGTAATTCTGGTGCCTGCTTTATACAAATCCCACTAACAATTGGGCTTCCAAGAATTCCGTGAAACCTTATCAAGATATCCCCATCATCCCCAACAGAAACTCTAACATTAACCACCTGCAAGGGCTTGTTGGCCCCAACAGCGGAATAGATATCAAGCTCAGACAAAACCTGCCAATTTTTTCAACAAATAGAAGCCAACTTTGTCAACATAATATCAGAAAAATAGGAAACGTCAGTTAATATGAACCATGAACATAAATAAACGCACTTGCCTTGTCTTCCTCGATAAAAACATCAAAGACTCTCATTCCTTTAGGGCCGTTGGTGTGTACTATCTCTGCAAAGTGGAGATCAACAAAGTATTCTCCGGCAGATAGGTTGGTAAACCGGTAACCGAAGTTACCATACCGAGCCGACTGGTAAATGGAAGGTATATCACCACCAGAAGTTATACTTTCTTCTGTTCTTAGAACATCCCCTCCTTGAAAATGGCTATCTGCCTCAATATCAATCTTGAAATTCCCCTCTCCCTTTATAGCCCCACCACCAGAATTTACAAATATCAACGGACTCTCTGGTTCAAGAAACGCAAGAATATTGTCATTCAATGCTCTTCTCCTATAGCTAATGAAGAGTATAATCACAATTGCAGGTTTCTTGGGTCAGAATAACAATTGAATCCAAGAAAAACAAAAATGTAGATATTGAAGAACTAAAGAAAGAATGCAACCTGCGCAACAAGTGCTTATTGTTAACCCTGACCGAACCAGCTTCGCATCCGAAACACACAGCACTGAATCCATTAAATCTTGGCAGTCAAATGAGTCTTTATTGTTCATTTTCTTTTGAAATAAAGAAACTAATAAGAGAAAGAAGAAGAAGAAGAAATTGGGTTTAGCGTTTGTGGTTTATTTCTCTAATGGGTTGAATTTTGAATGGAGCGGTGTTGCAAGAAGAGAAAAAAAAAAAATTGAGCGCGTTTTCTTTGTTTATTTTCCTGCCTGTTCCTTTCCATATTGTAGGGCAGCGAACATTGATGGTCTTTTCTGGTTTTAAATTTCGAATTTAAGGGACCGTTAATTAGATTATTATAGGTTAATATTGTTTTTTTCTTTAACAAAGGTTACTAATTTCTACTGTTTGGTCTACCAATTACTGTAAAATACATATATATAAATTTTTAAAAATCCAATGTTTTTGCTTCTCGAAAAGAAAAAAAAAAAAGATTTATCGCATCAGTTGCAATTGAATTTGAATTCTCTCCCAATTTGACCTCTTTAGAGACTGAGAAATTCCTAAATAAGAAAACGATATCGTTTCATGGAGAGAACTTGCTGCAAAACTAGCCAAATCCAACTCTTGCTCTCTCCACAGCCAAAACTCTCTTGCTCTCTATAAACCAATCGAAGCCATCTTCTTGTCATCTCCTCTGGTTTAGCCACTAATTTTTGCCTCTCTGTTTATCCACAACTTAATCTTCTTCAGTTCCTAATAAAAGCTAAGGTTTCGAAATCTCCTCTATTCTCGCCAGGTTCTTCGATTGAATGGGTGAAATGTTTGCTGGTGATATTTCTGCTGATGAAATTGTTGAGGCTTCTGCGACCTCTGTATCAAACATGGTGCCATCATGTATGGTGTGGCATTCAACGAAGCCTCGTTCATTTTAATGGCATTAGACATTTAAGTATATAAGCTATCTCAAATTCAATGACAACAAAAACATAGCTAAATCCCTGAATTGATTAATTGATTCACAGAACTTGCATCGATAAATTTGGTGAGATAAAAACTCTAATGCAGTAACTATAATGACAATGAAAGCAGTTGGTTTACAGGAAAATGGAGAAGATAATTACATCCAGTGGCAATTTCCACCAGCAAAATCCCTCTCCAGATAATAGGCAAAACATCAGACACCCATCAAATACTACTGCCTACAACCTAAAAGATGGCGAAAACGCTTTCATGGTAATCAACTCAAGCATTCAACCTAACCCCAGAGCTCCTGCGACATTCTTGCATCATATCCATGTAAAATTGGCACTTGCTAATATCACTTCCATAGTTGTTCAGGCACTGCAAATTAAAAAAAGGTAAGCACGAGTGATTGTGTTCATATACAAATAGAACTTAAGGGGCATACCTCTTGGAGGGCCTTGGCTTGTCTATCACATGCATCAACTTTACTGATTGTGTTCTCCAAGGGCATAGCTGCAGGGGCAGATGAAGCAACAGCTTCATGGCGGATCACTGGAGGACCCATGACAGCATCAGCAATCCTGCGACCCAGAGCAGTTCCAGTTCCCCAAGCCACGCCTGATAATTAACAGAAGTGCCAAAAGAACTCCTGTCAGCTACCTTATTAAGTTCAATTTAATTTTTAATATACAAGGGATACAGAAATTAACTCACCATCAGCAATAGCAGCACCTAAACCTCCGATTGCGGATAAATTGGCAACTTTTGCAGGAGCTGGTGGTGGTGATTGAGCAGCTAGATAAAAAAAAACCCAAAACTACTTAGCCACAAACATCAAGCACCACTACCAAGTACCGACCAACTGACTACCACAACTTAAAATGCACATAAATTGAAGCAAAATCAGTGTCACCATGGTAAATTCAGCTCTTTTAGTTAACTCCACAAGAATTTCTTTCACGAAACTTTCATCAAATGAAATTGGAAGGAGTGAAATTCACCTGGCTTGGGAGGCCGACTTCTTGGGGGAGAACGAGCTGCAGCAGGCCGGCTTGAACCTCCTACAAAAATTATCATTATTTAGCAACAGAACATTTTAAAAGCCATCCACTCAGAATCAACATCAAGTAATGTTATACAGAGAACAACAAACAAACATCAAGAAAAAAAAAAAAAAAAAAAAAAAAATTATCATTATTTAAGCAACAAACATTTTAAAAGCCATCCATCAGGAATCAACATCAAGTAATGTTATACAGAGAACAAACAACAAACATCAAGAAAAAAAAAAAAAAAAAAAAAAAAAAAAAAAAGAATTAAAAAAAAAAAACTTGATGATATGAGAAAAGAAAAAATTGAATAATTCTTCTGAAATCAAACTAATCCACATCTCATGTAGCTAAAAGATCTCAATTAACGAAATTATCTCTCAGTAGCATTTTCAAAATTAACCAATTTCAATTAAGAATGGAAAACGATACAAAAATAGGCGAATCACGAAATTAGAAAAAAAAAGAATAAAATGAATAAACCAAACCCAAAATGGCAATATTTAAGGGAAATATTCAACCAAAAACATACCTCCTCTAGAGCTGCGGCTACGGCGAGGCATATTGAAATGATCAAAGCGCAAGCACAGAAAAGTAAATTTTTTTCAGGACAGGAATGAAAATTGAAAGAGAGTCTGTCAGAAGTATATTTATAGAGTTCTGTGGGGTTTTTGCTTGGGAAATACGCCTGGACCCCGTGAGTTGGCTTCGGACTCCATGGTCGCCACTTGCCACGCGTGGCGTATTCATAAGCTACCTCTAGTATTTTCTGTCACGGCATTAAATAAATAAATGATCTGGAACTGGAAGACTCCAACAGAAGACCGCGATGCTTTAAATTTTTAACGGACTCGATCTATTAAGCTTCTCTATTGCTAAGTTCTAAACGCAAAAATCTCATTTTGGGAGGAAATGATTGGTTGGTGAAAAATGAAATTTTTTAATTAAATTTTTTTTTTCTTAAAAGTTTATTTGGAGGCCAACTGTGAGTCTAAAACATTGGAATTGTAATTCCATTTATACTCAGGCCAGTCGAGTAGAATATATCCACCAACCAAACAATGCCACTAATTTGAAAATCCCGTAATGTTTGACTACACTTTACGGTTCAACGCCTGTCTCTCTTCTTCCCCTACACACCACCTCTTGTTTTGCCCTTCCCTCTCTGAGATAAAATCATGTTACTGTACAAAACGACATCGTTGAACACCCTCCTCTCTCGTTATCCGACCCGTCTCCATAGCTACAACGCCAACGGACCAATGTTCTTCCCCAAAAATTCCTCACTTCGTCTCTCCAAAGAGTCAAAACCACCATTCGCTGGTATTAATTATAAGCTCACCGGCGGTCACAGAAGCGTTAATCACCAACACTCACTCAAAATCCCTAATTTCACCGTTCGCGCGTCAAATGAAAACCCGAAACCTCACGTCGCAGCCTCTAACAACATCAGGAAACAGTTAATTCTTATTTGCTCTGCAATTACCGTTACATTGGCCGTCGCAAACCGCGTTCTCTATAAGCTCGCTCTGGTTCCTATGAAACAGTACCCTTTCTTCTTAGCACAATTCACCACTTTCGGGTATTTTTTATCTGTTGCTTTTGGCGTTTGATTTTTAAGTTTAATAGTGTCGATAATGGTAGTAATGTGAAACGCAGGTATGTGATGATTTACTTTTCGATATTGTTTGCACGGTACCGTTTAGGAATTGTAAGCGATGAGATGATTGCTCTTCCAAAATCACGGTTTGTTGTTATTGGTATTTTAGAAGCACTTGGACTCGCAACGGGAATGGCTGCTGCTGGTAATTTCTATTTTCTATTTATGATGTTGTCTAGTTTAATTGCAATTCGAATGAAGGCAATGTGAATCAATAGTTTGTCCAACATAAATTTTTATTGCATGTAGAAGAAGAGAAAGGAAGAGTTAAGAGTTGCTATATTTTGTTGTTGTTCTTATTGATTGTGCTTATGGGTCTTTCACAGCTATGCTTCCTGGACCTTCTATTCCTATTCTGAGCCAGGTGCCTTTTCACTCCCCCTTGTACAGGAAAGTAATTTTTCTGTTGTTTACTCCATACGTTCTGGTCTCTGTTTTGATGATTGCAATTGTTTTTTTGCGTAGTTTGTGAGTGCATTTTTATGTCATCTTTAATATTCACTTTTTTTTTTTTCTTCCAGACATTTTTGGTGTGGCAGCTGTCATTCTCTGCCCTTATCTTGGGAAGAAGGTACTCATTTAATCAAATTAGTGGCTGCCTGCTTGTAGCCATTGGTGTAGTGGTGGCTGTTGCAAGGTATGACGGTTATTTTCACATACCCAGAAGAAATTTTATTTTAGCTTTCGGTATATCAACATATACTGTTCCTTTGCAAAAGTTTGACATTTTTCATGCCTTGGTATTTGAGAGGCACAGCCAGTTCTTATTAGGATATGGTATGAAATGTTTCTCTCCTTTCTGATTCATAGCGATCTAAATAATGATCTAAAATGTTTATAGGTTTTGTTCTAGATGCTTTAACTTTATGATATTCTGTCTCTATGATGTGTGCTGTTATTGCTTTGCGCATGGCTTGTTCCTGATCAGCTGAAAGAGTGCTTTGGATTGTGCCAGATAATTCCTCTATGGTAGTAAAAAGTTGCACCATGAAATCTGCTAGCATATAGGTAACCGTAATTGTTTCTGAAACTCATTTAACCAATTTGATCAATTTGTTCATTTTGCTGATATGAGACTCGGTTCTCTGGCAATGATCTCAATTAAGCATTTTCATTTGTGGCAACCTTGGATAAGGATAAATCATATGCTAATGTTGTTGGAGCTCGCTTGGCTAAGATTTCTTGAGGCTTACTGACAAAATGCATAAACAAGTATCTGATAATCATGTAGATAATGAATGATCCAGAGAGAATACCAGCTTATTGGCTTGATGTAGCCCCCAAAACACTAAGTGTGATATTACAGAGACCAACATATTATCATTCTTTTGGACTCTTTAAGTATATTCTACCATTTATATCTACTCGTCACTCGGTAAAGTGGATGTACTATAATATTTCTTGTGTTTCACTATTTCAGTGGATCCAATGCTGATCAGATGCTTTCTGGAGTAGAGTTCATCTGGCCAGCTGTAATGATAATATCAAGCGCTTTTCAAGCTGGAGCATCTATTATAAAGGTTACTGCCATAGTAGTTATTTTTCTTGATCATATGTATAAGCAACATAAATAATTTTCATTTGTGTGTTAACAGGAATTCATATTCATTGATGCTGCAAAATGCCTCAAGGTATGCCTTAATAAGTTTTGCCTTTCGGCAGTTGGATGGCTTTTAAATATAGCTTGAATTCTCAACATACTTGGCTTGTTGATCTGCAGGGAAAGTCACTTGACATATTTGTTGTCAATTCTTTTGGTTCTGGATTTCAGGTAATTGGTGCTTACTATAGGCGTTCAGATAGCTTGGTACTAATGTACTACATTGACAGGAACTAGGACTATAAATAAGTGGTTGGCCTGTGGTTTATTAGCTTATGCTTATTGTTTTGCTTGTAGGCTCTCTTTGTGCTCCTATTTCTACCTTTCCTCTCAAACTTGAAAGGGATACCATTTGCACAACTTCCTTTATATCTGAAAAGTGGTGCTGGCTGCTTTGTAAACACTGGAGGAAATACACCAGGCAAGCTTTCATTTCTTCTTCTGGTTAATATTCTGCTAGATGTGTTACTATAGTTTTAACCTTTCAGTACCCTGTGAGAAATCTGAGTTTCATAATATTGCATATGATGTGTATTTCATGAGTATGCTGTTTTGAAATTTTACAGTTTTCAAGGAAAGGAAATTTACCCTTCTTAAAACAAATAGAAAATTCCACAATTAATTCTTGAGTTGTCGTAACTGAACCATCTGCCACCTCATTACGACTGTGGATCCATGCTTCATATTGATGCGGACCAATCTAATTATCTGGTTAATGGTGTTCGCATAGTAAAAATATCAAATGCTCCATGGTGTTACGATTATCTATCTCAAAATTCCTATGCTTGTCATTTTTTTGGTGCTTAATGCAGGCTGCGATGGAGCTCCATGGCTTCCACTGCTTTACATAGCTACTAATATGGCTTTCAACATATCATTGCTCAATCTAGTGAAAATTTCTTCTGCAGTTGTTTCCTCGCTTGCTGTAATGTTATCAGGTGCTCTTTCTCTCTCTCATTTTTCCGTCTCTCTTCATACAAACACATCAAATCTGTGATAATGTTGCCCACACATGCGTACTGGCACGCAAACATGAGCTGTTACATGTGAGCTTTTTAGTAAACTGATGTTTGCGCATTCTTTGCTTTTCAGTGCCGATATCAATTTATGTTTTATCTCTTCCATTGCCATATCTTCCTGAGGGTACAAGTTTGAGCCCCCTTTTTATGCTCGGCAGCGTGATTCTTGTCTCGGGTCTTGTTCTGTACAATGTAGCACAGCCTGCCAAGCAAGCTTCAAGTTAGCTTAACTTACAGTTTCATTTCAAAGTTTACGATTCTGTATAAATATCAGTGTTATTTTTTGGGAAAAAAAAAAAAATCACAATGTTATTCTCTTCCCTGGAAGTTGAGGGATGACTAATTTTGGGGCAACGATTGCTCTGCCTGCACAAGGTCTCATAATGAAAATCAATATCCAAGGATCATTTTGTCATTGAATTTGAGACTGGTGTCCTTGTGCTCTTCATTCTTTCAGTTTTTTTTTTCTCTTTTGATTTTAACTTCAAAGGGGTGTTTGATGATAGATCACACTAGAATTTAGTTTGGTTGAATGTATAAAAAAAATAAAATAAAAGAAAACATCCAAATTTTTGCATATTTCCATTTTATGATCAAACTTTTAGTTTTGCAATTTTAGTTTGAACAGAAACATGAATTCAAAATTTTATATAATCAATCAAAAGCAAAATTTTTTTGTAGTTTTTTTTATTCTCTCCCTCAAAGGCCTCCACCTTATGCCACTTCAGATTGTCATCTACTCCGAAACAGAACATCGTGCCTGGCTATACATGCATTAGACCTGTTCATGGTCGGGTTTGGGCTTCTAAAATCCCACGGCCAAGCTTAAGAACAGGTTTAACTTGCATGCACCTCTAGAAGAAAACATTCATTGTATAACTGGCTATACTTTAGTGTGGAATGATTCATTGCATCCAAACCTGGACAATTTAAAATGATTTTAATGACGTTTCGTGACATCACAATACTTCAATCGATGATTTGGACAGAAGTATGAGAGTAATCCGCAAAATTGAAGTGCAATTAAAATGACCTCCCAAGTTGACAACACTATCACTGCACATCATCAATATTAAACCTCGAATTCCTTCCTATATGAAACAGCTTTAACAGACTGAAATGCAACTTCTGATTCTGCCACTTGTGCATTTGAAGATCTCAGTTGTGTTCCCTAATGTCGCCTCTGCAGATAAACAAAACAAGATTCAGATACAAGCATGCACAAGCAGCATGGGAGAACCAAACTCATTTACACTTAATAGATTCTCTAACTGGAATAATCACACTCAAATAATATAATTCTGAGCTTGGCTTTTGGAAGTAGGTCCTTCATGTCAAAATAGGAAGAGCCAGGACAAGAAAACGTGCTTCATTCATTCTATCAGATGAAGGCGAAAAAAGCCATAATCCTGCTAATTTTTTAGCCTGTAAAACTTTTAATAGTGTAGACAAGAATTATGATGAATTATGACGATTACTATCCGCGTGTGTGAAAAGTTCTAAGATCCAAGACAATTATGGAATTAGGAACCACATAAAAATTTCCTACCATCTGAATAGCATACCTTCCGTTTCTTTAGTTTCCCTCTTGAACTGCCATTATCAAAGCTTGTCACTTGATCATTATTAACTTCCAAGGGTAAGGTTTTGATTTCATCAAAGAAACCATCAGTCAAATCAAACAACCTGGAACAAACAATAAAAGATAGTCAAGGAAAAAAAGTTACAAATCAGTAAATCACCAAATGCCATGTTTTGTAAGATAGGTCGATGAATATGATAACCAAATATGAAGTAATTAGCTTCCAAAAAGATAATAAAATATTGACAATGTTAATCTTGAATCACGCATACCCATCTCTCGACTTCTTTAAGTTTTTCTCTTTCTTCTTCTCCATCTTCGTAATAGGAGCACGAGTAAAGAGTTCCTCTTCTCGCTGTGCACGCTCTTCCCATTGCTGCTGATATCTAATGAATTCCCTACTCTCATTTCCAAAAGTTTCTCTAGCCTGTAGTTTATCATTAATGACAAACCACCAATGGAGTCAGCATGATATCTGCAAGTTTAAATAAAATTAAAGGAGCAGCACGCAACTAACCTCTTCAGGTCTCCCTTCCATATCATCTATCATTTCTTTTATATAACCCTGTTTAGCGTGGCGTTGAATATTTTTCTCTCTTCTCAAGGCATTTCTTTCTTGTTTTGACATCTTATCCTCTTCCATCATTGTGGGGGCAATTTTGGGTGGTCTATACACACCACTGCCATTCTAAAGCATAGAAACAGGGACTTAATAAACCAAAACCTCTATATTTTATTTCCAATAACTATTGACCAGCATAATTATTGAGTTTGAGACTCACCTCAGGCATCATATCAGATTTGCCAACCAGCATTTCAGGGTTTGGACGATATTTTAACAGATCCTCCGATTTCTCGGATGCCTCTAATTCCTTTTCCTTCAGACTTAGTTGTTCTGCTGCACGCTCGCTATCCCTGGTGAGCTTTTGAATTTGGTATTCCATTTTTTTATCTATTGGCCGGATCTGTTAATGAACAATCAGTCAAATGACATTTCTAGCAATGAGTAATCAGGTAGATAGATAAGCATTAAGAGACAGAAACATTCCCAGACCTTCTCCAAAAACAACCTAGTCTCTATAAGGCTCGAAACTACAGGATGATTCTCAATTGATAAGCCTTTAGCTTTGCGGAGCAAGTAATATACAAGCGACTGGCAATAGTTTAGGAGCAATAAGTGTTTGGCCTCAAGATAGCTTATCCCATCTGCTGTTGGAAAATTATTTGCTTTCACCTAATATACAAATTAAAAGAAGAATATATCATTGAAGAGGCACCACAAGAGATAAAACATAAAGCAATACAGAAACCTCATCTATTAAACATCAAAAGGCCTTCCAAGAATAGCAACAATTAACAACACTCAAAAGCAAGAATCAACTTATTAACAGTTAAATCTGATAAGGGAGGGCTCCTGACCTTAGCTGTTAAAGCCTGCACTTTATTCCTCACTGTATCCAACCCATCTTTCATTTCTTTCAGTAATGCAGCTAATTGAGGAGCTTCCCTAATCAAAACAACAATAACAAGCTTTCATAGAAAGCAAACCCTAAATGGAGTGGAAAACACAAGAACAGGCTCGTGAACAAACTTACTTCTTTAAGCTTTGATCACGTTCACAAGTACTAGCCTCCTCCATCATCTTCTTCTTCAAGAATCACCAACAAAGAAATTGCAATCAAGCAATTAAATTAAACAAATCATTGACAAAATTCTGATAAATCCCCACTGTTGGGGAGCTAGGGTTTTATAAATTGTGCTGAATATTTGTTACTAGTTAACAAGGAGAAAGAAATTCGGGTTTGAATAATGGGCCGCCATTTATACAGCTAAATGGGCCAATTAATTGAAGTGGACTAGTAGCCCAAGTCCACTAGGAAATACCAGGTGGACAAATAAAATTTTGCCGTCACAGAAAATTTTCATATTCCTGTGTGACGTGATTTTTTCCCGCCGTTCAGGCGATGACAATATCCTCCGATATCAGTTGGCAGGACACGTTTGCCATTAAACCCTTAACAAGGACATCTCTAGAACATTTCTCAAAAAAAAAAAAAAAAAAATCATTCCTTGTACCCTCACCGCATCAGATACAAACCCTCGCTGGTACCAGTCACCAATCCGAAAAAAAAAAAGAAAAAAGAAAAACGAAAAAAGACAAAAAGAATAGAAAGGAAACAGTCTCTCTATGCTGTGTTGTTCTCTCTCTATGTGTGATCAGCGAGCACCTCACGGATCGGATCTACGTAGTTATAAATGACACAGAACGATCGCCATGCCTCGAAGACTCGCTCCAAATTGCTTGATACCGGAAAATAATAAAGGCTACACTAATTTTGAGGAAAATTCTCCTCTTCAATCGGTTCAATCCTTAGGGTTTCGTTTCTCATTTTGAACATGCATTTTCGGTTCTTGACATGAAGTTATGTGCAGAGAATGTGTTTTGTTTGAAGCTCTGGTTCTTTTGGACGATTTGATCGAGTTCTTGACGTAAAAAAACACCTAATTTACAAGTGGCAACTAGAAATGGCAGCTTCTCCAGTCAAATTCCTCTTTGGATTCTTGATGATTTCCATCACATTATGGATGCTCTTCATGTAAGTAACCTCAATTTTGGTTTATATGTATTTTATTCTTTTAACGATAATAATTTGTTTTGATCACTACTAGCTGGCAACTGAATTTTGATTAGTAATTTAGTGAGGTGGAGATTTTATGAGAGTTTTAGCTAAGTAGAATGTACTTTGCGGTGGCTGGTGACCAAAATGATTTGGTCACAGAATTTGATTGTCTGCCATACCTGAATTTTAAAGTTGAAACCTTGTGAACTTATTTTGTTTCAGAAAAGCCACTTTCTTTTCCTATTGGAAAAATGGATAACATGTTCATCATGTACCTCTCCTTGTTTGAGTTAATGCTATAGGTTTCGAATGATGAATTTGAACTTGGTACAATTCAGAAAGGTAAGTGCACAGTCTTTACTCTTTAAGATAGTATTGCATGAATTGCACTTTACTTTTACAATGTTTTGCTGCTCCGTTGGCTAGCAATTTGGTTCTCCTGACCTTTTCATCTTTTATAAACAGTTTGTCTTAAAGAACGTATCTAATAATTAAAAACAGAAGTCTAGTAGAAAAGTTTAAAAAAAGAGATGCAATTCATTTAAGCAGAAGCATCTAGAAAAGTTCTTGAATGGCACATTCTTATTGCCCTTATGCTGCAATAATAAATAGGTTAATCACCATGGTGTTAATATTATGGTTAGTGTTCATTCTTGTAGAAGTATTCTGGTGTCAATTTTAATTCTGTATCTCTTTTCAGATTTGCTTCCAGGTTGCTGGCTTGGATTTTAAGCCGAATCATTGGAGCATCTGTTGGATTTCGGGTTGGTGGATGGAAATGTTTAAGGGATGTTGTAGTGAAGTTCAGAAAGGTTAACCTTTTACATCTTTTACTGGGTCTTTTTCATTTTTGTGAAACTGAATTAATAGGGTGGTTCATCTTCTTCCACATTGTAGTAATTAAAGTCTTTCTATAAGGTATCCGTCAATTTCAGTTTATCTAGTCTCTTAGTGAATGATTTAATGTTTTTCCTTTGCTATGAAATCTTCTTCTCTATAATCTGCAAATTTTCACTCCAAAACAAATTTTTGTCGAGAAGATTCAATCAACCTGTTTCTGTTGGAAGTACAAAGCCATCTGCATTATGCATCTCTCTTTGTAAATTATTGTCGTCATTACTAAAAAGCTGCTAATTTTATCTGGCTTGTTATAAGTTACTATTCCAATGAGTAGCAGTATTTTATGTAATTTCAGATAATTGTCTACGGTCTGATCCTTTAGTTTTGATTTAATGAATGGTTTACAGAAGTGATCCAAGATTTTAATAGTTCTGTTTGGAATTGTTCCATTTATTGCTTTTAGGTAGACCATTGAAATGACCCTGACAGTTATATGTTTAAAGCCAAGTAGCATTGGTCCAGATTTTTTCCCCCTTTCCTTATTGATGTATTAGGCAGCGCTTGTTCCTTTTTCTTCTTTTTCTTCACACAAAAAGTTGCTCTCCTGTAGAACCCACCTTCATCCACCCTGTTCCCCTTTACTCTTTTCTTCAGTATGTGCAATTTCATTTGTTTCATTATGAAAGCTTAGTGCCTCCACCCTTTTTCTCAGGGTAAGAGAAATAAGTATTTCTGCCCCCATGAGATCTTGAAATTCATTTTGTTATGATTTGATCATTACAGGGTGCTATTGAATCTATATCAGTTGGAGAAATTAGGCTCAGCTTACGCCAGTCCTTGGTCAAACTTGGAGTTGGTTTCATTTCCAGGGATCCAAAGCTGCAAGTGGTAATATGTGACTTGGAAGTTGTAATGAGGCCATCTAACAAAGGCACACCTAAAACTAGAACTCAAAGATCAAAACCCCGTAATTCAGGCCGGGGAAAGTGGATGGTCTTAGCTAACATAGCAAGATTTTTGTCGGTTTCTATTACAGAATTAGTTGTAAAGGCAAGTAATATCTTAGCAAATTATATTTTGAAGGAATCGCATTATATTCATAATTCATTTCATATAACTAATCATGTACAAACTATGCGTGGATGCTAATTCTTTTGTTATTCTTTCTGTTTCTTATTTTCTCTGTCATTTTTCAATATGTTTGCATTGGGAAAAGAGAGTATGGATGTTCATGGTTGTTGTCTAAAAGAAGTTGTTATTGGATTCTGAAGAAGAGAAAGGATATGAAAGATAGAATTTTCTTTATAAACGATGGGGTATGGAATACATATAGAGTCAGAACAAGACCTAGTTCATCACACCGCATTTCTTTGTTGGAATATTATGTCATCTGCCTTTTTCTTGCTTTCATTGTGAGGTAATTGAATTTGAAAATGTTGTCCAAGGGATATGAACGAGGACTAAAACTCTGTTGGTTGAACTTGAAAATAATTGTGCAAGATCAATAGCATAAATATTTAGCTTTTTGGTTCTGTCTGAAATTATTTAAAAAAAATGGAAGTAAAAACTTTTACCTAGCTCCATCTTGAAATTGCAGAATTTGAAATATTAGTCCAGAATCCAAAAGTCAAGTGGATGTTTGCAGAGGGTTGCTGAGCTGATTAACCTATTGCCTTATAGGAGACATGGCTGGACCTTGACCTTGGCTGAACCTTGATCACACAAAGTGTGGTGGGCACACTTATATGGCCAATTAAAAACGGGGACTCTTGTCCCAACACACTGAGCTCAACCTGTCTATGCTAGGTTTGTTGCCGGTGTATCTGAATTTGTAAAGGAATAAATGATCCAAAAATAAGTAAGAAGGTGTGGGTGGAGGTGCCAAAATTGAAGTTGAAAGTTAAACAATCTTACCTTCTGAATTATTACTACTTTCAACACATTGCTTTTTGGTTCCTATTCTTTCTTCTTTTTTTATCCTTTTATTTTTATTTTTTGGGCCTGTTGTATGTATCATAGTAAGGATTATAACTAGGTTATTATAATATATTTGAAAACATTACAGACGCCCAAAGCTATGATTGAGGTTAAAGAAGTGAGAGTGGATATAACCAAAGATGGTTCCTCCAAACCAAACCTCTTCATCAAGTTACAAATATTACCTGTTGTTATTCACATGGGCGAACCACGTGTTAGTTGTGATCAATCATCCAATTTTGAGAGTGGAGGATGCATTTCTACAAGTGATGGATCATTTGGTATGATGGAAACACCTTCTGCTTCCTTCAGCTGTGAAGAATTTTCTCTCTCTTGTGAATTTGCTCATGACAGGTAATTTTCCCTTTTTATGTTCTTTTATTTAGAAAATTTACAGAATCTAAGGCTTATTATGTTCCACAAAACTATTTTTCAAAAGATTTTTTATGCATTTTTATTTTTGCATAGAAAAATTTTGAAAATATTTTTTAATCAAAGGGAAAATTGTCATGTCTAAATTTTGTCAAACTCATAAGAAGGAAAAGCACATGCTAGAAAATCACATAGCATGTACCCATAAGTTAACTAGCTACCGTTGCCAACCATCATCATTTGTCAATACTGGTCATTTGTCAAACATTATCACATTCTTCATAATAAGGAAAGAAAATATGTCTTTCAATATAATCCTAACACGACAAAAAGTTTTAACTTGATTTGTTATTTTAACAACCAAACAACAGAAATAAGTTCATTTATCAGAAAATGTTTTCTGTAGACAAGTATCTTTCTGGGAAACTAATAGATATTAAATAAATGAAAAAGAAATTTCTATATCACCAAATAATGAACAGTGTGCAACCACTTAACTTGGGAGTGGTTATCAAATGTTGCGATTATGGCCAAATATGTCTTTGGCTATGATCCTTAACCTATTGGCTTGTAATAAAGTTAATGAAAGTCCATCAGTTTATTGCCTTTCTAATTCTCAACATGTTCTCATTTAATATTTTCTATATTGGACGAATTTGATGTGCTGTGGGCCTTCTATTTCTTGAAGACTCAGTGATCACCAAATATGTGATCTTTTTTCTGTCTGGAATATTCTCAATTCCTTTTATTTAATCAAGGGCCAACTGTGACTTTGTGATGTGTTACAAGTTGAAAACCAGCTTACTAATACTATTAAGAAGGATATCAATCTTAGGGCTGGTAAAGGATTTCGAAGTCAAAGTTTATAGGGGTGCAGAAATAGATTGTGATTTAGAGTTGAGACTAGATTTAGCAAAGAACACGAGAACAGCTGAAAGCGATTGAATAGTACTTGAGGTACTGAGGCAGTAGAGGAAACGAGAGAGAGAGAGAGTGGAAAGCGAGTACCAATGCTTCTTAATCAAATACTTAAAAGTTCCATTATAAAAAGGCTAAGAAAATAACTATTTATGTGGGTATTAAGGAATAGTTAATCCTTCTAGAATTATGAATCCCAAACTTAGAAAATTCTTAAAGAACAATACTAAATAGACAAGAAGCAAACAACTTTCTAAATATTCATTTAATCCAAACATGCTCTATGGTAGAGGCATTTGCCTGGTGAATTGTGTTTGTAGAATCAACTATAGTTACTCTTTTGCATGTTGAAATGCCGCATGCTATTGTGTTTTATGTCTATGGAGTAGTGAGACTTGTGAATGTTATTTTTTATTGCTCTGTAGTACAAGACGCATGGAATGGATGTTTGCTATTGCTGGTTAGCAATAGGTTTTTGCATTTGACTTGGGTGAACTTTTGCTGTTTCAAGTTCAGGGTTTTGGAATCAAGAAGTAAGAAAAAACTCTTAGGCAATATGTTTTTTTGCTATACCTCATTGTACCTCATTGTTGTGGACTCCTGACATGACTCAATCCACTGTGAAATTTATCCTAGGAAAATAATTCATTTTTGGTTTACCATAGTGTTCTGCCAAGGGTTTTCTGCAAGGATTTCTTTAGTTGATATGCAACAGAGTTAAGGTACTTTACTGTTTATTGTAGTCCTTTCTTTTGGCCATTTCTTCCTTCTACAAAGATTTCCTTTTGTTTTCGTCTTCTTAGTTCTTTTTCATTCTCTTGCGGTCTCTCTTAATATGATTTCTTCTTTATCAAAATAAAGATGAAATTCTTATAATGGGGCTTATGGGGGCATATTCAGAGGCATTAGGAATTTTTATCTTTGCACTTCTTTGCAGGTTGACTGGTTGGTGTGTCCTCTATATATTTTGGCTGGCATGACATTTTGCATGGAGATTAGGCTGGAAAGTTGGAGCATTTATTGTTCTTCATATTGCTTTGCGCCTTTGTGCTTCCCCCTCAGGGATCTCTTCCCTTCCCCTCTATCCTTGAGAAAAATGACCTTTGTATGTGCTTGCTTCCTACTTTACCTTGTTTGGGTTCATCAGTTACAAGTTTTTGTATTCTTTCTGTTTTTTTTTTAATGCAGGGAAGTTGGTGTAATTATCCAGAATGTGGATGTTACCTGTGGTGAGGTTGCTGTGAGCCTGAATGAGAAGATTCTTTTGAAAAGAAAGACTTCAGATGCTTCTTCTAAGACGGATAAGACAGTAGTTGATTCTGTTGCTGCTAAAGATCAACATAAAAAACAATCAGCCCTTGTCGCAGTTACGAAGTATGCTTCTATGTTTCCTCAAAAGGTTTGTGAGCTTAAACTATTTAAATGGTTTTAATATGACTGCCTCCATCTTTATAGTCATTCTTCAGCTTGGTAGAATACTTATCATATTCTTCAAATTTGGGGGTGTACCAATTTTTTCAGTGATATAGATGTTAGTTGACAACTTGCTTTTTGTCTGATAGGTTAGCTTCACTTTACCAAAATTGGATGTGAGGTTTGTTCATCAAGAACATAATCTTGTTATTGAGAACAATATCATGGGCATTCAATTAAGGAGTATCAAAACTCTATGTACTGAAGATGTGGGGGAGAGCACTCGTCTTGATGTTCAGATTGATTTCAGTGAGATACATGTATGAGTAATGATTGTTGTCAAAACTCTTTGGTGTTGTAATTTTCACATTTATCTTTCAGCCTGACATCTAAATGCTGATGATTTTTTGCGTTATATTTCAGCTTCTCAGAGAAGCTGGCACTTCTGTTATGGAGATATTGAAAGTTGTCATTATCTCTTTCGTTTACATTCCACTTCAGGTAAGTCTTCAAGAATTTAATCCCTGAAGCTGAGTGTCTTTATGCAGTTGATACTTTTTGTATATATTACAGAAATTGTAGAGGATAAACAGTTGCATCAGTCCAATCGCATATGCAGCTTTGACACATAATTTTCTTGTTATGCTACTAGGATAAAGTTTGTACTGGCTGATATCTATTAGCTTTGCTTGAAAGCTAAGCAATCTTTAAACTCTTATTTTACCAGTTAATGCGTAATTTCTGCATTTGATATTGTTCAAAGGTTCTACCGATGCACCTGCATTTGATGCCATTCAGGCTTTCTAACATTGCAGCTCCAAACTAAATGAATTTCTTGTCCGATTTTGTTATTGAACTGGTGAGATAGGTAACAACCATTCTTTATGAAGATTTTGAATCTTGTGGATGAGGGAACCCATTTCTATTCTCGCACTTGGTATGTTAGAATTTCTAAGAGCCAAGTATTACCTTTGCAGTTATTGTGGTTATATTGGCCTTTTTGTGCTCTCTGTTCCTGATATCCAGTACAATTGGAGGGAGCTTCGCTTTGTTATTTCTCTCCCTCTCTAAAATTTATTTCTTTTCCCCTTTTCTAGTTTCTGTTCTTCTCATATTCATCAGATCCTCTTTTTCTTTTTTATTTTTCCTTTCGTGGTTGGCTTAGAGAGCAGCTGTAACAGGCTAGCTTATTCTTATTCTTTTTTATTTTTATTTTTTATTTATTTATTTTATTATTATTTATTTTTTTTTTTTTTTTCATTTATCACCAAGCTATGCTTGTTTATGCCAGGCTAGTTTATTCTGTAAAAGACTGGATTGATGGTAAAATTGCCTCTTCCATCATTGAGTTCCTCTCCTTCTTTTGGTTGCTGGATCCTGCTCAAGTTCTGAGTTTGGATATGAAAATTATGAATATTTTTCTCAAATTGTGGAGGGGAGAAAAATATTTTGATTTTCATAATTGTTTAACTTATGAATTCGTGTTCTAAACAACAGCTCTTTCTTAATGCATTGGCCATTCTGTAATGGTTTTTTCTAGACCATTGTTACTCTGTTTTTCCATTTCTGTTCAGCTGATTCACCAATCACCTAGAAAGGATAGACAACATGAGAGAATTGGTTCTTTCTCATGTTTCTTCTTATTATTTACTTAAGTCTTAGATATTTAATTAAATTCTTTGTTTGAACTTATGTTTTATTGAATTTATTGAATTTATTATTTTTGATTTGGTTGATTTTGCTACAACAACAACAACAACAACTAAATTTGAAACAATTTAGTCAGATTCCAGAAAATTCTCCATTCCAAACAGTTTCTGATTCCATTTAAATACCTTCCCAAATATGTTTTTACTGCACATCATTTATTTTCAATGTTTTTTATCTTCAGAAAAATAGGTCACAATTGAAGCTAAAAACAAAAAGAAATTTTTGTTTGAATCTTTTCTTTTTTTCTTTTCGCAATAAAGATGACAATTCTTTAGATGTTATCAATTCCTATTAGTTTAGGTTGTTTTGCTACAGCAATATACCTATTTTCTAATTCTAATTGATTGATTTATATCTTTTCGTGAATGAAGTTCAAATTAAGGTTTGCTGGTTTATCATATTGACTTGGTTTTTGCATGCTTTTACTTTTCAGCCTACTTCACCAGTTAGAGCTGAGATAGATGTTAAGCTGGGAGGTACACAGTGCAATATTATAATGAGTAGATTAAAGCCATTGTTGCAACTCCATTACTCAAAAAAGAAAAAAATGGTACTCCGGGAGGAAAATCCTACTCCAGTAAAGCCAAAATCAACTGATTCCAAAGCCATTATGTGGACATGTACTGTCTCAGCTCCCGAGATGACTATTGTGCTTTATAGTATCAGTGGATCGCCTTTGTATCATGTAAGTGATGTGCCATTGCACATTCTAATGTGCTTGATTGATTGGTCAAATCCGTTACAGTATGTGTTTTATTGTGCTAGTGCTACATTGCTGCACCATATCTTTTATTTTGTGGCAGACAAATGATGGTTACTCAAAATACAAGAAAAAGTTGAAAACTCTATATTTTGCAAGCTGATTGGTTATTTAATACGACCCTTGCATTCTCCATAGAAAATGTTCATTAGCTACTAATTGTTGGGACTTTTGGCGGTTGCTGGTAAAAGTTGGCAACCTTAACGTCTTTTCCACTCAACAGAAACTTCAGGAGAGGTTTGTGTAAATTCAGAAAACATAGGCATGAGAAATTTACCACAAGGAACAAAAGCATGGTTTTCAAAAATACTTTTGTGAGCTTTTAAGTGGTTCCGTGGCCAACTTTAATTCTGTTTAAGGATTGAAAAGCCTTGCTTGATTCATGGTTTTGTTTTTACTGCTTTCCTTAATTTGAACATTCTTAAATAAATTAGCAACTGGTGTTGCTGATGAATAAGGTTATGGCCACCAGATGGGGCTTGGAAATTTCAATTTTCATGCCCTAAATCACTTCCACAGAAAAGAGTGTGAAAACGCATGAAGTGAAGGTGCAAATCTCATTTTTTCTTCTTTATACTGTTATGTAATAGGTGCAGCTTTTATAAGTAAAATGCTTGTTTGGTACTAGTTTTGTTCTTTCAAGTTTGTAATAGTTAGTAAAAATTCATAGTTAGTACTTTTGGTATTTAGAGTTTCCAGCATCCATGTACAATGAATTAGTTTTCCTTTTTCCTGACAGTGCAGAAAATTAACTTCTAATTTCTCTGTGTAGTGCTGCTCACAATCCTCACATGTTTTTGCAAATAACATATCAAGCATGGGCACTACAATACATTTGGAACTTGGTGAACTAAACTTGCATATGGCAGATGAATATCAAGAATGGTTAAAAGAAAGCCCATTTGTTGTGGATTCGAATTTGGGTGCTTTACTTCATGTAGCAAGGGTTAGTGTAGATTGGGGCAAAAAGGATATCGAATTGTCTGAAGAGAGTGGTATGAGATGTAAATTAGTTCTCTCTGCTGATGTGACTGGTATGGGTGTTTGTTTTAACTTCAAACGTGTAGAATCACTTATAGTGACTGCTATTTCCTTTCAAGCTCTCCTGAAAAGTCTATCTGCTTCTGGAAAAAGAACAATCCAGAGCCGAAGTGTGCGATCATCGAAACCATCAGGGAAGGGGATCCAAGTACTGAAATTTACTCTGGAAAAGTGTTCTGTAAATTTTTGTGGTGAATCAAGTTTGGAAAATGCAGTTGTTGCTGATCCCAAGCGCGTTAATTATGGATCACAGGGTGGTCGTGTTGTAATTAGTGTCTCAGATGATGGCACACCACGTACTGCAAGTGTAATATCCACTGTTTCTGATGATTGTAAGAAGTTGATATATTCTCTTTCTCTTGACATCATCCATTTGACTTTGTGTGTGAACAAGGAGCAGCAATCTACAGAGGTGGAACTTGAAAGAGCAAGGTCTATTTATCAAGAACATTTGGAGGAGCATAGATTTGATACAAAAGTAACATTATTTGATATGCAGAACGCAAAATTCGTACGGCGTTTTGGTGGTCTTAAAGGGATTGCTATTTGCTCTCTGTTCAGTGCTACTGACATTAAAGTCAGGTGGGAGCCTGATGCACATTTATCTATAATTGAACTTGTTCTACGACTGAAGTTACTGGTACACAATCAAAAACTCCAAGGACATGGTAGCGAAAACATGGGAGAAGCCTCTAGCATGAGAGACTCTGAACAGAAAAAAGATGCCTCCTCGGAATCTGGACATATTGATAAACCTAAGAAAAAAGAAACCATTTTTGCTGTTGATGTGGAAATGTTGAACATATCTGCTGCAGCTGGAGATGGGGTTGATGTGGTAGTGCAGGTTCAATCAATCTTTTCTGAGAATGCCCGTATAGGAGTACTTCTTGAAGGACTTATGCTTTGTTTTAATGGGGCCAGAGTACTGAAAAGTGGTAGAATGCAAATTTCTCGTATTCCAAGTGCTTCTAGTAATTCTTCTGATCCAAAATTGCCAGTGGCTATGATATGGGATTGGGTGATTCAAGGACTTGATGTTCATGTTAGCATGCCATTCAGGTTAGAGTTGCGTGCCATTGATGATTCTGTTGAAGATATGTTGAGGGCTTTGAAGCTTGTGGTTGCTGCTAAAACTCAACTTAGTTTTCCCATGAAAAAGGAAAGCTCAAAGCCTACAAAGCCTAGTTCAACTAAGTTTGGACGTGTGAAGTTTTGTATACGCAAGCTAACTGCTGATATTGAAGAAGAACCACTGCAGGGTTGGCTTGATGAGCACTATCAACTGATGAAGAATGAGGCCAATGAGCTAGCTGTGAGGTTGAAGTTCCTTGATGAATTTATTTCCAAAGTTAACCAGTCTCCTAAACCTGCTGAAACTAATGATCCCACTGTTGAAAGGAAGGTTATTTATGATGGGGTTGAGATCGATGTACAAGATCCTTCAGCAATTCAGAAAATTCAGGAAGAGATTTACAAACAATCATTTAGATCATATTACCAGGCATGCCAGAAGCTAGTACCTTCTGAAGGTTCAGGTGCTTGTAGGGAAGGGTTTCAGTCTGGTTTCAAGTTTACCCCCAAAAGAACTTCTCTTATATCCATTTCTGCTACAGATTTGGATTTAACCTTGACAAGGATTGATGGTGGAGATGATGGGATGATAGAGGTTGTAAAAAAGCTCGATCCTGTCTGCCGTGAAGAGGATATACCATTTGCTCGACTCTATGGGAGTAATATTTTATTGCGTACTGGCTCTCTGACTGTTCAGATAAGAGATTACACATTTCCTCTTTTTGCAGCTACTGCTGGTAAATGTGAAGGTCGTCTTGTGCTAGCACAGCAGGTAAGGTTCAATTTCTGCTTCTCAATCTCTTCTCTTTCCTTCCCAGACTGATGTTTCATATGCGTTTTTTTTTTTCCCAGCATACAGTCATGTGCCTACTCGGGCTGCTACATTCTTGCAATAAATAAATATATATTAGTAGTAGTTAACTAATTTGAGGGCATTATATAATATCATTTTCAGAATATTTTTGGTCAATGATAAACTTTAATATTACTTTTGATGTTCAACGATAAATTATTGTTTTTTTACATTTTAATATTAAACGATAAATTCTTCCTTCATGTACAATAGAGTTGGCCTGTAATAAAGACATTTTGGAAACAGATTCTAGATGCTATTGAAATGTTGACTGTAATAAGGGTGACATAATATTGGTCCCATCACAAAATGAGTAAATATCATGAACTCTTTCGTTGGAGCACCTGTTCAAAATAAATAGGTCAAGCAGGTCCAAATTATTTTCTTTATGCAAATAATGGGGCTGAATATTTTCTTTTCTAGAAGGTAGAGTTCAATAGCAACAGTGAGTCCAGAAGGTAGAATTTAATAGCAACAGTGAGGTAGACCATAGATCATTACCGAAATACTTGATTGATGGCCTAATCCCATTTCTTTTTAATCTAATCACTTAAGAGAATTTTTTTAGACTCCTAGTTTCTCTTTGGAAGACCATGTCTCTTTATTCTTCTTTATTAATTAGTCAACTAAACCTAGCACAAATATACAATTTGATAGTGAAATTCAAGAATTTACAATGAACTCATGGAGGACCTTGGGATACATAATTGCTACTGTTTTGAATATGGCATATTTGGAAGATCTAAATATCAAATGTGTCCTTCATTTAAAAGAGGTTTGATTTTCTAGTAGCCAACCTTTACCATGCTTCGAGAATAGCAAACTGCTAGAATCATATGCTGGTCGTAATTTTTTTTAGTATTATTATTTTTCTTGAAATAATCATTGATATCTTTTTTTTGTCTATATGTTACATTGTTCTATATTGGGCTGCAATCCTCTGTATTATGTCTTTGCATCTGTGTGCTAGTCTTTCTTTCTCTAATTATAGCTGTTCTTCCCTTGAATTAGGCAACCAGCTTTCAGCCCCAAGTTTACCAAGATGTCTTCATTGGGAGGTGGAGAAAAGTCTCCTTGCTCCGTTCAGCCAGTGGCACAACACCTCCAATGAAAAATTACTTTGATTTGCCTCTATATTTTGAGAAAGCCGAAGTGTCTTTTGGAGTAGGTTATGAACCATCTTTTGCTGATATAAGCTATGCTTTTACTGTTGCTCTTCGGAGGGCCAATTTAAGTGTCAGAAATCCTGGGCCGCTCGTTCAACCACCAAAAAAAGAGCGTAGCTTGCCATGGTGGGATGACATGAGAAATTACATTCATGGAAATATCACCTTAGGCTTTAATGAAACTAGGTGGTACATTCTTGCGTCACCTGATCCTTATGAAAAGCTTGACAAGCTCCTAATTACATCTGGTTCCATGGAGATCCAGCAATCAGATGGTCGCATTTATATGTCTGCAAAGGATTTTAAGATTTTTGTGAGCAGTATGGAGAGTTTGGCAAATAGCTGTGGCTCAAAACTTCCTAGTGGTGTATATGGTGCTTTCCTTGAAACCCCAGTTTTTACTGTTGAAGTCTTAATGGATTGGGATTGTGATTCTGGCACTCCACTGAATCATTATCTATTTGCACTTCCTAATGAAGGGAAACCTCGAGAAAAAGTTTTTGATCCCTTCAGATCTACATCTCTGTCGCTCCGGTGGAATTTCTCTTTAAGACCCTCTATTCCTTCATGTGAGAATCTATCTTCTAATCCACCTCGCAAGACTGAAAATGCTTCGATTGTTCCAACAACACTGAGTGTTGGTGCTCATGATTTTGCGTGGTTAAATAAGTTCTGCGTCTTGAATTATCTTCCTCCCTACAAATTACGTCTTTTTTCTCGGTTTCCTCGTTTTGGGGTTCCCAGAATTCCCCGGTCAGGAAATTTGTCATTAGACAGAGTGATAACAGAATTTTTTCTCCGTTTGGATGCTTCACCCACTTGTATAAAAAATATGCCACTGGATGACGATGATCCTGCAAAAGGACTAACCTTTAATATGGCAAAGCTGAAATATGAAATCTGTTTTGGTCGGGGTAAACAACAAAAGTACACTTTTGAATGCAAGCGAGAAACTCTTGATCTTGTTTACCAGGGGATTGACCTTCACATGCCTAAGGCTTTCTTAGACAAAGAAAATTCTACTAGTATTGCAAAAATAGTTCAAATGACAAGGAAAAATAGCCAACCTTCAGCTGTGGACAAAGCACCTAGTGAAAAAAGCAATAACAGTAGTGGTTGCAATGAGAAGCACCGGGATGATGGATTTCTTTTGACATGTGATTATTTCACAATCAGAAAGCAAACACCAAAGGCTGATGGTGCAAGGCTAACAGCGTGGCAAGAGGCTGGGAGAAGAAATCTTGAGATGACATATGTGAGGTCTGAGTTTGAAAATGGGAGTGAGAGTGATCACGCACGATCTGACCCAAGTGATGATGATGGATACAATGTGGTTATCGCTGACAGTTGTCAGAGAATTTTTGTTTATGGTCTCAAGCTCCTATGGAATATTCCAAATAGAGATGCAGTTTGGTCTTGGGTTGGTGGATTGGCCAAAGCCTTTCAACCTCCCAAGCCTTCCCCTTCTCGACAGTATGCACAGAGGAAATTGCGTGAGGAGAGCCAGTCACATACTGAAACTGAAGCAAAGCAAGATGATATCTCTAAGCCCCCTTCTACCAGCACTAATGCTGATTCCCCTTCTCAACATGCAGAGACTTCTCCAGCAAATCCAGCTAAAATAGAGTATTTATCTGCTGCTGCATTTGGTATGTCTTGTTGTTTGTTTGAGATTGTTAATTTGTAGTTATATGTTGGTTTATGGAAATGATTCTTCATTACCATTCTTTGCTCCATTGCAAAAAAAATTAAAAAAAAAAGAAAAAAAAAAAAAAAAAGTTTGTAGTTAATATGTTGTTTATGGAAATGATCTTCTTAACGCATTCTCTTGCTTCCCATTTGCAGAAAAAAAATAAAAAAATTAAAAAAAAAAAAAAAAAAAAAAAAAGCAAACATCACTAGAAATATAATTTTGCATGTGACATTTACATTCTAAAACTTCGACTAACTTCACATATTATTAAGGGTTTTAGCTAAGAGATATTTATATGCTTTGCTTCTATTGCCAGCAACAAATGCAAGTACAGATGACCCTGAAGAGGAAGGGACTCGTCATTTCATGGTGAATGTTATTGAGCCACAGTTCAATCTCCACTCAGAAGAAGCTAATGTAAGCTGTTAATTTCACTTAAAGAATGTGTTATTTCATTTAATGATGTAGTTATCATGCTAACTTTTTTTTTTCTTTTTTTTTTTTGGGTGATACAATTCAAGTTAAAATCTTGCAGTTTTATGTTCTTTATTATTAATTTTCACTTGTGCCTAGTCCTTTATTCTTATTTTGGTTATAGTGTACTACTATGGGTATTGTAGGCTTGTTCAGAAGAATTAAACTGATCTTCAGGCTTATCAAAGAAAAATGAAACTGAAATATAAGTTGCTATTACTATGATGGATAGCAATGTGATTTTTGAAATGCAGTCATCTTAATATCACATTTTAATTTTTGTTGTTGAAATTAATTAGGCATTTCAATTACTTCTACATATGCAGCAGTTGAATTATAAATGCGAGTTCAATCTTATTATATGATGTAGTTTTGCTGCAACTGTGACCCATTTAGCTAATTCATTGTGTGCTTAGGCTTGCCTTCTAGTTCCGTGCTAAGATTTCATTTTTGTGAAGTTTGAATATGAAAAAAATAAAACAATCATTGTAGTCAAATTTGAGCCCGTATTTGGCTGTTTAAACTAACAACTGTACTATCTCCCCCCCTATGTTCTTGCTTGTTTGTTCATATGTAATTCTGGATGAGACAATAAGTTTATGCGTATTTATGTTATTCGATAAAGGTGTAAATGATGTAGTTGCATTATAAAGCATGTGAATATAATCTTATCTTCTACTGTTTTGTATATGAAGGTATCTTTTTGGTTGTATTTTCCTCTAATTGAATTATTTTTGTTTTTCACATGAAGTGTACGATTAAGATCCATACTTAGATATTTGTCAGATCACAAACATCTTACTATATATTTTCAGCATTCTTACGAATTGAAAACTATCCTAGATTCTATCTAATGAAACATCTAAACTATCATTTCTTATGGTCTCGGATTAAACTGTTTTGCCCAACAGGGTAGATTCCTGCTTGCTGCTGTTAGTGGTCGTGTTTTAGCCAGATCATTTCATTCTATTCTCAATGTTGGAAAGGAGATTATTGAACAAGCACTCGGCAGTGGAAATGAGCAACTTCCTGAATCTGTACCTGAAATGACATGGAAGCGCATGGAGTTCTCTGTGATGTTGGAGCATGTGCAGGCTCATGTTGCACCAACTGATGTTGATCCTGGCGCTGGACTGCAGTGGCTTCCAAAAATTCGAAGAAGCTCTCCCAAAGTGAAGCGTACTGGTGCTCTACTTGAAAGAGTATTTATGCCATGTGATATGTACTTCCGCTATACAAGACACAAAGGCGGGACTCCGGAACTGAAGGTTAAACCACAAGTTTACTTGTTCATTGGAGATTTTATCTCATTACTAAATTTAAGCATGTCATTTATAGATTTGTGTTTGCATAGTTATTTTCTTTTTAAATGCTGTCTCCTCTGTGGTTAATCAATTGAATGTTGGCTGTTTATCTAATTTGATTCTTAATTTGAACAATGCGCTTGTCTTTGATTTATTCTGCCAGGTGAAACCTCTGAAAGAGCTCACTTTCAATACTGATAATATAACAGCAACAATGACATCTCGCCAGTTTCAGGTTATGCTGGATGTGTTGACCAATCTCCTCTTTGCTCGGCCTCCCAAGTAAGAATGTGAATCTTTTTTTTTTTTTTTTTTTTTTTTTTAAATGTGAATCTTTTTTTTTTTTTTTTTTTTTTTACTTTTTTTTTTTTTTTTTTTTTTTTTTTTACTTTTTGGGAATTACATATTTTCATCTTTCCTTTTTGAAATCTAAAGTTAATTTGCTGTGCCTACTATTACTACCAGTTGTCTGTGTCCCCATGCCTTTTGCATGTCATATGGCTTCCATCTGAGCGTCATATGTTAAATATTGCTTTCTTTCTTTTTCTTCTACCATTATAGCAGGTTCAGAAAACATATGTATGCCGCTAATTATCTCATTCATCTCCGTTTTTTTCTTGCTTTCCCTTCATCTTTCACTCTCTAAAATAAATGATTAAAAAAGGGAAATTAATTAGAGAAAGGAAGAGGATGCACAAGGAACAGCCCGATTAGTTCTCCTCAAGATAATGAAAGGATAAAAAAGATAGAGTTCTTGCTCCTGTACTGTAATTAAGGGCTTATTAAATAAGTAAAATTTTAAATGTTCAAGGTACTTTCTGTTTTAGATGGTTATTAGAAGCTTGTGCACATTTTTCAGTATTTATATAAACTTACTACTAATTTAGATATTGTGCAAAAAGTTTTATCTCTGACATTTATCTACTCAATTGATCTTGTGACATAATTGCAATTTTTTCCCCTCTTCAAGCTGATTTGAGTGACATATTTGATTCAGGCCTAGAAAGAGTAATTTGTCATATCTAACTGAAGACGATGAAGATGTCGAAGAAGAGGCAGACGAGGTGGTGCCTGATGGTGTAGAAGAGGTAGAACTTGCTAAAGTCAACCTTGAACAGAAAGAAAGGGAACAGAAGTTGATACTTGGTGACATCAGGAAGTTGTCTCTCTATGAAAGTACTGGAGACCTACATCCAATGAAGGAAGGGGAATTGTGGATGCTCACTGGTGGAAGATCCATCTTGGTGAGAGGCAAAGCTTGTGATTAAATCTTTACTTAAGCAGTTCTATTAATTTTCTTCACAATTATTTTGGGTGGTTACATTTTATTTAAATAATGTTTTTTCCAGGTTTAGTTCTCTTAGAATATTTTCTAATGTTCTCTACTTATCAAGCTGCTGAGAGAACTTATAGGTGACATGATCTTGTATTAAGAGAATTCCTGAAAACTTATAGCGGTTGTAGTGCTACATTCCCTTACCCCCTTGCATTATCTCTTAAGAATATGCACATGGAATTAAGTTACAGTGGGTTTCAATTCGAAGTTGTTTTGACATTCCCGCAGCCATGTCTTGGAGAGTTGGACAGCTTACCATACACATAAGTTAATGCGTCCTTCTGTGACACTTGAAAATTGAAATTTTTTGGTACTTGGAAAAAGATGATTGACATATTTATGTTTTGGATTGTCATGGAGTATTTGTTGTATGGAATTTTTTTAATGTAATCACCATATTAGATGTAGGGGATGGATGGATATATTATGCTATATTGTTGATATTATGCTTTGCTTTATTTGGTTGGTTATATTATCTGTCTTTGTAGGTGGAGCATGTTAACAAACAATTATTTGTTTGTATATTGTGTTTAGATTTATTTTGAATTTTGTATATTTAACAGTTTAAAGAAGTTGCTTAATGTAACTTGTCTAATAAATAGGATTGAGAATCCTGGCATGATTAGTTAAACAGGTTGCATTCACGTTAGCCATTTTTGTATTGTACTTGTGTGTTGACCCATTTATGACATGATTAACAAATTGCTAACCCTATTGTGTCATACAAATATTAACTGATCAAGCTTCACCTCTCCAGGTGCAAGGACTGAAGAAAGAGCTTGTAAATGCTAAGAAGTCTAGGAAGGAAGCATCTGCATCATTAAGATTGGCTCTGCAGAAAGCTGCACAGCTACGACTAATGGAGAAGGAGAAGAACAAAAGTCCATCCTATGCAATGCGTATATCTTTGAAAATTAACAAAGTGGTTTGGAGCATGCTTATAGATGGTAAATCTTTTGCTGAGGCCGAGATAAATGACATGGTTAGTATCCAAATATTCTGCATTCTGTTCTAAATAGTAAAGAAATATCAGTGCTAGCTTTAAAAATTCTCATGGCGATAATGATAGCTTGGAGTTCAAATATTGGATATATGAAGTTAAATGTTGTATTGGCTGGATAAAAAGGAAGGAAATAGAATAAGAAACCTAATGGGAATTGAATGTGAAAACTTTTCTATCCAATGTGTCACTAAATGAATAAACACTCATTGAATCACAACTTTTATTCAGATATGTAATTTAAATGGTGAAGTGATAGTGGTGGTGGCAGGCAGGGCAGGTGTTGGTGGGAGCAAGGTGGAAGTGATGGTGGTGAGGGCATAATTAAGTAATAAAGCAATCTAATTGATGTTACATCAATTTTTTGTTTGTAGTGGACATTCCATGACTTAAAAGTACCGGTGATTGCATGATGTGATCAGCATCGCAATACATTAGATATTTTCTTGTTGTAACCAAACAAACTAGACTTGTAAATCATAAATTAATTTGTGATTACATTACAACTTTGATGTTAATTTTAAAATAATAATAAAAGAAAAGGCATGCAATATCTTCCATTTAAAGCATAACCAGAATGCTCTGCATTGTCTAGAAATGCTAGTGACTCTGCTTTCAAGTGCATTTTTGGTGACAATTTCGTTTTTCAAAGATGTGTGACAAGGTTTTACTTGTTTGTGTTTCTTTGATCCTCAGATCTTTGATTTTGACCGAGATTACAAGGATGTCGGTGTTGCTTTGTTTACAACAAAATATTGTGTTGTGAGAAACTGCCTTCCTAATGCAAAGTCTGACATGGTCCTATCAGCATGGAATCCTCCACCGGATTGGGGAAAGTATGCACTTTTTTCTATCTGTTTGCTTCAGTTAGTGGTTCTTTTGTTCTATTATTCTTTTTAAGTTGAAGCTTTCATAATCCAAGTTTGTGCATTAATAGTTATGTCACTGTACTGCACATGTTTTGTATTTTTTGTGATCTCATTTCTAATATCATTTCTTATATAACATAGTAACAGATTTAAGTATAAATTATTTTTTATTTTGTCCTTTAACAAAATTGCAACATCAACTTTTTTGGCTGCAGGAAGGTAATGCTTCGTGTAGATGCAAAGCAAGGACTTCCAAAGGATGGAAATTCCTGCATTGAGCTTTTCCAGGTAATTTAGTTATTATCTTTCATGAATCATAATGGGAAGAAAAAAAAAATCAAAAGAAAAATGTCATAACCCTGAAATGTATAGCTGCATGAAATTTCAATCCAGTTCTAACAACGCACATTGCAGACGAAAACAAAATCTGGTTTTTGGGAGATGGATTTATTATCCTGTTGTCAATTATGATTTAATCTTTTTTTTCTCTTTGTTCATTCATTTTTTTTCTTTGGACTTTTCAGAGTGATCGTCTAATCAAAACGAGATGTGGGGTACAAACTATGTGAATGTATCTTTCCATCAGTTAAAAGTCCACATGTCTAAGGTTCATGTGTCTTAGAGGATATGGTTGTATAACAATAAAAATTAAAAGGGAATGCTTAGAATGGAAGTAATGAGGTGTTAGTTCTCTTGCTAGCTTATAATTTGAAGCATAGAAGCTTCGTAGATGTACATAGAGGAAACTGTGAATCACTTACTCATCCATCATTAACTTGTACTTCAATTATGAGCTTTTATTGAATGTTTCTAAGGACAAGAAGGAATTGCATTATGGAGCAGTTTCTGAGTCAAAGAAGTTATTACCTTTCAGCTATTCCTTCCTTTTCTTTGTTTGGTTGGGGGATGGAGGGAGATGAATAACACTTTTAAAGGGGAGGTTGGTTTAGTCCTAAATTGAAAATGTCCTGCTTAAATATCTTTGTTTTTGGGATAGGCAAAATCTCGGATGCAAGTTTTTACCTTTCTGTATCAAGATTGGTGTTAGCACTATTAGTATATCATCTATATTTTGTGTTCGGGAATTGTTTCCTGGGGTTTCTGTTTGACAAATTAGACATTCGGCTGATGATTGCTTAACATAATCTCTTCCTTTTTACTTCAGGTAGAGATTTATCCCCTTAAGATTCATTTGACAGAGACCATGTACAGGATGATGTGGGAGTATTTCTTCCCAGAAGAAGAACAAGATTCACAAAGGCGGCAGGTTAGTTGAAAACTGCAATGATTCTGAGTTGGTGAAAAAAAAAAAAGCCAAATAAGAAGGCATTTTAATTATGATGCTTAGTTTGGTGTCATTTTGTGAAATCAGGAAGTTTGGAAAGTTTCAACTACTGCTGGTGCAAGACGTGTAAAGAAAGGTTTGTTACTCCATTTGCCTTCTTCATGATATAGTCACCTATCAAAAGAGTCTGGTGTGACATCCAAACTTATGATTCAGGGGCAGAGTTGAGGAGAACATCTTCTTTTGACAGAACATGGGAGGAGTCTCTTGCAGAATCTGTTGCTGCTGAACTCGTCCTGCAGGCTCATTCTAAAATGGACTTGGTTGGATCTATTGAACCATCAGATGAATCCTCTAAAAGCAAATCGAAAGATTCCAAGCTTATAAAGTCTGGCCGTTCATCACACGAAGAAAAAAAGATCGGAAAGTCAACTGAAGAGAAGAGGTCTCGACCTCGAAAAGTCATGGAGTTTCACAATATTAAGATCAGTCAGGTGGATGACTGTTTTTTGTGAATTATAATGCAATTATTTTGTTTGTAATATTTTGTTTGAAAGCTAACATTTTATATTACTCTCTTGTAGGTTGAGCTACAGATTACTTATGAAAGCTCTAGATTTAATCTGCATGAGCTTAAATTGCTGATGGATACATTTCACCGTGTTGAATTCACTGGGACTTGGAGGAGGCTGTTCTCACGAGTAAAGAAGCATGTTGTTTGGGGAACCCTGAAGTCTGTGACAGGAATGCAGGTAATTAGTTTTCTGTCTCTCTATCTAAAACACTGTTACTAACGGTATCCGTCTCTGAGTATATGTATGTGCACAATGGTATCCGTCTCTTGTGTATATGTATGTGCTCCATCTCTGGGGAGCAAATTTTTGCTTACTATAAGAATAGCAGCATTCTCATAGACCCTGAACCTGTTTTGCTATTATGGTGCAGCTGATTATTTGCTACCCTTCAAGTTCAATAGGTTATCAAAATCCAAGGAAAAACTGAATTCTATTATTTCTTTTGAAAGTGATGAGCTGGAACTGCTTCTTTATCTTGAAATTCAGAAGTAAACTTGCAAATATAGAGCATATATTCTTCTTTCTTTCTGGAAACATGAGAGAGCATAAATTTCACTAGCTAATTTAAATCAAAATTTGTTTGGTGATTCTACACCCAACTATGCAGTAATCATAAGCTCACCTCTTTCCAAGTGGTACCTTGACGCTTTCTGTTGGTTTTGCAGGGTAAGAAATTCAAAGACAAATCAAATACTCAAAAGGAGCCCAGTGGACCAAGCGTCCCTGACATTGAACTTCATTTTAGTGATAACGAGGGAAGTCAGGCTGGGAAATCTGATCAGTATCCAAACTTTCTCAAGCGTCCAAGTGATGGAGCAGGTGATGGATTTGTTACTTCCATAAAGGGTCTCTTCAGTACTCAACGCCGCAAGGCCAAGGCATTTGTACTGCGAACTATGAGGGGTGAAGGGGATAATGATTTCCAGGGTGAGTGGAGTGAAAGTGATGTAGAATTCTCCCCCTTTGCTAGGCAGCTCACCATTACAAAAGCTAAGAAACTTATCCGGCGGCACACAAAGAAATTCCGGTCAAGAAAAGGTTAGTTTGATTTTTTTTTTTTTTTCCCTTAACGTATACTCTTGAATTGCTTCCTTTCCTTTCACATTTTGGATCTCATGATCCAGTTGTCTGATTCTTATAGTTTATTCAAATTTATCTAAGTATTGATGCACCCATCGCATTCTCGTAGTCTTGATAAAATGTGACACTCACAAATTCATTCTGTATTCAGGTTCATCCTCACAAAGAGAATCTTCACTTCCATCATCACCAATTGAAACCACTCCATTTGAAGCATTTGAAAGTGATTCTTCCAGTGAATCTTCACCTTATGAGGATTTTCAAGAGCAACTCGAGCAACTTCAAGGTGACTTTTAAAGGCTTTATGCTGATGCAATCTATGACTTGGTTGCCAGTCAACAGAATATATGATTGAAATTTGCTTCTTACCGCTACTAAAGTTGATGGCACCTTGGAAAATATAAAATCAGCCGAAGCCATTTTGAAATAAGATTCCTTGTCATTAGACACTTTTAGTGGCTATTTTTTTTTTCCTTTTTATTTTTATTTTTATTTATTTATTTATTTTTTGGCTTCACAGCTGTGTTTAGTTTTGTAGCTTCCAAGTAGATATGAAAACGCTCTTAAAATCTTCATACAAGCTAGCATAATCCCACAAAGTTGTACATATTTCGAATATTTTAAATATTTTGGAAATAAAAGAATGGCGGATCTTTTTGAAAGTAGTTTGCATGATAAGGTTGGCAAAATTATTCAGTCTTTGAAGAAAGGGTATCAGACTATCAGTATCGTTGTGCTACGAGACAAATACCTGAACTTCTTTCCTGATACATGAGATGTCGGCTATTCTCATTGTGCTGTGAGTCCAAGCCCATTGTTCAGCTGGACGAGTCAACAATTAATACAAATCCTCCAAAATTTGTAATGATTTAGCCTTTCATCATTTCAAAACTAAAAAATTTTTATCATGAAGTCCGAATATTAAACCTAGCACTTAACCAGCAATGTCCCGCCAAATGATATTGTAAAGGAAACATAAAAATTAAGATACCTAATTGTAAACGCGAGGAACGAATATATACATATATATCACATTTAAGAAATTTTAGAAAAAACAAACGAGAAAAATATATAAATTGAAAGGTGAGCCAAAAAAAAAAAAAAAAAAAAAAGGTGAGACCAAAAAAAAAAAAAAAAGAAAGGGACGGCCTGAATTGTATATTCCCCGCCCTATTCTAGTCATCTGCAATAAGAGAATCCAAAAGAAGGGATAAGAGGTTTAGTGCATCAGAAAAGAGGTAATAAACATACATTTATTCAGTCAATAGTGTTAAAAAATAGACATTGAAGCAAAATTGCAATCACGTATATATGTACCGCTAAGAAATAATCACATACAGACTGGTAAATGTAGCCTGACATCAGCAAAAGTCTCTAACAAAATATATCAGCAAACAGTATCGTCAGAACTAATATCACCAGAAGTTAATCGCCTGATATTTTTGAGATGTACCTGAAAGCATGGGAATACATCATTCTCACCACCATTTGAGTGATGTAAGTGGGATCACCCAAACAGCAATGCCATTTTTTTAGTTTACAATTCAAGTTGCTAAATTACCCGCCTACCCTTAAGAGGTAATCAGCTAAACTTGCCCTTCGACAATGCAATCAAGATGCAAGTAAGTAAGTGTACCCATTTAATCAGCTCAACTTCTCGCAACTAGTCGGTGTAGAGAGTCAACTTGTCCCTTCTATTCAAAAATAGAGAATGAAATCCAAATTCTGATCTGAACGTGATTAGCAAGAGCTCAACCAGTTGAAGTTCCCAAAAAAAAAAAAAAAAAAAAAAGGGACGCCTGAATGTATATCCCCGCCATTAGTCATTGCAATTAATTAAATCCAAAAGTAGGGTTAGGGTTAGTGATCAGAAAGGGTAACAAATACATTTATTTCAGTCATAGTGTTAAAAATGACAATTGAAGCAAATTGCAATCACGTAACGTAAACCGCCTAAGAAATTAATCACATACAGACTGGTAAACTGACTCAAGCATATCTGCTAACAAATGATACACAAACAGTATCCAGAACTAATATCAACAAGGAGTATCGCCTGATATTTTGGTGTTAGCTGAAAGCAGCATCACATCTTCTCCCACCATTTGATGATTGTACTAGGGGACCCAACGCAATGCCTGTTTTTAGTTACAATTCAATTTGCTAATTACCCCCTCCTTAAGAGGTATCAGTAACTTTGCCCTCTGCAATGCAATCAAGATGCAGTAAAGTAAGTGTACCCATTTACAGCTCAACTCTCGCAACAGTGGTGGAGAGATGCAACTTGTCCCTTTCTATTCAAAATTAGAAGGAATATCCAATTCTGTATCTGAAGGATTAGCAAGCTCAACCAGTGATCCCTGTAAATTGCAAAAAATTACATACATAAGAAATATTGCATGTTAATTCAAACTCTAGTTTCCTAAAATGTCACCAGAAATCATTAGTTTGAGTTATGACCACCATAGGTAACTGGAAGGACCAATAATATGTTTATCAAAAGTTATCAGAAGGCATTAACATATGAACATTGTACATAATCAACTACCCTATATTAAATCACAATATGAACATAGTACTGAATATTTTCATATTAAAAATCACAATACGACACCTGTTTCATGTATACTATGAAAAACTATGAAACAAGGTCACTGCAAAGTAGAAGACAAAGTAGCCCTTTCTCTGAACAAATTGCCACTTAATTAGTATAACTGTCCCTCTAAAAAGGTTGCTTGCTCAGAAATGGATCCATAAACTCAAATAATTCAAATCCTACAAAACTGTAATTCAACTCAGATTTCATTTAATTTCATAATGAAATTTTACTTTGAATGGCCGGAAAGAAAATGCTCCATACTAATGGATTCGGGTCCACAACCATGGCTTCTTATTACTGCACAACTGTGAACATATAGATGGCATACCTGCTCATCATCATCATCATCTGCTGAAGAGTGGACAACCCCCATTGGCAAAGTGCCAGTAAGATCTTCAGTAGCTTCTTGCAAAACCTGTATGACATGAGTAAGGCAAGCTGATAAAAATATGGGTCAAGTCACATCTATAAAGTTTGGGAAGATAAATTACAAAAGCACTTGAATTGCACAACATTGAGGGTTTTAGATTTTCAAGTACTAAAAAATTTTGAAAATGACATGAAATTAGTAAGAGGTGTCTGTAAAAACGCATATAATGCCAGTTGCTAGGCAAAAAAGGTGAAACATCTCACTCTGCAGTATCTGCAGCATCATGCCCTCAGAAAACAAACGCCGCCATCTATCACAATAATCATTGTAGCCAAGCAATTCACAAAATTTCACTCCAATACCAGCCAAGAAAAAGAAATTTAAAATTACATAGCACAACAAGCATAGAAGTAAAATACATTGCCTCCATATGTTAAGGCTGGGATTCGAATCATACTACTACTGGATTGACAGAAGGGTTGTTGGATCCTTCAGTTACAGCTTTAGAAGGATCTTCAGGCGTCCCCTGCATGCCACATAGGTAAACTTATGTGGATAAAATGCTCTCATCCAGTCAGTCAAAAGTAGAAAATTGCATGAGGTAAGAAATAGTACATGTTCATCCTGGTTGCCTGAGTATTCTCCTTCCATTATAGAAGGCTTGATATCAACAGGGGTTTCCTGCAGATCACATTATCAAATTAAATCCTCCATACAAATAAAAGCAGCAAGGCCAACAGCATCACTCTATATATCCCAGTTGAATAACACAAACAAAACATTTCATGACCAGTGTGCAATTCAACAATCAAATGGTAAAGCCCTGAAGCATGGCAAGAAAGAAACCAATGGCAACCAAGTTCAAGAAGAGTCAAAGCATTTGGGCTTGTATATAGGATTACCAGACCACACAGTGAAACAAAATTCAGCTTTTACTAGCTCATATCTAAACTTTGCAATAAACTAGAACATTTAAAAATAGTAGATCCTTGAATGATGAATTAGCTTCAAGAATTGAAAAAATACACATCCAGAAAACAAAAGGTTGCAGCTCACAAAAAGTTGCTCCTCTGTGATGATACATACAGGTTCAATTTGGTCTATTGAAACATTCCTTCCTCCTTTGCTAAGATCCCTTAATGTTCCCTGCACTCCACAAGAAAAATGATGAATCAATAAAGTTAGGGAGCCACATTTCATAATGAATACATTAAAAGGCACAAATATATTGCCTTATCAAGAGTTCATAATTATTAACCAACATGCACACTCCCAACTGAAAAAAGAAAAAAAAAATGAAAAGCAGGAGCATTAGCCAACAAATCAAAGCTAAAAAAACTAGTGGACTGTCAAATCTGATTTCAAAGGATGTCCTTATTTCATGTAGTTTTCATACAGAAAAATACAGCAAAAATAAATAGGGACTGAAATCAAGTAGAGAAATGCAATTAGCTGTCAATACTCAATAGGAAACTTAAACTGCACCTTGGAAATAACTTGCACAGACAAATGTCCCATTGAACAAAGAAGATCAAACCATAAACTTACACCTTGTCTTGAAGGCACAAAGAGAATAAACTATTTACAGAGAGAGAAAATCCAAAATATATAGTTAATCAAGAGAAATTAACAATCAAGTCTCTAGAGAAATTTAGCATAGCCTTTCAATTTTGACAAGAAAACGAGCAGATGTTAAGTGGATTCCCAACTTGTAAGCAACCAGTTAAAAAACCTCCAAACAAATGAAGAACTGATGTTTGAGAGTAAGCAAAGCTGTTATTTAACTCCAATATTTAATTCCACATAAATGTAAAGGCCATCCCAAAAGTCACATCGATTGGGGAAAAAAATTGAAACCAAAATAAACAACCTTATTCGCCCACATTAGGCCACAAGCATTACATAATGTCCTTGGTCCAGCTGGCCCACGACGCATTGCAGGAGTATTATTTTCACTTACACCACAATGTTGGCATCTTCGGAGACTGAAACATTGAAGAAATGGTCAGAAGTCCTGACAATAACTGTTTCTGAAGGCCAAAGCTAGTAAGGCCATATAACTTGCAACTCACACAGTTTCAGTACGAGGAGTGCCGTCCTGTAGGCAACTCTGCGCAGAGTCCCAATTTGAACCACCCGAACTTTCTTTCAAGGATGCAAATTGCCCATTTTTGCGGTGCATCCTGACAAGACATTAAAGATAAAGAGAGTGAACTTTACGAGTTTACACCACCATGTTCAAAGTTCTGCAGAAATTTTCATTAAAATAGAACTAGAAGTTCCCTATTTCTTTTTTTTTTTCCCCTTCTTAATTTCCACGACAACTTGAAAACCCACACCCTTGCTCAATCTAATGAGCAGGGCTTTTTTGACTTCAGTATTTTAACCCACAAAAATAACAATACAATAATAAATGAAAAAAGGAAAAGTAGTTACTAAATCTAGCCTCGGAAGGCACAAAAACATTTAAAATAGAAAAGGTAATTGAAGATCCTAGCATCTTAGTTTATCATTTACCAGAATCGTTTACAAATTAACATAATCAGACAAAATTTGGTTTAATTGTACCATACCTCTGTGCAACCTCTTTTCGGACAGTGTATCTTATTTTCTTATCGAAACATCTCTCCTTCCGTTTCTCACGAAATCTAACAAGGGAGGCTATTCTTCTTGAAAGATTTGAACGCTTTGGGGTGTCACCTATGACCTGGAGAAAATGGCAGATAACAAATAAGCACAAGCATAGAAAAACCATGTAATTGTACTTGACAAATCAAATTTTGATTACTCTGTTATTTTGTTCGTATGGTACTTCAATGGTAGGTACGGCAGTGGGTATGTCTCGTCCTCCCAGAAGCAAGAGCACTGCTTGGACCTGTTTTCACAAATCTAATATGAACCACTTCCTCAAAATAAATATAAATCAATCTAACAGACAAAACAGCAACTGTTAGAGACTGGGGAAACTGTTTGGGAACAAGTACTGTGAATAATTGTAGAACTACACTAGTTTGCAGTCAAGCACAAATACTCAGATTTGGAAATCAAATATAAAATTTACAAAAGAAAGCGAAACAAATTCGTTATTTTCAACATTTTGTGTACAACTGTGAACAAAGTTCCTAAACATCTACTGGAACTATATATGGCAGCCACGCACTCTCCCAAAGATAAAAGCATCTAAATCCCAAACAGGCGGATGCAAATTAACAACCTATTCCAGACATAAACGAAGTTGAAAAATGAATATAGCAAAAGCAACTACCTTAAATACAAAAATAGAGAAGACATTTCTAATCAAAAACAGTAGAAATATCCACTCTACTTCAAAGAATCTCAAATTCCTCACTATTTCACCACAGCTCATAACACTCAATTACATAAAAATGCTTAAAAAATGATGAAATAATAATAATAATAATAATAATAATAATAATAATAATAATAATCTCATAAGAAAAAAGAAAAGGAAAGAAAGGAAAACCGACCAAACATACTTAATCAATTGTAAATTAGAAAACACACACATAAGAGAGAGTAGGAGACCTTCTCAGGAGTAACAGCAGGGAAAACATAAACCTCCCCTTCAAATGAAAGAGTAAGTTCACTGGTCCTCGACGCCATAACCAGACCAGCTCCACCTCCAACTCCAACTCCGGCGTGATGCTCCGCCACGTTAACACCAGAATTCATATGCGCCTCATCCACGTCATCCATTGCGTCACCGTCATCATACTCACCGTCGTCGTCCTCGATCCGTATCGGCTCTCGAACGTGTTCTTCATAAGGACGCGCCTGCAGTGGCTGTGGATTCGCCGCCGCCATACAAAACCAAACCTCACCGTCACCTCAACTCACCAACCGGCCGCCACAGAGAACTAAAAACCCTAAAGTAAGCTTCCAACTGCTACCTGTTCCATTGAATATGAATCACTTAATATTTACAAGTTTCTTGGAACCCTAACCCGAATTTGGGATTCAGAATTTTATGTAAGCAGTCGAGAAGCTTCGAAAAGAGAAGAGAAGAGAAGAGAAGAGAAGGAGAAATGAGAGAGAAAGACAAAGCTCCCTAAAATAGCTAGGATTTGCAGGCTATACACTCGTGTTTCCTTGGAGAGTCTCAATTAGGAAATTTTATTTTTCCTTTTTCTTTTAATTTCTTTCTCCTTTTATTTTCCAATTGATAGGGAAAATGTCGCCTTGCCGAAAATTTCTATTTAAATGTAAAAATTGGGGGAATGATACGGCGTTCCGCAGGAGCACGATGATTGTTGTGATGAGGTGGTGGGGTCCATGGAAGGTGATGGTTCACATGGAGTGTGTGGAGTGTGGGTGCGCTAGATGATTTTTTTATGATATAATGATGGGGTGATATGTGTGGACCCACTGTGGATAATGAGGTTTCGGATGATGATCCAACGGCTGGTAGGTAATGACTAACTGTTCGTTTGTGATTATGGTTTTATTTCGGATAAATAATTATTTAACTCATAAAATTTAATTTAATAAAGTTTTATAAAATAATTAAATCGTCCTTGATGATTCTATTAACAAAAATAAGTCTCCTGTTAGATTTTATTTTGTACTAAGTTTAGTTGTTTGTGGTAGCTAGTAGGTATCAATAGCTATTAGTTGATGAATGCAAATCTTTTTACAGAATATTGGTAATTGTTATCAAATATAAAATGACGAGTAGGTGTATAATTATTTTTATAAATAAATTATTTATAAATAAAAATGTCAATTAAATCTTATATAGTAATTTTTAGTAATTATATGTTATTTTTAAATGATTATACATAAAATTATTACATGGAAATATTAATTAAAAAGTAATAATTTATTAGTAATTTATCAGTCAATTTTTGCCCATCTCATAAAAAAAGAAAAGAAAAGAAAAGAAAAAGAATCATTAATCGACTAATTTCAACTAAATTGAACTCGGAATGGAACTAAAGCAATCCAAACTTATCTGGTTCATCTTCTAAAATTAGTCATCTTTTAAGAAATTAACTAGCAGCTAATAAAAAAAAAATTAAATATAAATATGAATAATTAAAAGAATCAAATGATCACTTTTATAATTTGTTATTACTGACATTAACCTGTAGTTTTATTTTTATCAATATTGAAAAGGCAACCTTAGTAAAAAGGGAGGAAAAGTGAAACAACAATAGCAATTCAATTCAATAAGAGTTAAAAACGAAAAATAGTGGGGAAAAAAGAAAAGAAGAAGAAGAAGAAGAAGAAGAAGAAAACAACATAGCAAAGCAGAAAATAAAGAAAATGTTTGGACTCCATTCATATATTTGAGTTTGCAACTCAAATGGGTCTATTAATATGAAAGTTGAATTCAAATGAGTTACAATAATAAATTATTACGTACAAATTGAATTTCAGGTGACTTAGATATTAAATAAAATGGGAAATAGCGGCAAGACTGATGAGAATGTTGGGTGATAAAAATCGCCACTCGCTCACCAATAGGCTTCTTTACATGTTAGTGGAAAATATTATACTAAAAGCAGAACTAACACTTTGATGGAAGGGTGCTCCAAGTCCAGGAAACATAAAATATAAGATTTTACATTTAAAAGTTCTTGCAAGCTGTAACCAAATTGTAAAATGGGTGGATCTGGAGCCACCTTTTAGGCTTCTATGGTGCAATTTAAATTACAAATTAATAAAATTTTCCATGAAACAAAGAGAGGTGAGCTGGGACCCACAGTCAAAATTTCCATTTTCTCAATTTTTTTTTTTTAACCACAATGAAAGGGCCAACATATGAGCATATTAAAAGCATTTGGTATATAAAATTACCAAATATCAATCAGAGATAGATATGTGATACATCCGGCATAAAATCCTCAAGAGGCAATCTCAAGTAAAGTACCGAAGGAAAGAGAGAACCTCATGTATTGATGATGACACTATAATTAATATCTGTACATTACAGAGAACAAGCTGAAAGCAATTACTAGAAAACCTTCAACTTCAATCGTTGCACAAGGCTGTAGCCGCTCTTGCAAGGCAGCTTGGGAACTCAATCCTCTGCTATTAAAGCCGTATCATCACCACTTCAATAAGTAACAAGATTGTTATGCGTATGAATGGCATTCCCAGAGTCCGAGTCATTTGCTTCGGCTTCACCCTAATCCGGAATCCACATGGAAAGCGGACAGTTAATGCATAATGGTATGCAACAGAACTAAATCAATAAAACTCGTAATTTACACAGTTGATTTGAGAGACATACCTGTTCAACTGGAGTCAGAGAATGTTCCTGGGTTTTCTTGGACAAATCTCTCAAAGTCCCCTGCAGATTTTTATTCGTCAAAAACAAAAGCAATTTTTATTTAAATATGACAAACAAATTCCAACACAGATGAAATTGGGTGCACAAAAATATAAAAACAAGCTGTCTACAACTTATCGATGCATTGATCACATCAATGGCACAAAAGAAAGTACATATTTGTCTCCAAATTGGTAAACCTTGTCTCGGAATAGCAAATCTTCTTCACAAACATTATGCTGGACCCATGTAATCACTTTTTAATTGCTTATGTAGCCCAGAGCTCATATTTCCCTAACTTGAACATTTGAAGCCATTTCCCTGATCGTCTATAGAAGCAAGCAGATGGAAAATGAAGAACTCTTGACAATTCTTGCAGGTCACCAAGGTTTTATCAAGACTCTGGCATGACATGCCTCTTCCCTTCTACCTAACACCAAGCTTCACAAAAACTCAACTCCATCCTAATCTAGTTGATAACATAAATCGATCTTTCTCCAATTCCACTTTATTTATGATCACATTTTCAGTAAAAACTGGCATCCATAAATCCATATTGACCACTTCAGCTCACGTCCTTATTTGATTTACCACATTTTCTTCCTTCCCAAAATTTGCACATGATCATTCTTCCATGCAAATGCATTTGCTAAATATGCTGAACATGGATAAAACATCTCAAACATGCTCATTCTTCCTTCCTGCCATCTGCTCATCCTCCATGAATACTGATTCCTACTGTTAAAAATGTCATTCTTTATATTGGAACTTCCTTCATTTCCACAAAATCAAAAATTTAAACAAGGTAAGAGTTTTTGAACACTTACCTCAAAATCAAGCTTGGAACACCCCAAAAATCACCAAAGTGTTTAGATAGCTCACCTTGTCTTGAACTTTAACTAAACCTTAAAAATTATTCAAATCCTTAAGCTCCAATTCAATGAATAACCTTGAATCTTCAAGAGGAAGGTCTTGGCTTGAGTTCATATGGGCTAGTTAGAGTGATTTTTTGTGAGAAATTGAAAACAATAAGGAAGAGAAGGAGAGCATAATGTTGGGCCAAGGAAGAGAAGAAAGAAAGAAATTCACGTTGAAGAGAAAAAGATGAAGAGAAAATGGTTGCTCAAATAATTGAGCAACAAGGGTATTTTAGTCTTTTCTCAACATTGGATGGCTAAGATTAAGTCAATGGTAATGTTGAAGAGAAAAGATGAAGAGAAAATGGTTTGCTCAAATAATTGAGCAACCAAGAAAAGATGAAGAGAAAATGGTTGCTCAAATAATTGAGCAACAAGGGTATTTTAGTCTTTTCTCAACATTGGATGGCTAAGATTAAGTCAATGGTAATCTCATCCAATGGCTAAAAATATTCTCCAATTTCTTTCCTTCAAAATATTATTTATCTCCACAAAATTTTCAAATTTAATACTTAAAAAGAAGTTCTCTTATTCCCTTACTTAATATAACACCATCTCCAATTTGCTCCATAAAAGTAATTTCTATAATTTCCTTAATGAATATAACACCATAATTCACTATTCACTAATTATCTAAATTCTCCAAAAATATTATTTACTTACTTTCTACCCATAAAATCCATGTATGCATACTCCAAAAATATTAAATAAAATATGACACATAAATAGTAATTTTTCAGAACCAAAATAATACTGATACCCGGACCGATGGCACTATTCACAGACCGGTAACTTACTATTGCAGACACAGAAAAATGGGACGTTAAAGTAGACCTCCACCTTCAAGTTAGCAAGGTTTTGTACAGTCATGGAACTCCAAATGAGCACTTTCTCATTTTCAACACCACCTTGATCCTTTAATTGCTATTCTCCTCAATCATCCCATCACTTTGTACAGCAGACTCCTAATTACTGAAAGTGATTGATTTGAGGCCACCTTATGCCATCTAGTTTAACTATGCTTCTCTTGCTTTTCTTGCCTTGACAAAATTGTAAAGCATACATCCCATTTTAGTTGAAAAAATTATTGGAAGCAAATCATATCCTCCAATTACCAAGCTCCAGCAAAATAATTTAATATTGGAAAAAAAGATCAACAAAATCTACAATATATTTTCTAACGTTTCAACTAAATCTGCAATATGATTGGATGATGCCCCTCTCTAAAGAGTAAAGAGCTAGCCTTGGTCCCTCTTTCTCCAATCTCCAAAGATGCATTGACAAACTACCAATCATGAATATTTAAATTTCTTTCCTCTTGCTTACCCTAGTAGCATTGTTATGTTGCTTTTTTTTACCCATTTCACAGATATTAAACAATTAAATTCCTAACCTCACAAGCCTAACAGCATTGACAAACATATCCATAATCAAGTGGAAATAACAGGCGGTGTTTGGCTGAATATCTACAAGGTTAGTGAGGAACAACCAATACCAAATGCTCATAGTCAGATATACCAAAATCGTGGACGCAAATGAGGCAATCATTCAGGTCTGTACATGGAATATATGCAAACATGGACAGGATTGTCATTTTTCCCCAAACAGCAAATGTTTTTACGTATTTTAGAAAAACATAATATACAAAACAAAGGAGACGAACTCTGATTTAAAAAAACCAATACAGATACTGACCCTATTTGCCCAAAACAGCCCGCACGCATTGCAAAGTGACCTTGGACCAGATGGACCACGCCGCATCATTGGGGTCAATTTTGAACTAGTGCCACAATGTGTACACCTAAAAGGATGCAAATTAATAGGCAAACAAAGTTACTTTTGTTAATCCTTTTGAGAATAAAATGCTGCAGCAGTTGTATAGAAAGATGTCACCTCTGGTAGAACATAATGAGACCCTCAAGTGGAGATGGAAATGTAAGAATGGGAGAGAAGTTCAAATCCATAAGATTTTCCCCTCGCCGCCCCCCCCCCCCCCCCCCTTTGTTTTTTTCCAAAAAAAGTTTTTTAGACAGAAATAATATTTTGGCAAATAACCCCCCCCCCCCCCCCCCCCCCCCCCCCTTTTTTTTTTCCAAAAAAGTTTTTTAGACAGGAAATAATATTTTGGCAAATAAGAAATTCCTGAATCAAATGATTATGCGTGACTCACGAGGTTTCTTGCAGGCCATCATCTTGTCCTGAATCCTGACCCCCACCCCAGCCATATGTTCCATCTGACTTCTTGGAAGAAGTAAATTGGCCCTTATTGCGCTGCATCCTGATTTAGCCATACAATTACATACTCATCAGAAATTTAAATACAAAAGTGTAAAACAAGATGATCACTGTTAGAATTTTATAACACCCGCAGGACGTCCATCTATAAATAAAATATAAGAGGCGGAAGACCCTAGAACAAAGAAGATCTTCCTTTTTTCTGGGAAGACAAAAAGTTAGTTTTAAAAAAAATGGACATGCAGAAATGAAGCAATAGTAGAAAATAAAAAATAAAAAAAAAATTTAAGAAGTTAGAACAGAGTAAATGACTTTTCCAAGCACTGATCTGTACCCAGTTATGTCTTTAAACGATATTGGAAGTAACCACCAACTCAAAAGGAATTCTAGTGTATTGGCAGTAGAACAGCATACGTTAAAGGACCTAAATCATTAACATGGAGAATGCTTTAATTTTCTTTAAGATGCTTTTAACAATACCAACCAACGCATAAATCCAGGCTTATTGACATTCTAACAATTTTTTCTTTTTTGGTGGTGAAAGGCATTGTCGAAAGCTTTAGTGAGCCTGCCTGGAACACTTTCTTTTTAACTTGCTTTCAAGTCCCAAATCCAGGAGAAAATTAAACTTCTGTAAGATCAATTTTTCACATCAATACTTAGAGAATTTCCAGTATAGGAATTGCAAAAGACTACGTTTCCATCATAAGTTCAACTTTCTTCAAGGTTTGACAAAATGTTGCTTTAGTAACATTTCAAATAACTCAACAAGTCATGCTTCTATACCAGCATTTGAATCCTAATTACTACTGAAAGTTTTCTGTCCTCATTTATTAATAGAATCTTTCTCTGTTTGAATTATGAGAAGTTCTCTCTCACAAGCATATAGATAACATAAGAGCAATATAATTTGATGCATGATACAAAAATATAATCACACCTCAGTGCAACCTCTTGACGAACACTATATCTAACTTTCTTATCAAAGCATCGTTCTTTCCTCTTCTGTCGAAACCTATTTAATGAGGCTGCTCTCTGAGGTTGAGTACAACGTCCTGGATAGTCCACTACTGCACCCTAGAAAAAAAAAAAGTTGGCAGATAAATGATAGAAAGAAAAATATCAGTATATCTCATATATGAATACACAATCTGCTTTAACGATTGAGGTGATACCCTTTGGTTTTGAGCTGCTACATCTAGACCATGTGGACCGGACGTCAATTCACAGCCTCCCAACAGTAATAACACCGCTTGAACCTGCACGCACAATAGATACCTTGTGATCAAAATTTTGAAATTTCAAAGAGAGGAGAAGCCACAGTTAAGTCAATGATGTTAAATTAAGTTAAACTAAAACCGAATCAAGTTGCTTTCTTTACACAAGAAGTATACTAGGCTCATTTGAGCTAAAATAAAATAATGGGAAGTCGCCTCTAAATTTACAGTCCAAACAAAACCCTAAAACACTCCAATTAACAGCCAAAGACAAAAACAAAAACCCTAAATCACGCAATTAACAGACATAAAACAATACCTTATCAGGAGTGACAGCATCAAACACATAAACTTGACCACGAAACGTCAATGTGAGTTGGCTTGATACATCACCTCGCTGTATAGCGAGTTCTGAGCCAGCGCCACTACTAGGAACATAGACAGAGTCAGGAGATACTTCCTCTACAACGCCAGTAGCATTGCCATCTTCATAACGAATGTGATGATGATCAATGGAGTCGACAGCAGCCCCGTCGTCGTCATCGCCAGCAGGGCCAGCAGTGGCAGCGATCTGGTGGTGAACGTTCATAGACTGAGAATGGGAATGTGTATACATTGGTAAATCTGAAGCGAGATTAGAAAATTTTGAAGCATTACAAAGAAAAACAAGAATAAATTAGGGAATTCTGATTAAACCCTAACCCTAATCGAGTTAGGAATAAGTGAAAAAAATAAAAAACGGGGGAAAGAAGGGGGAAAAGAGGAGAGAGAGTTGAGGTTTGTAAAAGGGGATTGTGTTTGAGAGAGGAAACTGTGAGATACGGTACAATAGGTGTGTGTGTTGTTTTGTGAAAAGACTCAAAGTGGTACGTTTTGATTGTTGGAAAGTCGTTCGTGTGTTAGAGTTCGCACGTGCAAAGTGAGGGACAACCTCCTGCACCGGATCTTATTGGTTTGCTTATGAGCCCGTATGAGCCTTATTTACGTGTTGATGAATACATTTCTTTTTTTATTCGCATAGGTCCGACCTGATAAAAAAAAAAAAAAACGACTCGATCTCTTATGTAATGGACATGAATTCCTACCGTACGATTAATTCGGTATTTCGTATTCAAGAAATTTATTAAATCAGCCACTTTTGACGATTTATTCTTTTTTTTTAAGTTCATCTTTTAATTTTAATTAGGATTTTTTATTAGATCGACGAATATTAATTATTTTAGTTATAATGATTTTTGTTTTATGTCTGGTCTTCCGAAGAAGAGTTGTGTATTTCCTGTAATATTTGTATTTTGATTTGAAGTTTTTTAATAATATTCTAATATATTATCTTAAAAAAAAAAGAAAGGTTTAATTTTTTTTTTTTTTTAATGCAAAAGTTGCTTAATTAGTAATTACAAATTACATAGCCATGAAAGGCATGTACACTGCATCTAGTCAAAATAAAGAATAACTGTATCACTGTAAACTATAATATCTTTGCTACTGCAAGCTGGAACTTGGCACTTGGAACTTTGGAAGATGACGTTTGCCTTTTTTTAAGATGAAGCAGCAGCTTCCAATTTGAATTAGAAAGTAAAATGATTGGTGTAAGTAGTTGCTACAATATATTAGTTTAATCACAGAATTATTAAAAGTATAAATTTCTAGAAAATCAATAAAATAATACCCACAAAAATTTATCTATTATAATTTGGGTATATGGTAGAATAACACCAGAAATAAATAGCATATAGATTGGAGGTTAAACATGTGCATGTCATTAGCGGGTTATCTATTTATGACATGAATATAAACATATTGTGTCACTATTCGTGTCACAAATGAACACGCAGGTTAAACGAGCGATATACTTTTTCAAGGACAAATAGATAATTTTAATGTCAGATATAAATATTTCAATTAAAACCATATTTAAATTTTATTGTTTTATTAATTTTTTTAATTACAAATCTTGAAAAATATATGGGTTTTATGTATAAAAATTTATTTTTAAACACGATTTAAATTAAATAAATTAAAATTTAAAAATATTAGGTGGATTATACCGATCGTATACAGATCAACACGACTCACTTGACTTGATATTAAAAGGGTTTATACATATCGTGTTCACTTAATCTGATATTAGAAGGGTTATATATATCGTGTTTACTTAATCTGATATTAGACGGGTTACACGTATTATTTTCGTATCACTTATCTAATTTTTTCGTATTATTAAATGAACAGTGTACTTTGTGTTAATAATGTTTCGCATGCTAAGCGAATCGGCTAACCCGATTTGACACCCTACCTACCCCAAACCAAGTTATAATTTTTTTTATTTGAAAGACAAACCAACTTATAATTTATCCATGTTTCAATCAGCTTGTTCATTATATTATAATATACTCTTTCTCATGCAAATAATCAAAATATTTTGCCTCTATATGTACAGAAACAAAGAAGTCTGTTTTGTCTTTCCATGGAAAACAGCAGAAAACAACTTCATGTAGTAGTGTTTCCGTGGCTAGCCATGGGACACCTTATACCCTACCATAGGTTCTCCATCCTGTTAGCTCAAAAGGGTCACAAAGTCTCTTTTGTTTCAACGCCAAGAAATCTTCTCAATCTTCCCAAAATACCCCCAAAACTATCTTCTAACATTTCACTAATTTCTCTTCCCTTGCCTTCAATTCCTGCTCTACCACCAAATGCAGAGACCACCACAGACATACCCTACGTTAAACAACAGTTACTAAAAAAGGCATTTGATTTTCTTCGGTCTCCATTAATAGCTTTCCTTCAAAAGGTAAAACCAGATTGGGTTATTTACGATTATGCCTCTCACTGGCTACCATCTATCGTCGCCGAATTGGGTATCTCAACCGCCTTTTTTAGTCTCTTCAATGCCGCAACATTGAGCTTTATTGGCCCACCGTCGATGTTGATGAACGGTGGCGATTTGCGATTGACGGCTGAAGACTTTACAGTTGTGCCCAAGTGGGTTCCTTTCGAGTCTAATATTGCGTATCGTGTCCACGAAGTAACGAAGTATGTGGAGAAGACGGAAGAGGATGAAACCGGACTGACTGATTCGGTCAGGTTCGGTTTTGCGATTGGAAACGCTGATTTGGTTATTGTTAGAAGCTCGCCGGAGCTTGAGCCGGAGTGGTTTGACCTTTTTGGCAAGTTGAGCCAAAGACCAAATATTCCTATCGGATTCTTGCCTCCGCTAGTTGAAGAAGAGAACAATAATGCTGACGTTGGTGGATGGGCCGATATTAAAGAATGGTTAGATAAGCACGAAGCTAAGTCAGTGGTTTATGTCGCTTTAGGTACTGAGTCTGCTTTGACTAAAAAAGAAGTGAGGGAGTTGGGCCTTGGCTTGGAGAAGTCAAGCTCGCCTTTCTTTTGGGTACTCAGGAACTCGCCTGAGTCAACCCAGAACGTGTTGGAAATGCTGCCAGATGGGTTCCAGGAGCGAGTTAAGGATCGTGGAATTGTTTACACGAGATGGGCCCCACAGGTGAACATACTGAGTCACGAGTCAGTTGGGACGTTCTTGACTCACTGTGGTTGGAACTCGGTTGTTGAAGGTCTCTCGTTTGGAAAGGTTCTGATTCTGTTTCCAATGTTAAACGACCAAGGACTCAATGCAAGGTTGTTACATGGCAAAAAGCTTGGGCTGGAGATACCAAGGAACGAGCTAGATGGTGCATTTACGTCTGACTCGGTGGCTGAGTTAGTGAGAAAGTCAAAGGTAGGCTCTGCCGATCTGGCAGACCCGATAAGGGGTCTGTTCGGAGACAGGGGTAGGAATGACCGACTCCTGGAAGGGGTAGTTCATTACCTTGAAAACGACACAATGTCCCGGTTAAGGGCCAGCAAGTCATCTCTTTTATGTGATTCAAGAGTATTATTCACTTAAAACCTCTCAACCGGCTTCCAAAACAGTGCCTATATGTTGTGTCAATAAACATTTATGCACACGCTTAGTATTCTGTTGACAAATTTGTCTTACATGAAGAAATTTTCAAATAGCTTTTCTCCGAGAAAGAGAACTCATAATATAAAGTACATGCAGCAATTCACATAGCCATCTATACAATGTTGAAGAGATCAGCACTTGCTCTATCCATAAACAAAAAATGAGCAGGGATATGCAATTGACTAATACATAATATTTCTATATGCTAATCCTATAAGAATATAATGTACATATATGTGCATACACTATTCCTTGTCTTCTCAAGATAAGAGAAATGGAAATAACTAAATTTTAAAGAAGCCAGCATTTTGCTCATCTCCTGATGTTATGGAAGAAAACCTGTACTATAAATTATTTGAGCCTTTGAGGTTGGTGTGTATTGCAAATTGTGTCTGAGCTATTTCCTGTATGTTGATGTTGACAAAACTCCGTAAAAGCTGAAGGTACCACCTCCATGCCAAAAAATTAACTACTTGAAATGCAACTCAAATGGAAAAAGGAGTCTGGTCTATTAAACATTCCAATTGCTATCATCATGGCTGAATATTCTGCATGTCATATATTAAAAGGTAACCTTCAGGAAAGAAAGGAAAAAAAATCCTACGATTTGGTATATTTTCAACCAAAGTCAACTGTGTGTATTTGAATGGAACTCTTATTTGTAACACTGGAAAAACGTTCCTAGAGTACAGTGTTATTAGGATCCTCTCCAGATACTACAGAAACCATTAACTTTTTAGTAAGATGAATGTCAGCATCATGATAATTCTGGCGTTTTTACCATCTCTAACACTAGAATCACAAGCTCATTGATTTCTTCGGAATTGTACGTGGAGAGACTGAATTATATACCTTAGAATTAGAAGCAACTTACTAGAGCCAAGCAATACATTACGATTTAAACCAATCAAAGATAATAATCAGAACAAGAATATGTATGGTAGAAGTTTATTGAAATGCTAATAGAAGCAATCATATTGAATCTTACCAGAAAAATATGATAAGGAAACACTGGATGCTCAACTGCATGATTCTTGTCATTGAATATAGATCTATCATGTTAGAGAAGATTTAGATTTTACACTTCGAGGCACGCCACCCTTGCGCATTTGAAGATTTTCTATAGAGTATACAAGAAGGTTGCCCTCCTTGGTCCCTGCCAAGAAGCATTCTTCATGGGTCACTGCCAGACATGTTATAACCTTTCCAACTCCATTGTACTTCTTCACAACATCAAGTGTTTTCATAGAGCGTACAACTATTTGTCCTTGGTCACCTGCACAAACTAGAAACTCCCCGCATTCACTGAGTTCAACACAGTTGAGACGCCCATTAGATTCAGAAGATGCCAGATGTTTGCCATTGATAGTATACAGATGCAGACTGAGATCAGCATCAGCATAAAATACTATCCGTCCATGCCGAGAGGCCACAAGCTTTGACAATGCATGGCCAGAAGGATGGCGTAAAGATCTTATGTATCTTCCCTCCCTCAAGGTATGGAAAACACAAGTTCCATCTTTTGAACCACTGATAACTATATCAAGCTCCACACTGACATATAGGCATGTAATTATATCATCATGACCACAGAGAATATGAAAAGGAGTTTCAGCAATGACATGTTCTTTACGAGGCAGTTCTGTCTGGGTGCTGCGAACTCTCTTTTCAGCACCTCGGACACGGAGAACTTCCCACACCATGACTGTAGTGTCATAACTTCCAGTTGCAAGGATACTACCATCAGCTGTCACTGCACATTACTAGCGATTTTAGAACAGATGGCAAGAACAGAGTATATCTATAGGATAACTACAAAATAAACAAGAACAGAGTTTCTGCATGGAAAAAATTGCAGAATGCACAGAGAAGTGTCAATTTGATCAAGCAGGAGATGATGCAGCGAGATCATGTTACTCATTTTTCAAAGTTTCTGAGTTGTTTACGCATCTACATTTGCCAAATTCATGCATGAGGATATTCAAAAGTTAGCTTTAATTTCAATGACTAGAATGTTTTCCCCACCTACTACATCGGTCAAGCTTGGTAAACATATTCCCATGTCTAAAAGGTTAAGTTCAATTATTTATGCATTTTCCCTCTATCTTGAGGATCACGCCCCAATAACCAAATGTTGTAGGTGCATGAGGTATTTCTCACAGTTGCATTAGAAGAAGACAAAGAATTAGGAAAACGAAGACCATACTTGATGTGTTTTGAAGAATGAAATGCATGATTAAATTAACAAACAAAATATTTCAGAATTAAACTCTAAAAGAAGCATAACCTTATGGCAAAGTGGTTTATCTCCATTAATTTGGCTTAAATCATATGAAAGGTTAAGGAATCTTCAATTTCTTGAGCTGGCCATTGAAGAGCAAGTGTTGGAAAGGGTATGAATTTAGTTCCATAGCAAAAGTAGCACCCAGAATGTGTATTTCAATTTCACTAGTGCACTAAAACAGCTTGAGCTACATGTCGAGCCTATACTCTCAAAACCTTATCCAACAAATGCACTATCTCACAGTCATCCAGAAAAATTAGTATAAATGAACATTGCCTTCCCCTCACAGTAAAACCATCTCCTTTTTCTATAAGAAAAGGTATTAAATTAACTAAGAAAGTTGCCACAAGACAGATCCATGACAAAATGAAAGTTAGGAACAAAAAGCCCATTGATTTCTTTTGCGGGAAGATTTAGCAACTTTCTTTTATAAATATTACCTGCCACACAGCTGACCACATCTTTATGCTGTCGAATGCTCTGCACCATTCTTCCATCATTTAAGGAGATAACCTGGAAGCTGTTCTCCCAATTACCACACGAGATCAGAAAGTTCTCAGTTGGTGTTTGCATCGTGGCAAAGCATTGTGCTCCAAGTTCAATATTTTCAGCCAAAGGACTGCCAATTCTTCGAGCAGAAAGAACATCAGAACCTACTCCAAAGAATGGATCCTGCTGTAGACAAGTTGGACTTAATAAAAATGTACAAGAAACAATTCCATGAGAACATAAATTCAAGTAATGAAATATGTAATATAGCAATCACATGAAAGAGATTTAGTTAACCTGGAAGGTAGAGAAAGTAAAATTGCCACCAGATTGCAACTGAGTTGTCAACCACAACTTGACTGACAAGGTGAGTCCTTGGTTTACAACAACAATATTTGAATCCAATATGTTAATATATAATACAGCTGATGGATAACTTGTACTAGACACGATGGATGTCAAATTAATAGAATCGGGTGCAAAATACAAAGGATGAGCAATTGGAATTGGTGGCCCCCTTCTTGGGTGCTTTTTACGAAAGATTTGGATTGGCGTCTGGCCAAAATTTGCAATTTGGTCTTCAATTGCTGATCTCTGCAACTCATCTTCCATGTTGTCTAAATCGACCGCACCTTCATAAGTTAGATAATAGAAGATGTTTGCCGCCTGTAATCTCATGTCATTCCAAATTAATGAGCACAAAACCAAGTTGCAGTATATAACATTGAGACATACAAAGAAGAAAATCAAACAATCTGTCAATACCTCCACTGCTGGTTTTCCACGCTGCTTGTAACCAAATACCAAATCAATCCAGTGGTGGAGATTTGAGCTAACGTATTCACTTTCTAGGGCCTCTCGATTTTTACTTACAAATAATTCAGGTGAACCCTGCCACCAAAACAAAAATTTTGAAAAAAAAAAATTCAGAGCTAATTTGTTCTGGATAAAAAAAAAAAAAAAAAAAAAAAAAAAAAAAAAAAAAAAAAAAAAAAAAAAAAAAAAAAAAAAAAAAAATTCAGAGCTAATTTGTTCTGGTAAAAAAAAAAAAAAGAAAAAAAAAAAAAAAAAAAAAAAAAAAAAAAAAAAAAAAAAGAAAAAAGAAAAGTACATTGTATGCTTTATTTGTAAGGAAAAAAAAAAAAAAAAAAAAAAAAAAAAAAAAAAAAAAAAAAAAAAAAAAAAAAAGAAAAAAGAAAATACATGTATGCTTTATTTGGTAGAAGGAAATCAATAAGAGGTAAATTGGAACAGAAGGATTAAGGAACAATTTACCTTTTTTTTTTTTCTTACATATGTAATACAAGAAAATCCTTCACCTTAACTTCCCATGCAATATTTCTACCAACTTAAGAGTCTAAAAGTCTATCCTAGTCTTTTCTGACATCTGTGATTGATCTTCAGATTTTTGTGTATCAGGTATACTCATTGGACTCAAAATAATTAATAGAATGGTTAATTTGTGTCTGAAATTTGAAACAAGAGAGAGCTCATATACCTTAGCCCAAGGAGGGAGACTAACATCCCCTATTGGCTCCCCATCTTGTTTGACTCCAAGATGATAAGAATTCGAATTAACAAGAAACTCCGGCATGTAGAAGAACTCAGGAATTAATTCCTTCACATCACTTGTATTAGAGAGACAATTTCGATATGTTCCTTCAATGCTTTGGAAAAGACGATCAGCATGATCAAATTTACCACCCTGATAATAGACAACAGCTTAGTGAAGCTTTTACACTAGGAGGGAGAGAATAATATGCCAACATAAATAGGAAAGAGAAAACCAGAACATATCAATGTCAAGGAAGTCAGCTGAACACAGTATCCAACTAAGCATGCAGGTTACTATCTTGAATAATATAACACTCAATCAGATCAATTCCTGTAAAAGAAACTAAGGGACAAAACTAAGGTCATATGCCCATAAACCCTTATTAGAAGTGGATATTGGACAGAACAAGAACAGCATGTACACACAATAAGTGTAAGTGACATAAAAAGGTGAAAATAGATGTGAGGAAACATAGGAATGGAATAAGTGGAACGCATAAATGAAGGCCATTAGTTAGAGAATCCTCTATAGCTTATTTATTATCTTTTTGTAATGGTAAAGAAAACAAAATGGTGAAACACAGAATTTCCAAAAGAAAAATGGAAACCATTTAAAAAATTTAATTTGAAAGAATAGGAATTGTCACAATGCAAGAAAAATATCATCCATGCAAGTGTAGTATTAGAATGTGTTCTGTGAACCACTTTCTTGTATAACAAAGGCATCTTAGCCCGAGATGACATATCAAAAAGATATACTAAGTTGAAATCAGTACCTGCAAGTTACGGTGCAGTGATGTGAATGGCTCTAATCTAAGAAGATAATAGAGCACAATCCCCATGCTCGAGTAATGAGACCCATAGTAGAAACTGCAATACGAATGTAAAGTTCAGGTGCACATGAGAATAACAAATTACAGTCCTGAGAATGATTTTGAAGATTACCTGGGTATATCAGGATCAGAGAAGTTACGATATCTATCTTCGAACATCTGTAAGGGTGGAGCAAATGCTAAAGCATGAGTCAAAAAGCTAATCCAGAAAAATCCACATCAATTATCTCATTAGGCAAATTAACAACCTCAAACCGTTTCAAATCCAATGCTCCAACAGGTTTAGTAAGATCACGAAAGGTTGATGACTTGTTAAAATCAAGAACATCAGAGGAATAATCGGCCAAAACCCAAGGAAAAATGGGATATTGTGTTAAATCGTTATAAGATCTTCCTGCAAGTGTGTTGAGAATCATTAGGTATTCAAAATTTGTTATATCCCTTCTCCTCCAGCTTTCTCTGGCAATTTCTGCCATCTCAAGGGCTACACGTCTATCAACAAACATGATAGTTCCACTCTTGTCCTTGCTACTTCCTCTTGGAAACAGGAATTCATTTCTCGTAGAAACTATCAGAGTCCCAACTTCTTTTGCATCCTTCAATGATGCAAAATTCAAAAATACCGGTGCAACTGAGTCGCTAAAGAAAATCTCTATAGCAGTGTATCTAAGCAGATACCGAGTCCAATGGACAGCTTTTATCTATATAAACAAAAATAAGACAAATGAAACTTCATACAAGAGAGAAAGAACCAAAAACCACAAAATTTATGCTGGATATCTTACCTTGCCAATATTCCATCTTCTATGCCGTTTAACATATTTTAACTGTCTTTGATGCACATTTTCATTTGCTGTGTCTACATTATCAGCAGAAACCCCCTTCTGAGGACCAAAATTGACATGTATGGACCATTTAAGAGACTTGGGCTTCTCTTCAAGCTTGGTCACGTCAGAATTGCTTGAAGCATCAAAGTTCTTGAAAACAGCTGATCCTCCAGTACCCTCAACCAAAAATTCACCAAAAAAGTGCAAGAACTTTTTCATGACAGCCAATTTTCCTGCCAACTTTCTCTTTGGGGTCACAAGTACACATGGAACAGAAATAAGTTCCTGAAACAGCAACCCACAATTAGCAACGTGGTAGCACAGTTTTTAACAGTTTTCAAACATAGTACAAAATACCTCACTAGATTCTGTCTCTTGTGAAGAGGAAGAAGAGTCTTTTATGTCTTGCATAACATCCTTCTGATCACTGCTGCCTTTGGCTAGCTCTGAACATTGGCTCTCCATAGGATCCTCAGATGTGGATACCTTTTGGGCACCAGTTTCAGCATCATTTTCACCAGATTCTGAGCTCCCCTCATCAGTTATTCTGCGCACTCCTTTCAGCAAAAACCGCTTCATTTGCTCAGGAATATGGCCCACAAAACTATCTTTGTTTTCATTAACAGCAAGGGTATCCTCATTGCTAAAGGCAGTGGAAGGTGGATGACACATCTTATCATCAAAATAATAATTCCGCCTCAATTTCTGTCTACGTCGCCACGCATCTTCTGTCTTGTCAAGTTTCCAATGCTTTACCACACTATTTGGAAAAGCATTAGCTGACCAGGGACCTCTCTCATCAATCAAGGTGCGGAACATGTGTATCCATTTTTCCTGTAAAAAAAATGGCAGACAATTAAGAATACTTCTAGGAGAAACAAGAGCAGCGCGCCCTGAGCAAAAACGAAAGGGAAAATAAAAGATGATGCAGAAAACAAATACCGCAACATTTTGCTGATCCTCCTCATGAGCAAATTGGAATAGAGTTCTTCTGCTTTCATCTGAAGAGAGGACTGTGTTCAAACAAATATGTATCTCGTCTTCAAATGCTTTCTTATTAGTCATTTCTAAAGAGGCATTCTCATCTAGTCTAGCACGGAGCTCAAGCAACTGCCTGGAGCGGTCAGTTAGTAATGTGTTCAAATATTTAAACTCATCAGCAACCTGAAGAAAAAGATTAGAAAATCGAATTAAAAAACACTGCATGTAGCACAATAAAAAAGCTTTACATGTCAATTAATGGATATTTTATGGCTCCAGACTTCAGATCCAACCTATGACAACAAATTAACAAGAGGCTTGCTTTTTTGCAACAAATAAATGGCTGGCAAGGTGTATGGCAAATGGAATGTATATTGAGATATTGACATTACTTTCTTGAGTGTCCTTTCTCAAACAGACTTTTTACTTTAGGAACAGATAGCTAACAAAGCCGAGGATGTGGGGTATGGTAATGGTTCAATGGCACAGCAGTCATATAATTACCCAAGTTGGCCTATTCCTACTGTTCAATATCGAGACATTTTTCATCTATTGTATTTGCATTTTTTTTTTTTTTTTTTACTTTCTTTTTGTCACACAATGGCCGGGACGGTAAGGTTGTCACTCATAAGGTCAAAGCTGGAGGTTTAGATGAGAATTGAGATGGTGTTTCATGCAGTCATAAGATTCCTGCTAACTTGAAAAAGAAACTCTACACTCTACAAGACGTCAAAATTTGTTCAGCTATGAGGAATGGCAAAGAATGTTGATAATGAAACAAGAAATAAACAAAATAAGCAAGGTAGATGAGAATGCCAAAATAGATGTATGGAAACACAAGAAAGGACTGGGTAAGGAATGGGAGCTTTCATAGAAAGGAGTCACCCACTAAAAATAAGTTGGGAAAGGAGCAACTGAGATCGTACAATCCTACCTAATAAATACCGATGCATTGACCTTAGGGAAAGTGGTAAAAAGATTTAGAATCACAGAACCTTGCCATAAATGTAGATTTAAACTGAATAGAATATTTTCAAGTTGCAGGATGTAACTATAAGTAATTAGGGCGGAGTGATTAAAAAGGTTTAAGAAGTACTAATGCTTTCCAGAAACGCAGCTGCAAACCAGGTAATATTAAGGAAAATGATCCACATAGCCAACCTCAACTAAGGCTTAGTTAAATTAAATTTTTGCCTTTTCAGATTATGAACATAAGAGATCCACCTCATCGAAATGGTACATTCAAATGCAATGACAAATGAGATATCATCAAATGTTAAACTCTACTCTTAACAAAACATGCACCATTCATGTGCTGGAATGTGAAAAGCCTTATAGAACTTCTATCTACAATAAGCTTATTAGCCAACATGACCTGACTTGGAAGAGAATAACCACTGAAAAAGACATACAGGATGGTTTGCAAGGACCTCTAGGCAGTAGTTGCTTTTATTATTTTGGATTCTGATGCAGGAGCATCCAAGATTAGTACAGAAGTTTTCTTTTAGTTTCCTTCTTTATTTAGAATTCTTAATTAAATTAAAGAATGTTAATTAATTAGGAATAATTTTCAGTTTTCCTTAGGATTTAGCTAAATGGGAATACTAATCAGTCTAGGAATCTAAACTAATTAAGAATATTTTCAGTATAGAATTAGGATTTGTCCTAACTAATATAAATAGGACAGCAGCAATTAGTTTGGGTAATGTTTTTTGTCTATGAATTCAGAATTTTAATTCTAAGGGTTTCTTTGAAACCAATATGTTATTTTGTTCCAACCAAAACCATCCTATTCTAGCCTAATTGTTGAGAATGAATTGCCCTATATTCTTCCCCTGCATTAGATTCTCCCTTATTATTAAAACTTAATATAACTTAAATTTATACAGCTTCTAATTTAAACTTGCATGATTAAAAATTCTCAAGGGACTTCTGCCTCCAGTTATTCTATTCATACATCAGGCTGCATAAGTCAGGCAAAATATAATGGAATCTACCCTTATTTTCCATTTTAGCTTAAAAAAGGATAACCCTATGTTCAACAAATAAGGACTTTGCACTTTTTACAAGAGAACACATATGCACGGGAGATACTAGTCTCTAGACTAATCAGCATTTAACAGAAACTGAAGCAATGAAGGGACAAAATAGTTGAAACACACCGCTGCAAGGACCCGGTCCTTTTGAATCAGATTCTGTATGGAGCCTGCATCTTTTGAGTTAATCCCCCAGTCATGAGCATCATCTCTACCCACAATGGCAGTAGCAAGCATTGCTTTCCCACAGTTGACTGTTTCTCGAATCAAATGTGAGATAATATGGAAACGAGCACCATCATCTAACATCCCATATTGGGACCTTAAAGCAAGTAAAACCCTGTGCAATATGACGACTCGAAGTCACATGATGAACAATTAACAAAGAGCAAACCTGTATACAAGATTAATCCAAATACCAGATGTATGGCATCAGAAATACACAGATATATGATGTAATTAAGGTGAAAGATTAGTACCAGAGGAGAAACTGCAATCTGCTCTTACTTTGCTCATCGTCGGCAACCAGAAGAGAAGGCAAAAGTAAAATCACCTGCTGAACACATCGTGATGCTCTTTCTAGAGAAGATTTGCAAAGATATACAATTCCAAGACGGAAAACAATCCTTGGGCACCTCTCCCCTCTTAAAAGCATGGCTTTGTCAACAGTTTTATTTGGTTTTCCACCTAATGCATTGCCAATGCCACCTGAAACAACAACTGCAGCCATTTCTGCAGCTGGAATATTTAAAGATTCAACTAGGCCGCGTGCTCTTTGACCAATTGAGGGTCCCACTGATTGTGATGATTTGGTTAACATCTTGCTTGGCCCCTTACCATTCATCGCACTAATGATAACCCACAAATTATCATACAAATACCACCATTTATCATCAATTACACCTTCTTCATTCGTTGGAGGCTTGCAAGCCCATTGATTTCTAAAAATCAAATCACCATGAAAAATGTGAAGCAAAATTCAAGACTGTAAAAACAAGTAATAGATATCAAGAGGTACTTTGTTCCACCACTAGCCCATTTGAATGAATTAGAAATGTAGAATTCATTTGTAAATGAATTCAAAGTAGAATTCCATTCTCATGTTTGTTAAACATAAAAATTCAGTTAAATTCCATATTTTTATCTCTGAAAGAAATCTAGAAATGAATTCTGTCTTTATTTCCTAAAATACCTTAAACCAAACCTTATTGGAAAGAAACATAACTAATGCTATGTTTGGAATAAATGAATTGTGGATGTAGAATTCATTTGTAAATGAATTTCTCATGTTTGGTATACAATAAATTTAATATAAAGAATTCAATTGAATTTCTACAAAATTACGTTTGAAATAAATTTTTAAATGAAAATTCATTTGTCTTTATTTCCTTAAATACCCTTGACATAATAATTTAAAAAGACAAATAACAAACACCAATTATATTTTATTATATGCAATATAATATATTCTTTCTTTCAAATATATAAATAATAAAATTCATATAAATAATTACACTCACATTCCACCCTAATTAATTAATTAATTATGAATATTCTTTCTTTCAATACTCCGTGCCGACACCCGCCCAATACTATAGATAAATAAAATTTCATATAATAATTACCACTCACATTCCACCCTAATTTAATTAATTAATTATGAATATTATATATATATATATATATATATAGGATCTTCATAATATATATTGTAATTTACAAAATTTTCTTAAAATAGTTTTAATTAAATTAAATTTTATGGATTAAGAGTAAAATTTTAATATATGATATTTATTAAGGCAAATTAAAAATTAATCAATATTTTAAAATTCATGTCATTTGTTCAATATTCTTTCACATGGCATAACGAAAAAAAATGAAAGTATTGTTTTTAACACCTGACTTTTGTTTTTATTTCATTATGCCACGTAAAAGGTTTTTTAAAATTCTTAGCAGTTTCTTTTTTATCTTTTTCTTTTCAGTGACATCTCTTATCAATAGCTTTGATTGTTTGATGTGGATTAACGGCTGTTCACCATGTGAATGATTATTTACTAAAAAAATGCTGTTTAGAGAATATTACTTTTCCAAAGACATCTTTTCTTCTTTTTTTCCAAATAACAAAAACGAATGAGCCTGTATTTATGTTTTCCTAAAAAAAAAAACTAAATTTTGAAATGGTTTTAATCAAGTTTTGATCAAAATTTATACAGTTAAAAAATATCCAGTATTAAAATGTGAAAAATTTACTTATGGTAGGAGGTCAGTTTGTCTAAATTGGGGTTATTTAATTTCGGTTGGAATTCATTTAAAAATTCAACCTATTTGTAGAATTGTTTAGTTATGTTTAATTACTTATGAATTGAATTCATAGGAATTTTTGAATCTACATTTTTTTATTCCAAACATAGAATATGTTGTTCGAATTGAATTCAATAAATTTTTGAAGAATTCATTTGTTCCAACAAGGATAAAAGAACCAAATGTTACCTCAACATGATAGTCAATGTTTCTAATTCCTAAATAAACGGAAAAAAAGTTAGTGATTAGAGAGATTGAAGAACGGGAAGCGAGAAAGAAGAGAAAAGACGATGTCCTGCGGTAAGAAGTTAAGTAGGATTCGGAGTTGAGAGAAAAGAAGAGTAAGGAGGAAAGAAAGAGGAAAAAACCAAGGATTGGTAAAGGGCATTTCTGGCCATGAAATTTGTACAGGAATTCTGTGAAATCTCTTTTTGAAATTCAATTTATTATGATAGATTCTGACTTTATTTATGTTCAAGTTTCACGTTAGTTAGAAATTCATAAAATTATATACTTTTCCCACTTTCCAAACATAAAGAAACATTGGAATCCTTAACGAATTCCACAAGTGTGGAAAATCAAATTTACCAGACGATGGTATATTGTGTACACAACCACATGCATTGCATAAACAAAGAACCCATGGCAGATCGCCAGCATCATAATGTGTTAATTCAAACACATATTGCAACAAAAATAGAGAGACTTGTGCCAAACATGCGCAGCAAGTACCTGGATAATTTGGCTATAACAATTTTCCTTTGCAAAGATTGATGCAGTGAGAATCATAATCCTTGTTTTGAGCAGTTTCTAATTCTAAAGAATCAGGAATATCGGAGGCCATTTGACGGGAACTGGCCAAGAAAAACAAGAAGAGGGTTTTACATTGTCCTCATAGCCAAAAACTGATACAACAGCAAAGCGTCAATTTATAGATGTATGGAAAGAAGATCTCTCAGCATTTCTTTTAGATTAGTTGGCCCGTTTAATTTTTCTATATGAAAATGCTGTGTAGGTATAAATTCTTCATCGTCTCTTAAATGAAATTCACAGTTTTGCATGTGGGATGCGCTCGCCTGCTGCCTTTGAAATATAGTTCTCTACTTGTAAACCTTCCCCAAAAAATAAACTAAACAGATATAGACAAGCAGTGAAACTACATATCTGCAATCATTATCAATCCATGTAAAAAGTTCGTCAACAAAGAAACGCACATCCAAGGATTAAAACTCCAACATTGGATAGCACAAATTTTATTAAATTCAATTCACTAATATATAACATCAGGTTGAACTCCAACAATTTACGCAAATATATTGTAAGAAAAAGCAAGTCCAAAAATTTCCAATTTGTGCAGCGACATTCGTATATTGCAAGATTACCAATTATGCCCTCTCAATACAAGACATTTTTCTCCTACTGTCCACCTACATACTTTACATACTTTTAGACCTCTATTGACAACTTGGACGCACTAATATAGTCTAGCTTCAATCCTACACAATTTTTGTATCAAGATTAAAATTCAGACATCCAATGATCTAGATAAAAATGGACAGTCCTTTTGCCCATGCCCAGACCACCTAAATACTTTACATGCTTTTAGACCTCTAATGACAACTTAGACCCACTAATATAGTTCAACTTCAAATTCAATCATGCACAATTTTATATCAGACATCCAACGATCCAGATTAAAATGGACAGTCCTTTTGCCCATGCCCAGACCACCTACCCTTTACCCACAAGGCTAGAAAAAGTAATTGCTATTCTGACATATTACCTTTACATTATTTTTAGAACTGTTCAACCTTTTTGCTGTACTTCACAGTTAAAAAGCATACCAGAACTTTATGGTCAATCTCAGATACGAGCATCTCATCAACAAGACGTAGAAGATATAATGTATTATCCCGACAAGGTTGTGTGGCAAAAATATTTTCTTCATAAGAAAAATCGACCAGTCTTTGAATTAGCTCCCCGTATATATCACGAAGCAAGTAGAGATATGAGATGCCACCCTGTGAAGAACAAAACAGATAAATCATCCTTGTAATAATGATTACAGGACATAATAGGCAAAATCCATGCATGATATTTATAGTTTTGGTCAGGAAAGCAACATACATGCTCAGAGTGCAGAAGCAGGAAATTCAATGTTTCTTCCAATTGTTGCCAGCCACCTTTTACAGAATGCATATAATGGCAAAGAGCAATGCAAAATAAGCTCCTCACCAAATTCTGCTCAAGCAATTCATTTTCACTGTGGTTTTCAGACTCTATTCCATATTCTTTCATCACGTCAAGATTTACAACAGCAGTTAACCAAGCATTCCATCCATATTCCTGCTTCCAGTATTCAACTAGTTAGATTTTAGTTCAGCAAGAAGGGCATGTCAACTATCTAGAGTATCATACCATTAAAGCTTCAATATTTGAAAAATTCGAATCAAGTAGATCAAGCAAATCTCTGAGTATTTTTATTCTTGCAGACACATCCTCACAGCTAGACAAGAATCTGAAAATGATAACCAAGATCTGAGGAAGGAAAAAATGAGAGCTATTTCCTTTGCTTCTTGACTTTTCAACTTGGTTATGTTTCTGTAACACCTGCATAGATTGATTTTGAAAAACATCATTAGAGACGAAAAAATATACTGGATAAAATAAACCAAATCATAGCAGATCCTCCAGCCACTAATATTAGCAAATTAACATAATAATAGCTCTGTTATTCAAAAATTGTTAATCACCTGCTTGGGACTGGCACCACCAAGAAGAACATCAAACAAGCTGGCACACAAACAATCTGTCAGTGGAAATCTGAACAACCGGTCAGAAATAGCTGAAAAGATCGGCTGCATCCTTGAGCTGTTCTTCTTCTGGCTTTCTGAAATAGATCTTGGTCTTCCAACAGAAAGACTAAAAAATTTTGGCCCTTTCTTCTCAGATGGTAAACCAACCAAGAGCCTTCCTAAGAACTGCAAGCTGAGCAATCTGATGGGCTCATGTTCCCTGTTAAAGACAAGCAGGAATTTGTATAGTATGAATCTACACAACCTATCTCAACCTCTAGGGTTTGCCAAAGAAATGTGAGCAGTGAAGAGAAATCCATGCACCTTATATTTCTAAAGGAGTTCTAAAAGAAACTTGAAATCTTTCTAATTGGAGCTATTAACAATTAGAAATTGAAGTATATACATTTAGTCAAAGTATGAATCAGATTCCGAATCCGAGGACAGGATAGTATCTGCCACTCTACTATTTTGTCAGAACACTGGAGGTCTGCAAAAGTAATCATAGCAGTAGATATGATGTTGTGGATAATTGATTCCAAACAAGCTTGACCATAAAAGAAGTGGGTCCTTGATAGAAAAGGCAAAGGATAATATAACAAAAAGATAGCTGTTATTCTGTTGGTTCACTTGTCACAATGTGTTGGTTGGCTGTATCATGTGGTAATCCTCTCACTTTAAAAAGTACTACATTTACATAGATCAAATAATGGATTGCCACATTTTCACAACATAATGGCCTCAAAGTTTGTGGCACGACAGGCAATTACACCACAGTGTTATTTAAAACATTTCTACCAAAGACCATCCAAACAGTAATTTTGAATCAAATGCATATCCGTATGTTGACGTAAACCCTATGCCCCTTTCTTTCGTATATAAGTTCAGGATGAATGTGAAGATGTGCACTCTCCCTTGGAAAGTAAGACCATTGCAGGATCAATTTCTCAGTTGTCCTCCCTACAGGTTACAACTTGAAAGGCTTCTCATTTTGTATATGGATGGAACAACCTGTCTGTTCCATGGCCCCAAATTGTAATGAACATCCAACATCAGTATAGCATAACATCCCAAACCTCCAACATCACACTAGGATGTGTAATGCCTTCCACCTCCAACACTGCAGATGCCCCTATCTTTTATAAAGGAATATACAAAAATCTCCCTCCATTTTCTTTGCAAGGAAGCATAAAAGGACAATTTTTTTTATTTGTTGTCCTGCATCATTTGGTCAAGTGCCAAATATTACAGAGTGGAAGGCATGAACCTTAACAGCAATGCCAAAATGTTCGTCATAAAAATTTATATATTTGTTGGAGGAAATTAAACTGCAGATTTTCAATTAAGTACTAAAGTAGCCATAAATTACAGGTAGGGTTAACAGATGACTCCACCATGTTGACAAGGATCCCTAAGATGATATGCCTAATCTTCAGTTTAGCATATCAACAGATAAAAAGGAGTGCCAGTTCAATTAACCACAACTTTGCAAACCACGAAGCTGCTGCAAACTTTTTAATCCCACTTTCAATCCAAGCATATAAGTCATAATTAGTTGGCAACCATCATCATATTCATTTCTATTTAATACTCAAATTTCCTATAAGTAGATGAAATTTAGATTCTTCATTCATTAAAACATAGTAATGTTTGTGCTATGCTTCAAAGTGAGGCATACCTCTGAAGAAGATTGACAAAAATGTGGCAACCACCAATCAAATTGACTTGTTCAAGGAAAGCAATAAGCAGCGGTTTTTGAGAAAGAGCACGGATGATCATATGCAGAACATCCTCAACGCATGTCATATCCTGGCTTGTCTCAAAAAATGCTATCAGAGCTTTCATATCTGCAGCCACAATGCGTTGCCTGCATATGCCAGAAATTAATGTTAGAACATGTAAGGAAAAGGATCAGCTACCAATTAGCTTAATAGATACAGTCTCTTTGTGTTGAAACCAGAGAGCCAGAATAAAATCCTGTCCAATTAAGGATCAGGGGTTTGATGGATGGGAAGGGCTACCTCCCTTTATATCATAAAATTATATGGCAGACAAAGAAAGTTACCCTTAATATTTTGCATTACTAAATCGAACTCAAAACATGATATTCTTAAATGCATAGTATTTGATTATTCAATAAAAAAAATCCCAAGTCAACCCAAAAAAGAAAATCCAAACAAACAAAAATAGAAAAACTACAAAATATCAAGAAACCACATATAACATCATGCAAGTAGAAGGAAATAACTATAATAAAGAACCCAATAACAGAGGAATCACAAGTGCTAATAGTCTGTCACAACCTTTATTGTGAAGTCTTGAAACCAAGCAAGATATGTACATTGTACAAAAACGCACAAAAAAGCAGCACAACCAGTCGGTTATTGGGACTGATGGCTGTATAATATTTATTAGGAAACTCTTTGTTGCTTTCTCCTTCTATATGAATTCTCATTAGAATTTATTAAAAGAGAGAACATGCAATATAATCAATGCCATATGAAAAATAAATGAAATTTATTGACACACATAAGAATATTTTAATTATTACCAATACAATGTACTACAATAGAGGAGACTGCAATTAGAATTCTATAAAATGTCCTGTTTCCCAATGATAAAAGGATTATATTTTGCATGAGTGAAAAAGATAAATAGGAAAAGACCTTGTTTGTTTGTTGTTAAAATATTTGTTCTTAATTATTCACAAAAGTATAATTCACATGTTAATTATCATCAAAACTATACCTGAGGCTCATTTCACCAAGACTTAATAAAAGAAGACGAATTTTGTGTATTTCTTCTTTATTTGGTCTCTCTCCAATAACTTGCTTTGTGATGGGATGAAGAAGAGGCTTGCTTCCAATGGCAAATCGAGACTTTACATTATCCCAATAAAATTGGCGAATTATATCAAGAACTCGTGGAAGTCGACACAAAGTTGAGAGCAACCTTGGATCATTATCAAATTGCTGTATAAGAAACATATACAGTTCACGCTGCACCTTATATGCTGTGTAGACCCAGATGAAAGGATTAAGAAAAATGCTAGATATAGCATCTTTCACAAGAAGCTCGGATAAACCTGAAAGAAAGGCAAAAGCAATGAATACTCGAGCAAATAATATTTCAAACACCCAAAAGGCCATATAGAACTAAAGGATTGAAAAATATACTCAAACACATAACATAGATAATTCGAGTCTAAATGAACTAAAGAGGCACTTAGGGCTGGGACACCTACCACCATTTGCTGCAACATTAAATAGATGCTTCAAGGCTGAAAGTGTTTCCAAATTAAGTTGCTCTGGCGGAACTGATTGCAATAAAAATCCCAGTATTGAAAATCCAGAAAGTAGACGCATTTGTTGTTGATTTGCTAAATTCTCATCTAATACAGAAGCTATAAGCTCTATGACTTCAGCTGTCAAACGTTCTTTTGCGATGGGTGTAAGTAATGTATGCTCAAAGGATACACTTTCTTCATTTTCATATCTATCAGATTGCGCAATGAGAGGGAAAAAGACGGACACACCCCCAACGCAGTAAATTATCTGTTGCAGCAAGCGTCGTGAACATAACTGTGTACCAACCATTACAATTGCCTCAAATGACTTCTTATCCAATGCATGATCCGACACTAATGAAACATTAAACAACTTCCTTCCATCACTAGCCTGAAAAAGGACACCAATCTTTTTGAGTTGGCTAAACAACAAAGCAAGCTTAGAAATGATGATGTTTTTAATACGAAAGAGAAACCTGTGCATTAAGTCCACAGATAATTTTTGATGCCAGACCGTCTTTAACATCAAGAATTCCACTCGGCAATGGACTATCATAAAAAGGTGCACATTGATTGTCAAGGAAGGAATACATGTAGCTTGGCCCTAATGAGTAGATGCCCTGAACTTGCTCTGATGAAATAGCATCACAAAATAAATAGATAGGCCCAATCTGACCATGGAAAGAGAAAATATCATGTGCCAAGTCCAGAGAACCATCTTCTTCATTCTGAGGCAAATTATTTTTCATGCCAATTCTACAGTTCGTCAATAATTCAGTAACTTTTGCATATCTGTTTCATGAAAATTCCGAAGTAAGACAATCACATATATCCATTTTGGAGATGCTATAATAATCATTTAAAAACTTCTATTTGTGCACATTAAAGTACCACTATAACAAAATACTGGATCTAGAATACAACCTGCATCTTTCCGATGATACAAGATCGCCATCTACATAACATCTCACCAGGCTGCCCCCAGAAAATGCCCTCCCAATGCTATGAGTTATACAAAGAAAATGCCACTTTTTTCTGACTAAGTTAATATGGAGTTGAACACGCTGCCGCTTCAGATGTACTGACTGCCAAAGACAAGAAAAATATAGCATGACATTGGCAAAGGAAACTAATGAAACTAGCAGAGACATTCAAAAAGTTCTGATTTGAATACTACCATCAGACATATCCTCATTTCCCCAGGAAAAGCTTACCTCATAAACAAGCCTATCCTTTTCAAGAACTGCCAAGCACCCTTTTCCATTTCCAGTAAGGAAACTGAAAAGGCCCATTGCTCCATTTCTTGGGAAGCTTTCCACCCTAAGCCAACATGAAAAAGAAAAACCCTTATTGAGAGGCCATTGCACAGGTGTTTTAATCAAGATCCCCTACAGCATAAAACAGCATGTTAGCATCCCGAAGAAAAATTGTATAGGAATCATATATTAATGCCAAAATAATTGTGTCATCTTTCACGAAAGGTGTTGTTTCAATTGATAATTTCAAATATTAAATCCATGGTATGGAAGGATGAACACACAGATGTAATGAGTTAAGAAAGCAAGTAGGCCTAACATCACATGGATGGAAGTAGGGAAAAGGATCTAGATTTCCTAGATCTTGAAGAAAGTATAGCTCTAAATGGAATCCAGAAAATAATTCATATAGCCAATCCCAACTAGCTCGGGATTAAGGCTTAGTTGAACTGAGTTGAGTAGTCAACCCTTGACAGAATTCGATAAAAAGCAAATAATGTAATTATTTAACTTCATACCACGCAGACAACATAGAAAAGAATAATTTCAGCTTTGTTCAAAAAGCATGAGCGATGTCTTCGGACAGCATAAGAATTGATCGTTTAAGTTAAATTCAATAGATTATTCAATATTGAGAACAAAGCAGTTAATATTTCAAGGGAGGATAAAGAAAAACAGTTACAAAGAACACGCCAATAAATGCTAAAATTGAGAAGACAACTGCCAGACAATTACCCAACCATAAGATCCACCTATGGCCAACTGGCCATGGCCCATAACAGCGAAAATTGCAGAAACCACTAAGAGAGAAGGATTGCTACTAATGTAAACTTAACATAATATTAATTTAAAAAGATATGAGATAGATTTCTCAACCGTTATTTTTCCATTACTAAATCAAAAGAGCAGTATCAGACAAACAAAAGCATTAGCAGCACCTATATCTATAGGAAAGACTAGTAAACAATGACTCAACACAAGTAGGATTAAGCAATGACAAGAAACATATTTGTGAACAAGTGAATATTTATGTGCTTAAAAAGGCAGTACATTCAAGGCTGCTCATGGTTATAGGTATAGTTTGACAAGTCATTTTTCCAGAAAAATACTAAAAGATGCATAAGACCATAGGAGCTTTTTATGATAACTGAACTATGTTGTTTCTTCTCTGATGGGTATAAGCTTTCAAAACAGGAAAAAAAAAAAAAAAGGTGGAATGGCATTTATCCAAGTATAGTGGAAAAAACAATAAAAGATTGATAATCTCCTGTGAAATGTAAGATAGAACAAAATTGGGGTTATTATAAAGCTTGAAGAGGAATAAAATATAAAACTAATGTAAGAAATAACAGTCTTTAAGCAGGAAAATATTGCTGTTTAAGTGGTTTCTAATATATGTATTGACTTACAGAATCATTCCCGTTCAGGTCAAAAAAAGCAGTAGGTCCCTTCTCATTCAGCATTGACAACACGGTGGTCAACAATAGAGAGCAGTACTGTTGCCGCCTTCCCACTTTCTCACTTCGGAGGAGAGCAAAGATCTTACGTATATCCTTTCCAGATATGCTATGCCCACCGATAACTTGAATTAGTTGTGCAATTTTCAAAATGACATTATCATTATCTTCTTCAGCAAACCAATCAAGAAGAAAATTAAGCATTCCTGCGCTGACACATGAAGCTCGATTGGAAATGGAATCCCTGAGCAATTGCAGAAAAACATTGAGCCCATAGTTCCGCAAGGAGTCACTGCTCTGCCCAATCACAAAATAGCAAGTAATGATATAGAATGATATTCTCATGATTAAAGAGCAGGCAAGGAGGAAAGGAATGGCAATAAAAAATTAAAAAGAAAAAGGATACTGGGATCAAACACAGAAATTGATAGGAGGGAAATGAATTACCAACCTTCTGCAAAATACTAAGATAGAGTATGATAACGTCCTCATTCTGGACCAAAACAAGAAGGAAACCATAAATGAGAAACACCACTTATTTAGTCAAAGGTTATGCACATAATCCACTGTTAATATGGAATTTTTCAACAGACAAATAAGAGGAGAGTCATCAAATAATAACACTCTGACAATGAAGCATGCAAGCTTTCAGGAAAGGAAGTTACCTTTATGAGAGGATTTGCTTTTATATCAAACTTCCCGTCAACAAGCATGTCAAGAAGTGCAGTTAATACTGCTTCACTTGGACTCCATTGACAAAAGTCCAACAGCAAACTGTGCATCGTCTGATAGCCCTTTCCAACTAGAGCTCTGAATGAAGCCTTCAAAAAAAGATCAAGAAGTATGAAGACAAAATACCTAAATTTAAAACATGAAAACAAAATACATAAATTTAAACCATGGTCTCAAATATTTTGCTATGAAGGAACACGGATCATAAGTTGACAAACTCCCTTACTGTAACTCAATTCATTGTACCAACTACAGCATAATAAATTGGTCTCCTGTCCCCTTTATTTTGGACTTTGTATGGACTTAATTTTCAGTCACAAATGATTAAAGAAGCTTAAGCCTGTCAATCAAATTACAAAAAATTGTTGAAATCCTAAAATGATAAATAATTGTTATCATCAAGTGTTCCAGGTGGCAGCTATGCAAAACATTGATGGGCTGCCAAGCACTTAACCATGACACAGTTTGCTCCAAGCACATTTGCAAATACATGTCTTTGGTTGCAGAACTAGATAAACACACACATGTATGCTATAGACATTTCAATTTAAGGATTGAATGATACTTAAATAAATAATAATATGATAAAATGTATAAATAAAACATATAAATAATAATATTAATCTTAATTTTTCGATGTATCCATATACCCTGGCACTTTTGAGCAGATTCTTCAGCATTAACTACATGAGCCTTTTATAGTGTTGACGGAATCAAAACCCCGCCTAAGATATCAACATCGGCAGAATGAAGAACGAGAATTCATGCAGAAGATGAAAACAAAGTTCAGATGTGGCAACAGCTGAATTAAATGACTGCAACACTGACGAGAAGTATCATAAGGTTACATGTGGATGGTGAGTAATATATATTAAGGGATTTGAATTGTGTTCCAGTAAAAACAATTTATGAGACAGCATTTTTTTTTGTTTTAATCAGTCAGATTCATTATGCAATTAGATTCGCAAATATGGACAAACAATCATTTGACATAAAATATCTCTATAGGTGGTGCAATTTCACAAGTCCAAATTTTGTTATGCAATTTGACTTAACACTCATTCAAATCACTGAATTTCAAATTTCAGATCCAAATTTAAGCTAAGATAAAAATATAGATATAAGCTCTCAATCACACACAAGGAACAAAAAAAAAAAAAAAAAAAATCCCCGTTCATACCAAGCATCGCGTCAGAGGTAAGTGGCCAAGTTAATAGCTGCTTCACCCTGGACTGCCCATTTGACCCAAAGAAGTCCAACAGCAACGTGTGCCATCGTCTGATTAGCCCTTTTCCACACCTAAGAGGTGAAGAAGGCCCTTCAAAAAAACGTATCCAAACGGAAGAAGTATGAAAGACCAAATTACCCTTAATTGAAAACATGAAAAACCAAAATACATAAAATTTTAATACCAAATGGGCGGTTCGTCGAAATAATTTGCTCATGAAGGAAACCCACGGAGGTCCATAAAATTTGAAACAAACACTCCCCTAATTACGTTCAAACTCATATTCAATTGTTACGAACTACCCAGCACTTAATAAATTCTGCCCTGTCCCCTTACTTGGGACTTCTGTATGGAGCGTTAATTTTCAGTCCGACATAAGGGCATTAAAGACAAGCCTAAGTCCTGTCCCAATCAAATATAAACAACAAAAATTGCGCGTTGAAATTCCTAAACATCTATGAATAAAATTAAATTGTCTATCATCAAAGCTGATTCCAGGTTGGGCAAAGCTATGCGCAAAGAACCCATTGATGGCGCTGCCAAAGCATCCGGCTCAACCAATGACCACATGTTTGCGTCCAAAGCAACATTTGCTAAATATCCATGTCCTCTTGGGTTCGCAGAACTAGATAAATCAAACACATGTTATGCTATAGACATTTCCAAATTTCAAGACTGAATGATAACTTAAATCTAAATAGAGCCAAATATGATAAAATGTAATAAATTAAAATCATATAATAAATAATAATATATAACCTTAATTTTTCGAGTTATCATGAACCCTGGCACTTTTTTGAGCAGATTCCCCAGGCCATTTAAGCTACATGAGCCTTTTTATAAGTGTTTCGACGTAAATTCAAGACCCCGCTAGATTACAACTATCCGGCCAGAAATGAGAACGGAGAATTCATGCAGGAATGAATGAAAACAAAGTTCAAAGCACTGTGCAACAGGCTGCAACTCAATATGACTTGCAACACTGAACGAGAAAGTGATCATAAGGTTACATTGTGTAATGGTGTGCCCAGTTCAATTATATTATAAAGGATTTGAATTGTGTTCCAGTAAAAACATATTTGATGAGACAGCATTTTTTGGTTTTTAATCAGTCAGAATCATTATGCAATTAGATCGCAAATATGGAACAATCACAATCCATTTGACAATTAAAATATCTCTATTTAGGCATGGTGCAATTTCACAAGGTCCCCAAATTTGTCGTTATGCAATTTGATCTTAACCACTCATTTCATAAATTCCACTGTAATTTCATATATTTCAGATTCCCCAAATTTAAGCTAAGATAAAATAATATAGATATAACGCTCTCAAATCAACACAAGCGAACCAAAAAAAATAAAAAAAAAAATATCCTTTTGAGCATCGTTCACCTGCCAATTAGACAGAGTAAGAGTCTGAGGACAATTTAAAATAACTTCTTCCCGTTGTGGCCTCGTCAAGCGTTACCCATTCAGTAAAGAACCAACATGCAAAAAAGCATTCACGCCATCACGGAAACAAAGCCTCGATATTAGCTGAAGTAGAGAGAGCGGAATAACATGGGTTCGATGACATTCAGAACAACATAAAGCAAATCCAATGATAAGGCCCATCAAACACTCTTCCCACGGTTCCCCAAAACACACACCCTTCCCACCAACCCCCCAAAAAGAAAAAGAAAGAAGAAGCTGAAAAGAGTGGTACATGTAAGGAAGTGAACCAACATTACCTCATAGAACTTAGTTCATTGAAGCATCTTCTTCTTCATCCAACCAATAGATTCGATAGACCAGTGGCAAAACTTTTTCCTCTCTTCCTCTTAAAAAAAAAAAAAAAAAAAAATACCTTTGAGCTATCGTTACTTGCAATTAGACAAGTAAGAGTCTGAAGGACATTTAAAACTAACTTCTTCCCGTTTGCCTCGTCAAGGTTACCATTCAGTAAAGAGACAACATGCAAAAAGCATTCACCATCACGAAACAAGGCCTGATAGTACTGAAGGAGAGAGAGGGAAAAAATGGTGAGACATCAGAACAACATAAAAGCAAATCCAATGATAAGCCCCATAAACACCTTCCCAGGTTCCAAAACACAAACCCTCCCACAAACCCAAAAAGAAAGAAAGAAGAAGCTGAAAGAGGGTACATGTAAGAGTGACAAATTACCTCAGAATTAGTCATGAGCATCTCTCTCATTCCAACCAATAGATCGATAGACAGTTGTGCAAAACTTTTCTCTCTTTCCTTTATTTGAGTAAATGTTTCTAAATACTTTGAGCATAATTGCAATTTTGCCTTATAATCTTCCACAGATGATGGCACAATCTGAAGAGGGGGAAAAGGTAAGAATTCAGTTGCCCTAACACTTAAGCAACAAATAATTTGTAACTCAAGAGAACACAAATTCAATAAAATACCTTCATAAGGTCAAGAATGTGGCTGAGAACGACATTTCTCAAGCCTTCTTCCCAAAATAAATCAAATAAAGAATCAATACAAGTTGAATCATGTAAAACTAAACTTTTTGCATCATCTGCTATTGAGAAAAATTCTGTGAACAGAGCCATGCATGTTCCCATGCATTCAAGACAGGTGTCAGCCTTCTCAGGTGCATCAGGCATGCGGTCACTGCATGCTGGAAGCACTTTCTCAAGAGAAGGGCTTATAATTCCAGATCTTCTCAACTCTTTCGCTTGAATTGAAGCAACTTTGAGCACACGACGAACTGCGCCAAGTGACTTAAATGAAGCAACAGTTTTCTCAGGTGAAAGTTGCAATATACGAAGTAGACTCTTGGCAAGAACATTGGCAATCTCAGGCTGACAAGCACATTGCTCAAGGGCATCCAACAAACCAGACAACTCAGGCTGCAACAAATAGAAAAAGTGAGAAAAGAGCGCAGGATTGTTCCATCAGCTGTGGCCTTCAGAAAGGCTAGGATAAATGCTTCAAAAAGTTGCAAACCCCCACCCCCCACCCCACAAAAATCCATCAACATCTTGACAAACATCTGCATTGTTATTTGTAAATAAGATGGTTATACTAAGAAACACCAACAAGATGCGCATATCTTTACATGCATACAAGAGAAGCAGAAGATGGCCCAAACATTTTAACACTGGAACATAAATTAATAGTGAATTCAAAAAAGGACAGAAATAAAATGCTGCAATGCTAACAACCAAATATAGATTGTCCTCAGAAGCTCCAACGCCCATATATAACAATTTTTACACACACATACAAACAGTTCATTTTAGCTTTGAATGACATCATAACCAGAGAAATAGGAGCACTGGCCATATAATGATTAATCTTCCTCCTTTCAACACCACCACAAGAATCCAAAGCTTCAGAAGACTGTAACTCTTACCAAGAAACATGAAGTGATTTAGAAGTTTCCCCATCTCCTTAAAACCATGTGCTCATATACAAACTCCAACTAGCAAGTAGTAATTTCAACATCAAAGTCCATGTCCCAATCCCACTTGTATATTACATAAACATAAAACTCAAAACACTACCAAACAAAATGTTTGCCCAAAGTCCTGAAGGAAATGAAAGAACCTACCAAATTATGTACACTTCCATTACAAGTTGCTGCAAGTTCCACAAATGAAATTATTTCTATCTGAAGGATTTCAATTCCAGTAGCCCTTTTTTGACTGTTAGTACTGCTAGAGGGAGAAGTTTCAAGCTTCTCTACAACTTCTTCCTTACATGAGTAAGGCTCTCCAGAAATTTCTTCTGAAGCTGATCCAAAATAGAAAAAGTTCTCAGAGAAGATTAGGTCCCACATCCTTTCTTCCCTACATACATCAAGCGACACGGGCGATGAAGCAAGAACCTTTCTGAAGGCGTCAAGAACAGAATGCTGCAGAGCACTGATGAAGACCCTGCAGAATATAGAATGAAGAAACAACATGAAAAAGATAAGAAAACAAAATAAAGAAAATATGAAAAGGGGGGAAAAGGTTGCTAGCAACATTCTGGCTATTGATATCCTACATCCTTCAACAGCCAAAAAGAAGAAAAATACAGCATAAATTTAAATCAATCACCTTAAATAGCTCGGCAATATATTTTGATTTGAACAAGCCTTAATGCATGGGAAGATGGTAAAAAGAACCCTCATGGCCCACTTAATTGAAAGTTCACTATAAGCTGAAGAAATTGCCATGGCGATTCGACCACTGGTGGCAGGGGCATGATGAGATTTAATATTTTCTGGAGAAGCTATGAAAGAACAAAGTACCCTGCTCAACTTGACAACATATTCATTCCAAAGTTGGGAATAAGAAGCATCAGCTGGAAGGGGAAAACAAAGCTCCGTCTGTACCCGATTCAAAATCAAGTCAATAACAGGCATTCCAAAATCATCCTGCATTGAGAAATCCTCAGACTTCTGCATGTACTCTTGAAGCATGAAAGCAAGAGAACAAAAGCTATTTGCAAATTTGTGAATTCTTCCATTTTCGCAAAGAAATTGCAAGTTGTTCAAATTACCGAAGCTGAATACTTGTTAAGGAAAATAAACCTTTTTTAAAACACAACTTATACCAGAAAATTGAAGTTACCCTTTTTCACTTGCTTTACGAAGTACTACGTCAAGTCTGTATCATAGATTAGATACCTACTAGGCCCTTACATTTGTCAATTGATGGACCAACAAATAGCTAGAGTAAAGTCCATATACGTATTTTCAAACAACATTTAAACTTCCTTTATCATGAAAGACGTAGAGTAGACCTTTCAAAATCTTGTACTTGAAAGAGAAAATAAGAAATTTGACTCCAGAGGGGGTGATTTTAAGGATACACAGCCTCTCTCATAACTGTCAAGGAAAGAACGTGAAGCTGGAAAACTTTCAGCAAAAGATTCTCATCTCTGCAATAAAATGTGAATCACTATGTCAAAGCATCCATGATAAGAAACTAATGAAAAGGATCAAATTTTCCATTACAATCATAAATCAAATGGATTGGAAAAGAAAATAAAACAAATAATCAACATTAAGTAGCATGTCATTGCATCTTATTGCACAAACAAGAAAACCAAGCTGCCATAACTGTCAATATCAATTTTTGCCAAGTGAAATGGTATCAAGACACAGGCAACAGCATAGATAACATTCATCAGGTCAACAACATGATGCCAGATGTTCCATACAGTAGACTACATTCAATGAGAAAGTGAGAGATTAACAAGTAAAAGGCTCAAGACATCAACCAAAAACCACTATGACTTGCAATGCCAGAACATTGAAAAACCAGATCAGAAAAAAGTTTAAGCATCCAACCTCTCATTCCATCCAACAAGACTAAACTTTAGCAAGCCTAACATTACCCAGATATTAGATGCAGTTCAGAGGTCTCTAGGGTAACAGATCGTAGATGTTTTTCAAAGAGGAGAAACTCTGAAAGAAATTTTATCTCTGTGAAGTACCAAGTTTATCAGAAGTGATATATCGCATAACTCGTGTATTGTCATCCTAGACTGACATTACCCAGATATTAGATGCAGTTCAGTGGTCTCTAGGGTAACAGATTGTAGATGTTTTTCAATGAGGAGAAACTCTGAAAGAAATTTTATCTCTGTGAAGTACCAAGTTTATCAGAAGTGATATATCGCATAACTCGTGTATTGTCATCCTAGACTGACATTACCCAGATATTAGATGCAGTTCAGTGGTCTCTAGGGTAACAGATTGTAGATGTTTTTCAATGAGGAGAAACTCTGAAAGAAATTTTATCTCTGTGAAGTACCAAGTTTATCAGAAGTGATATATCGCATAACTCGTGTATTGTCATCCTAGACTGACATTACCCAGATATTAGATGCAGTTCAGTGGTCTCTAGGGTAACAGATTGTAGATGTTTTTCAATGAGGAGAAACTCTGAAAGAAATTTTATCTCTGTGAAGTACCAAGTTTATCAGAAGTGATATATCGCATAACTCGTGTATTGTCATCCTAGACTGACATTACCCAGATATTAGATGCAGTTCAGTGGTCTCTAGGGTAACAGATTGTAGATGTTTTTCAATGAGGAGAAACTCTGAAAGAAATTTTATCTCTGTGAAGTACCAAGTTTATCAGAAGTGATATATCGCATAACTCGTGTATTGTCAGAAAAGATCTTGACAATAAACAAATCCAATACCTGAACAGCCACCATCATCTTACACTTGCTCCCCATATCCAAGTATGGAGCTTATGGGAGTTACTCTTCAAGGCCATTACACTTCCTCAAAAAAGGAGGGATATGCCCTTCAGATACATGTTTGCGGGGTATTGTAGTTTAAAAATGATCAACTTTACCAGGTCCATAACTAAGTTGCACATTATATGCAATGATACAACAATAACTAGGGCTTAATCCCAAACTAGTTGGGGAAGATTAGGGGTGAGCAAACTTGGGAAAAAACCAAAAACCGAACCAAACCAAAATATTTTTGGTTTTTGGTTCGGTTATTCGGTCCTTGGATTCGGTTTCAGTTAAAAAATTTCATATTTTTGGTTTTTGGTTTTTGGATCGGTTATTCCAAAATATTTATTTTCTGAGTAAAACCGAACCATTTAACCAAACCAATGCCTACCGAGCCGAATCAACCAGTTTGTTTTGGTTTGGTTCGGTTTCAAAGAAAATCCATTTTCGGTCTTCGGTTTTTGCAGTTCAGTTCGGGTCGGAACCGAACAGGCCATTTGCACACCCCTAGGGAAGATTATATGAATCCTTTCTCACCATTCTGCTCTATCCATTGCTAAATCCACACTAATGTCAAAGGACCGTAAATCTTTTACGACAACTTCCCTTTATGTGGTCCTAGGTCTACCTCTTCCAGTTTAGCACCCTCCACCAGCAATGCATCGCACTTGCCAACTAGGGCACATGCAATGATATGACAGGACCTCCTATAAAATTATATACACCAACATATATGTATGATGCTTTAAAATGCGTGCGTGAAAGGATAAAGAGATCCAGATTTATCAAAAGAAAATGGTGAAAACATGGTAACCAAATTCAAAAATTGAGAATCAGAGTAAACTGCATCAATAATTTTCCACACTATTTTTGTCGTCAATTAGATTAGGACATGGAAAAATGGCCTTTGCAGTCAATAACATGGAAAGCAGATGTATGCTCAAACATCCCAGTAATAGAACAACACAACAACTATATCAGTTTCTGTTTTACCATATAACTACACTAACCACAGGACCTCATTTTTTCCCCTTGGATCAACATTGCCAAAACATCAGAAAGCCACCATGTGCAAATTATCCTACTTTATAAATATTCTGCTAACTGTTTATCAATGCTCCAACAGTACATGCAATGATCTCAGGTTAGTAAAAAGTATAACTTGGACAATTAATTAAATTACCTCTTCTCATCAATATAAGAGGCATTCTTCAACAAAAGCACATTAATTGATGGAACCCCTAGTCCATCTAACAGAACTTCAAGTCCTCCAATACTTTTAAAATGACTCTGACCCCGTGGATTCTCCGATAATGCTAAATGAAGGGTCCTCATAGTCAAGTACTGAAGTGATACATCCATCAACTGTTTTTTCAAAGTAAATCTTCTGATGACACGCAATAGCTCTGGAACACAAATAATTGAATGAAAAATCAAATGCCAAAATAATAAATGTTTCATCAGAAGTATTATTACAACTTGTTTTCAGAAATATGACATTTGAAATTGCCGTCAGAGATCTAACTTCAATTCTCTATTGCACTTGAATCACAACAGGCTGATAATCGAGCTACAGTAGCAAGAAGATACTCTCAATTCAATTCTCTATCTCATAGGAATGCATCAGTAAAAACAAATGATTAGCAAATGTACTAAAATAATATATAATACAGACTAATCATATGCAACCATAACATTACTCTCCAGACATAAACTGTGAACAATTTGCTGTTTAAATGCCAGATCCTAAACCTGTTGTCACAAATGCTGAATGACATAAAATGTGTCATAAATAGAAGAGCTGAATTTTTATAAATAAGCAGCAGCAACATTTAAAACTATAATCCAATAATAACTAAAACCAAGCCCCGCTAACGTGAAAAAGAAATAAACCAACTTAGCTAATTACATTAGCCAGAGCACAAAGATTGTTATTGAAGAGATAAGGTAAATCTTCTGAACTGAAGCATTGAGACAACAATTTATTTATCAGAACTGTGACAAATTATACAGTTCTTATAATGCACCTTCAGTATAACATAGAAATCTGTAAGCAATTCAAACATGTCGAGTCCTATGTTCCCACCTGCTGAAATATGTAATGTCAACAATCATAAATAAAATTGGAAGTGCCTACCTTACCTACTAACCAATTGAGGCCACCAGCTTCCATCACCAACACAACTGCCTTTTGATGCCAATATAACCTTGTTTCAGTCGGAATCTTCAAACCACTAGATGAGTCCATTGAGGATGCAGCCCATGTGGAGACAGAGAATTCTACAGAACCACTATACTGAGCCTTTTCATATTCGTTTGTATTAAGATCAATAAAGCTACATATAATTGACACCACGTATACAAGTATCTGTTGCAAAAGTTCCATCTTCTCTACAATAACATTGGACAAACTTTCTTCACCAGATAAGGCACCAGCGAATGCTTTGAGTTGGACAACAGCCCCTAAAGAAAAACATGGGCACAATATACAGACACTTTTTTTTGTTAATACAGAATACTAGAAAAACTAAAAAACAAAGAGTATGCTTTAAAAGTAATATAACAGGAAATCAGGGAAGCATCTAGGTGCAGTTAAATAAATCTACTAGAAAAAATACAAAAAAAGAAGAGTATGCTTTAAAAGTAATGTAACAGGAAATTTAGTTGGAAGGCATCGAGGTACAGAAAGTACGTCAGTAGTAGTAGCCCTAGAAAAACTACTGCAGAGAGAATCTTTCATCAATTAGATGTCAAACCAAGTAAAAGGCAACAAAATTTCCAAAGGAAAATTCAAGTTGGTGATAACCTTAAGTATACCTTTCATTAATGCAGTTAGCTTTTGGATCCCACCATAGTAGCCAAAAACTCTACAATTATGCAATGAACGGGTTATTATCTTTAAAGCATCCAGTGCATTCAACTCTTCAGACAGGAGATTCAAGCTTGTGGAAGTATCTGGTAACTCTTTTTTGGAGGGCGCCATAGTAGTATTTACTGGATTGACAAATAAAAGATAAATAACCATTAAATTGATTGTCGACCATTAACAAATGTTCAGCATTGCCTTTTCATAAAGAGTATGCCATTTGTTAAAATTACACTGCCAAGCACGTAACTTAACATCCATCCAGCAACTTAAAATGCAGAATTTTCGCATTAAGAACCGATTAGAACACATAAGAAACACAGCAGACAGTTTACCAACTCCTTTTCTAACAATATATTACTCCCTGAACCAACCTACTGTACAACAGAATAGAGTAATAAACTTACAATCCACAACGAGAGAAGTTAATTTGGTGATCTCTTCTGTCAATATCAGAATTACTTCAGCAGGGTGTCCAGCAGAGCAGCCAACAACTATATCATCAACTTGCAATTGATATTCCACAGAAGGGACAGTCAAAGAAGCAGACTCTGCCAACTGCCCAGCGTTAACAGGTTCCCAGTGCTTGGACACCATAAGGAATTGCTTAAGGAAAGCGTGAAACAGCTTTTTTTTTTCAACCTAAAAATTGAAGATGTGAAAACAAAGAGAGATCAAAACGTCAGGAATATAAATAAAAAATGCACAACTAAGATTCTTCAATAAAAAATTATTGTTAGCTTTGTCTAAGGCTCTATGTAGGTCAATCTTATTAAGAAAATAGAGTATCACATGCTCAAATCTTCGTAGCTCATCAAGACAGTTGAAGAATTTCTTCAACCAGTTCCTTTGTTAATAATTTACCAATCCCCCCCCCCCCCCTAAGGAAAGCTGAAAACAGCTCTTTCTCTTGTTTTTCTAACCCTACAAAAAACTTGAAGATGTGTGAAAACCACAGAGAGATCAAAACGTCAGGTAATAATAAAATAAATACCACAACTAAAGGATTCTATATCAATAAAAAATTTATCTCACTCTCATGTCTAAGGCTTCTATGTACGCGGTCAAATCTTATTAAGAAAACTCACTCTAATCAGCACTCTCACACATCTTCGTAGGCTCGATCAAGACAGTTGAAAGAATTTCCTCGTCAACCAGTTCCTAATTGTTAATAATTTACAATATCCCCCCCGCCCCCCACACACACACCGCGCGGCGCGCGCACTAAGTTAAAGAGCTATACTTTCACAGTTAACTAGATCGATGTTGATTCCCCCCCCCCCCCCCCACACACACACGCGCGCGCGCACTAAAGTTAAGTATACTTTCCACCGCAGTGCAGTAACTAGATCGATGTGATTCCCATCTATATATTCAATGGCAAATATCAACACAAGCAACAACATTGTTTATTCTACCTTAAAACTTCCTTTAAGCAAAATCAGACTGTTGTCAAGATTACATAGCAATCTTCTTGCCATTATGAAAATTATTAATTTCTTAAGAATCAGCTATAGTAAATATAATAATAAATTAATTGCTTAAAGAAAAAGGAAACCAAAGTACCTGAAAGTTAAAATGAGAAATAACCAATAACACAGATTTATGAAAGCTACAAAAGAGCAAAATTTAAAATATAAAAGTGTGAATTTGTAGCTGGACCTTATCAGTAGCATCTTCATATTTCGTCCACAGTGCATGCAACACTGCGTCATCACCGACTTCACTGAAAAAAGAGGGCAAACAAGCAAAAAGATCAACTGGAGTGAACAAGGTCACTGTAAGGAAGATGATAACACTATTTTTAAGGACTAGTTGTAAATAGGAGTTCGATTCCTAATAGGTTTATAGTATCCTGTATATGTATATATATGTGTCCCTATTGATGAAAATAGATGAAGAAAAATATTTTTTCATAGTGAATTACAACTATGAATAAAACCAAGAGGGGAAAATATATCCATTGACACCGCTAACAAGTAGCAAAACTTAGGTCCACAACCCACCAAACTTAAAAGTATGCAAAGGCATAATTACACCCTAACTTCTTCAACTTTTCAAGGGGAAACAAAAGAGCAGTATATTTAATGAAGAAATTCAAGAACATAAATAAAAGCAGAAGACATCCTCTTCTCAGAATTGAAATGTAGAAAAACAAAACCAAAATGACTAATGAAGCAATGCCCTCCAACTGTGTTGAATTAAGATACTCCTTCAAGATTTCCTAAGTCAGAAACTGTAAAGAGGCCAGAAAAACGGTTCTGCAGTGACTACAAGGACAAACTCTGATTTTAAATTATGAGAGCATTTCTCTCCAACAGAATACGGCCGCACAATACCAAGCACCTTTCCTCTCGCCAAAAGCTCTGGAGCTCAGTGTAAAGTCTGGAACATAGCAATTTTTCTCAAAACTGCCAAATAAACTATTCCAAGTATGCAATCAAGAAGTCAATCAGAACGAGTCTCACTCCCATCATATCACATAATGGATATGCCAGCAGGAAAACTTTATTCTGCAGGTAACCTTAATTCATCAGAGTATTGCAGGCCAAATGAAAGCCTTAATTCTTCAGAACATTGCAAGCCAAATGAAAGCCTTACTTTAGGTCGAACCTTAACCTTCCAAATCTCATTTGTCAAGGGAAAGGAATATCAATTAAAGCACAAGTACAAGAAAATCAACACAAAAATATTCTATCCATTTCCTATTCCAATCTGAATTTGGAAAAGACAAAAAAGAACTACACTGGTTAAGAGGAAAGAACCACGACCTCTCCATCTTTTACATGCTAAGAGAATTAAGTTCAAAGAGACAGTATATGCCACCCAAAGAAAGAAAACTAGTAATAGGGTGCATTATGGGCAACAGAGATAAAGCATTCAATTAAGTAAACGATATAATTACTTCAATACTATATCAGTATTTCAATAATGAGTCTTAAATGAATAAAATTGGAAAGAAAAGAAGTAAACCATGTAAATGGCTAAGGCTGATTTTATAATCACTTTTTAGTAACAGGAAAAGTAGCAGTCTCTGCTCCACATTCTGATTCCCAATACTTCCTTTTGGAAGAAGGTAAACAATCCCACATCTAAATGCTTTTGGAGAAAACAACAGAAATTCTTATTGCAGAGCTATTTTATTGTAATGCTAATTTTAGCTCCTTTTGCCGCATAATAAGCAAATTGAAATTAAACAATAGTCCAGAAATAATACACATACAGGCATCTAAAAATTTAACTGCTCTACTCCACCCACTTTATGATTCCGGAGCTCACAAGAATCCTTAACTACCATAAAATATCATGAATTTTAAATCATTAAGCTTGTCAAGTGACAGATTACCAACAACAAAAATACCTGAAGCAGATTTTTGGAGAAGGAGGAGGGAACCTCCCAGCTGATGACCCCGAAGTAGATTCTCCACTCATACTGGCTGTCCTTCGAATGAGGTCAGCCACACCCTTAACGATGTTCATATTTCCCACTAGTAATTGGCAGGAGAATCAAAAATTCATTATCCATGACAAACGAGACATAAATGGTCACTCCAGGCCATCACTTCTGACTATCTAAATTTTCTGTTGCATTAGCATCAAACTTTGAGGTCAGCATTTGGCCCTAATGTCTCATAAACAGTATAAAGTAACCAAAAGGGTTCGTACCCATGATTAATATTTAAAAACACTATATTGCCAATCAAACAATAAAGGGCTACAGATAATGAAATAGCAGTAAGAGAAAATACAGATATTGAATGCATGCAAAGACTTCCTAAGCTCAAACCAACGGCTCTTTAACTTCCCATAAATCAACGATAGTCAAACCTTAAGAAAGTAATTACTCATACGAAGTAAGAATAAGTAATGCTAGTTAAAATCCACTTAAGACTAATACAAGCACAAATTCAGAGTTGCCAAACGATCAAATGGAAACCAAAATGAAAAAAAATGTTGATTCAAAAGAGAAGATTATCTTTATTATATAATTAAAGCTGATCGATATATTCAACATGGAGCAATTCAAATAAAGAAATCACTTGAGAGATTATAATTGAAAAAACCTGGAACACAAACCAAAGCTAAATAATTGGAGATTACTAGATGATTAAGAACGAAGTATTTTACCTGATCAAATCGTAGAGCTGGAAAAATGCGATGTTTGGCTTTTAGGGTTTGGACAGCGAGATCTGAGCTTCGTATTTTATTCAGACCTTTTTGGTTTAACAATGGCGTCAGTGAGAAATCGAATAAAAAATTAATGCGCGAATACAGAAGGAAAGATAAAATCATAAACGAAGAAGAGAAAGACAAGGAAAAAGAAAATATATGTTAAAAGTTAGACCCCTGCAGTTCACTTAATTTCGAAATTGCCCTCGGTCAATGCGGTTTTTAACCTGACAAGCTCCCCATAATTAAATTGTTTTTGCTTGTTTACGCATTTACCAGTCAGTTACAACCCGAATTTATGCAAACGACACCGTTGAATGCTCTTTTCTAATTTACGGCCTTTCTTTCTTCGCGGTTGTCTTTCCTCCCTCTTACCCAAAGTTAGCTTTCCCTTGAACTTGAAGCTTCGAGTTTCAAGAAGTTTAACGGGCAGAAAGGAACCTACTGGGCCTCCTTTTATAGGCCCATGGACCAATGATTAAGGTTTGATATTGATTAATGACATAATCTCGGAATCACAGCTAAGAAGGATTTTTTTTTTTTTTTCACAAATACATATTATTATGAGCATTATTATTTTTAATAGGTAGTAGAATATAATAAAAATAAACAAATAAATAAATATGAGCATTATCAATTTTAACGTATTACATAAATAAAAATATTAATTAACTTTTTTATAACAACATTTAATAGTTATTAATTATGTTTAATAACAATTAATAAACTGATTGCATAAAAATATTAATTTAAGAAAATTATTTTATTAATAATTATTTTTCACCGTCAATATAGTTTAATATAATATAAATACGAATCTGTTAAAAACTTAGTTGTTGATTAAAATTCTTAATAAATATGTCTAGTTTAGTTGATTTGGATTTAAAAATCATTATCATTTACGTGAAATGATTAACTAAACATCCCCTAAATTTATTTTTTATAGTTATTAATTATATTTAAAACTATTAATAAACTAATAGCATAAAAATATTAATTTAAGAAAATTTAAGAAAATTATTTTATTGATAATTATTTTTTACCATCAATATAGTTTAATATAATAAAAACACGAATTTATTAACAACTTAGTTGTCGATTGAAATTCTGAATATATATGTCTAGTTTAGTTTATTTGGATTTAAATCAATTATCATTTACGTGAAATGGTTAACCAAAGACCTCCTAAATTTATTTTTACGGTCCATAAATGCACAAGCTAATAAAAATTTTTTGATTAAAAAATTTTAAAAATAAACAAATTGCTTATTTATGATATTTCATGAGAGAAAGAAAATAAATCTAAACCTTTATCCAAGTTAAATATATATATTTCATTTAAAATCTATCTATTTATCTATAATATATATAAAAATGGGAATGAGGGGGAATAATATGATTACCGATATTGTCTTTGTGAAATTTAAAATATTCTAAAATAATTTTAGTTTTAGCCAATTAAAAAATTTTAACCTAAAATATATATAATATTTCTATAATTTGATAATTTCTATAATTTTGATTTTGTGTTTTTTTTTTTTTTTTTTGACTTTTTAATAGAGTAAGTAATTATAGATATATTAAACATATCAAAATTTAAAATTTTTATTATATATTATCTTATTTGTCTAATTATAATTGAATAATTTCATCAATTATTAATAACCGTAAATTATCTAATAATAATTTAATAGTATTATTAGAATTTATAATTTAACTTCAGTATTATTATTTTAAATAATATATGTAAATGAGGCATTTAAAAATTTTTACATTTTTTTTTGTTTATTTTAAATTAATATATCTAGATGATTCAGATTTGATTTAAAAAGGGTATGGTTAAATTTCTTTAATTGCAAATTCCACTCTAATTTGATTAGCCAAAAAACAAAATAAAAAATTATTATTTTAAAATATTTCGAATTTAATTAGTTATATTGATATCTTATATAATTCAAATCCTATTTCTATTAAAGAGTATAATTTTATTAATAATTTTTTAAAGAGTTATAAATTTATTAATAATTTTTTAAATGATTGTTCATGATTTTGATTGCAAAAAAATAAAAATAAAATTTATTATATTTAGAAATATTTATTTGATTTATTGATTGTTTTCTTATTCTATGTTAATGTTATAGTTTATTTACTAAAATATTATAATGACAGTTATTTAACAAAATATTAAATTGTTATAAAATGTATAATAGAAGCTGATTTATTAGATTGTTTTCTTATTCTATTGTTAATGTATATTTATTTACTACAAAATATTATAATGAAAGTTATTAACAAAATATGTAAATTAATTATAAAATGTATAATAGAAGCTATAAGATGATTTATAAAAATCAATTTGGTTTTTTTCCTTAAAAAATAAAATAAAAGTAACTAATGTATAATAAAAACTGTATGAATTAGTACATTAACATAAGTCCAAATATTATATAAATAAAAATTAAACAAGTATAAAGAATGAGCGTATAATGAGTATAGTCAATGTGCAACGTACGTTATAAAAAAGACTAATAGAAAAAGAAATGGAATAACAATCAATTTGGTCTCTGAATTGCATAAAAAATGTCAGATTTTACTTTTTTAGGTTAATTTAATCCATAAATTTATTTAAAATGATTGAAAATGTCACATTTGCCTTTTTTTTTTTTGTCAGTATAACTTCTAATTTTATTTTTTTTACAAATTAATTAATTAATTCCATTTAACGGGATTGACTTTTTATTATTTATTGTTGTACACTAAACCACCCATATCAAATTTTGGCAACAATTTTGAATAAAAATTTAAAATTTATAAAAATATCATTTTTTATAACAAAATAAATTTATAAAACATGCATTGAACCTTTAATATATTCAACATGGAAAAATAAATGAATTCTGTGAGTATTGACCCAACAATAAAGGTCAAATTTAGAATGTTTAAATTAATATATATTTTTAAATTCAAAATCATTAATAAAGCTAAAGTGGGAATAATATACTTCATGTATCATTTTTCTTTATTCTATATTTAATTAGTTCAATAGTTTTGATAAATGTCTATAAGTACAGTAAAGAAACAAGGGCTAAAATGATCCAAAACATAAATTCTAAACTCTTTAATCATTATAAATATGGTTAAGGGTTAAATTAATCCAAAATGTAAAATTTAATATATAGAACGGCGGATTTATTTATTAGTTTTTATTTTCTATGCGCAATTTTGTGTTTATTTATTACATTTGTAAAGGCATAAATCCTAATTGTGAATGCCAACTCTTTAACCATTCTGAATAAATTTAAGATTAAATTGGCTGAAAAGGTTACTTTTTTTTTTTTTAATTCTGTTAAATAAATTTTTAAGAGTCAGATGCCGATTATTTCAAAGAAAATCAGCATTGCTTCCAATGGGCCTTCATTAGGATTTGATTTCATGACAAAAAGGTCTATTACTGTGTCGTGCTTGGGCATTTCATTCATTCCATTTTTGGTACGACGCGAAGGACCCTTCAACCTTTATCTAATGTGGGAATATCTTAATCTTTTAAAGCCCCTTGTCTACTTTTTTTATTCATTAACAGACTCAGTTAATGTAATACATTGTCGCTCTCGTTAGCTCACAGTATACGGCAACAATTGTTTACGCAGCTTGTTTTGACTGATTGAAATATTAAACTTTATTTTGTTTAAATTAATTGTTAAAGATTAAGTTAGCATTCTATGAAAAAAGTTAATTCATGTAATATTTAATTTTTAACTTTTTATGAAAAAAACTACTAAAACAGTTAACAACTACAAAATAGCCAATTTTATCGAACAGACTCTAAATTGATAAAAACTATTCTTATCGGTAAAGATTCTCCCAGATGAAATGAGTTGAACTCACACGTTTTCACTCCTAAGTCTCAACGGTCACATCAAAGAAAATACCATATAGAGACAAAATCAATTGGACAAAAGCATTTAAAAAATATCATGATCATTTAAAAAAAAAAATCCACAAAAATTAACATTTTAAAAGCATTTTTCTACAAATGACATGTTTTTATTTTGAAATTAATGTTGTTCACCTTAACTTTCTGTTTCAATCCACCAAAAAAAGCTCCAGCAAGCTACTAAAATCTCAGATTTAACAAACATTAGATATTTTATATAGTGGATTGTTCATGATGGACTACAATAATTACAATAACAAAACATTAATAGGTGAATTAGGTAGTAGCATTTGAAATGCATAGTCCAATGATTGTTTGTCCTTTGTTAGTATAATATAAATTAGGTCTGATGGTTTTTCTGGAAGGTTAATTAGTTTTGTTGTGGATGATGACGTGGATTGGCAGATTAGCGGACCATAAAGGCATTTCAGTTCATGTGATTTGATTATGGAAAGATTTAAGATTTCATTGTCAATGTAAACCAATAAGTTTGTCTTCCTTTCCTTCTTTTGTGTTTTTGGCCATGAAATTTATTATTTTATTATAAATTATCTATTTGATTTGGTAATTGTGGTTGGCAATTGGAGTTTCAATTTTTCAAAGGCTAATACCTTTTTGAAGTTGCATTGGAAATTTTTCAAGTGAATTTTTATTTTTTAGCTTTTCATTTTTTTTGTAGGTTATTGTAACTTCAATCTTGTGTAAAAACCGCATGGGTTATTAATGACTCATTTGGTTAGAATGTAATATTTTTTTGGAAAATATAAATTATTTTTCAAAACTTATTATTTAAGTATATTTAACATAAATTAACATTTTAAAAAATAAGTTGCTAATACAAATTTTAGATAATAGGATAAATCGATAAATTTGTTAAATTTAATTAGTCAATTTTCCTAGTGGACTGTATTTTTAAGGTAAAATGAGATGGAAGCCTTCTAAATTTATAGTTCGATTCTCGCTACTTTTTAAATTTTATTTGCGAATCGTAATGAAATATAAAGTAACGTAATGTATATTACAAATATATTTCATTTCTATTAAATTATATTCCATTACGATTATAATTTACTAAATAAAATTATATATATATATATCAACCACAGACAAAGGTCCAAATCTAAATCCCTGAGGATCGTTGATTACTATTTTTTTTTTGGATTATCGAATTTTCTTCTAAGATTCGCTTTTCTTTACACATGTGCGTTCCTGCATGACTTGCCTATGTCTATAAATAAAGTAATTGTGTTAAAAATAATGGATTGAGTATTTTTAACTTTCTTTCAATTTTTTAATTTGCTTCACGTGGTTTCCTCATAAGGGAGTAGTAAGGTAAAATCCTTTTACTAACTATATTTTTTTTTTTAATTCATTAAGAATTTCAATGCGTCAAAATAATAAAATGATTTGTACAATAAGAGTAGTTCTCTCTTCAACTCGCCAAATTAGTAAAAACTATTATGATAAAAAAAAATTTGAATTTGAAATCTTTCATTTCTTCTAGTAGTAAAAAGATATACTCAACCTGATTGATTCTACCGACTATAACTTTAAGACTTGATTTTTAAATTTTATAAATAAAATTCGATTATATATTTTTATTGATGTAACCGTATATTAATTACCTTTACCGCATATCAAGACATAATTTAGTAATAAGTATATATACAGTCTAATAATAGATTCAAGTTCGAATTCTCTTTTCTAAATTTAAAAAAAAAAAAATACACCTTACCAACTTTTCATACTGTGTAAAAAGATGATAAAACGAGGTCGGCCATCTAATTGGAAAGAGAGGCAACTCTCGTGACTTTCACTTGTTTGTTTGCTTCTCATATTTATTAATTATTACTACTAATAAATAAATGGTTAATCTGAGGTCATATGTCGTGTATTTCCCTACTATTTTTGGTATGAGTAGATCTCACCGACAATTCCTACCATTTAAATTATAGCTAACTTACTAAAAATAATCATTTTTAAATTCATCACTTTTTTCAAAATCTCACGAGAGAGAGAGATAGTTAAAAATTTTTAATGAATCAAAATAATATTATAAATTGCACGATATAATTAATATGAAAGTTTTTATTGTCAAAATGACTCGAATTTAAAAAAATTTTCACTCACACGCTAATGAGAAAATAAATCATGCTAGAGGGGCGGATTTACAATGGAAGCAATAGGGTCACTTGTCCCACTGATTTTTTTTTTTTTTAACAATTAGTTTATAATTTTTTCATACTGTAGTGTATATAATTATGTTAATTTATATTTATTCTATTAAATATTTATTTTTTTTCTTCTACCTAATTATTACTTTCATGTGTTATTCATACTAATTAGATTTTTTTGAATCCGCTCTTGCACTCGTATATGTTTTGGGTGCAATGAATTTAGAATATAAGTCAAAATTTTTAATAGTTATTTTTGAACGTACTAAGAAAAATGACCTATCGGAAAAGCAATGGCAATGTCTAATAATTACGCACAGGAGTCAACAAGTTAATAGTGATTAAGCCGTCCAAATTAATTAAGCAAAGCCGAAGCCAATCTTGTATTTCCAAATAGGGTCCCTCAAAAGTTTATAGACATGTCTAGTTGGACAACTAAATATGGATTATCAGCGCCTTTTCAGGCTGATTATAATTATTATTTAAATTGTGATTATTGACCATAAGCTATATGGTTCGATTGGAAGATAACTAAAAACAAAAAGAGAGAAATAAAAAAGGGCAAAAGAAGATGATAAGTGCACTTTCTAAATTAAGAAAACATGATAGTTTGTTTGGATTAGGATTCGGTTGGATCGAATTGAATCATTTTTAACTGAATTAACTAAATATTGAAATTATAATTAAATTAAGTTGAATTAAAATATTTTAAATTTATTGATAAAAAATTGAACTAAAGTGGAATAAATAAAAATTATAATCTTAGTTTCTTAAATCAACTAATTTAATTAGAAAATTAAATTTGAACTCCTTTCTTTTTGTTTGAACCAAAATTTGCATATTCTCTTTAAAAAAATCAATTATTTGAATTGATGAAATTGAAAGGAAAAAAAAAAAACTGTAACCAAACTGAACCGAATAGCATCGTTTCATTTTATTTTTTAAATTAGACTTCAAATATGATAACTCCTAACTCTTGCTTATTTGGTTTTTTTTTTTTTTTTTTTTTAAAAAAAAAAAACTGTAACCAAACTGAACCGAATAGCAGTCGTTCATTTTATTTTTTTAAATAGACTTGCCAAATATGGATAACTCCTAACTCTTGCTTATTGGTTTTTTTTTTTTTTTTTTTTTTTTTTTTTTTTTTTTTTGCTCAAAAAGATTTTGTTTTTTCGTAGTTCTCTAAATTAGCAGTTTTCGACTAAATCAAAAGAAGAAAAATATAAATCACGTAATAATACTATATTTTACATATTATTTAAATAAAAAGAGTTAATATTGATTAGCTCATGCACGTGGCAAAATTATTTTATTTAAAAAAAAAATTGCTGTTGAGCTCATAAAGTATTCTTATGGCCCTCGGCGAAACCAGGAGCCAATACGTACTAGATAAAATATTTGATGAATCGTAACTACATTGTAAATATTTTTAATTAACGAAAAATTAAAGGATGAGATGAAATTTTTTAACTTTGTTACAAAGTAAAATATACCTTTTATACTTTAAGGGATAAAGTATAATTTTTTACAAGTATTTTATTTTTTTAACTAGTGGTGGTGGCGCAAAACTTCTAGATGGATTCATCTCTCTATACTAAGTTATATTTTATTAGTATCATCAATTATATCTTCATATTCTTATTTTAGTATGTTAATGCGATGTTTGGAAAAGAGTGGCAGTAAAATTAGAGAGAGAAAAATGCCGGAGGAAATAAGAGATGATTGTTACTATTTATATTTTCTTTTTATTTTTCATCTTATATTTAATTGGCAAGACAGATACTACTTTTATAAATTTAAAATTTTTATACCTATTTAGGAATAGTAAAATTTTACTTCCTTTCTTATCACTTTCTCTCCAATTTTCAGAGATTGAGAAATGGTGGGTCCAAAAGAAAAATGTTAAAAATTTTCTTTTCTCCCAAATTTTTTCACTTGTTCAAAACAAAGGAATTGAGAATTTGAAAGTATTTTCTTTCCTCTCACAAAACCATCCCTTTCCAAAGATAATGTAAGTCATGTTTCTAAAAAATTGTCTATTCCATATTATTATATAACATAGACTTGCTTCACAAAAAAGGTTAAGTTATATATATATATATATTTTTTTTTTTTTTTAGCATTCTTGCTTCACAAAAAAGGTAAGTTATATATAATATATATATTTTTTTTTTTTTTTTGGGACCCCCTGAAAATTTCACAAAATTTTTATTCCTTCATATATATATATATTTTTTTTTTTTTTTGACCCCCTGAACTTTCACAATAAATTTTTTTTCCTCTTAAACTTTAAAAAGACATTTTAACATCTTGAATTTCACATTTTTAATAATATGACATTTTTTATACTAAAAATAATAAAAATTTAATATAATGAGTAGATTTATATAAAAGTTGAGTGTTAGATAATCATTAATGAACGTGTGTGATGTGCACAAGTCGACTAGCTATTAAGATATTACATTTCTAAGTCGCTTCCCATGTGATTCATGCAACCAAGTGCCTTATTGTTAGGTTTGGGATGCCATATAAAAGATTATTGATTTTCCATTATTTTAAAGGCTGAATATATAAATTCACTGTTGAACTTTATTACTTCAATCTTATGATACCTTCAACTTTTAATTTGACCTATCAAATACTTCAACTTATAAAATTAAATCTATTAAACACTTCAATTTTTAAAATTATTTTATTAAATACTTCGACTTGAAAAATTAGATCAATTAAACACTTATTAAAAATTTTAAATTTTTGAAAATTATTGTTTTAAAAATCATGCTAATTATATATCAAGGTCATATTCTACGGATAAAAGTCAAAAATCTTAAAAATTATTGATACTAATATTTAAAGGTCTGCAATATTACCAAAATTTACACATTCAAATGCATGATAAGTTATTCACATAGTTCAGAATGTCACATGGTTAAAGTTCAAAATATCACAAAATTAAAATTGCAAAGTTTAAGGGTAAATTTATATATTCAACTTTATTTAAAGGTATGTTATTAACAAAGCAAAATTATTATTGCCAGACGAACATATTTTGGTAATTATCAAAATTGACAAGTTTACCATTTTCAAATCAAATAGTAAAATTGTTTCCTTTTTTTCCCCTCTATTTGCATTAATATTTTCCTGCTATTAATTTCCTTTTCCTTCTTTATCTGCATTAAAGCTTATAATTGTTTTGGTTACTAATCCTTTCAATTTTTTAAATGACTTGGCAAATGAGTCAATAACTCAGCAATAGTTAAAATTGATATAAAATAATTGGAGGAAGTTAAAATTGATATAAAATAATTAGTTTAAGATATCAATTGATAAAATTAAAAGAAATTACGTTTTTTTTAATTATTTTTTTTTTCATTAGGCCTTGAAATTAATTTTAAATTATGAATTATAAATTATAAAATTCAACCTTAGATTTAAAAATTATAATTAATTAGATTTCATTGATTAATTAAAAATTAAAATCTAATGGAGTGGAACTAAATAGGGATGAAAGTGGGTTGAGTACCCGCTTAAAATGAATTACCAGATTCCGAACTCAATTATAAATTAAATATCGGAACCCATCCTAAAGCCTTTTATAAATTTACATTTAGTACCTGAACTCGTCCGAACTCATGTAATTACCTAGTTAAATATCCGTTTATTTTATTTTTATTTTTTAAAAATAAAAATAAGTTTTTTATTAATTTATTTTTTTTTAAAAATAAAAAATAAGTAAAAATTATAAATTATTTTTTTAACTTTAATTTAAAAATTAAAATATAAATATTAACTATAAAATTATTTTTTTAACTTAATAAAAATAAAATATAAATATTAACTATAATTATAGCAGTAATTATAATTAAACATAATTCGATATAAAATTTAATGCATGAAATAATTCGACATAGTCAAATAGTAATATGTTGTTAAATTCAATAATCAACAAAACACATTTAATTATATTAATGATTCTTCTCCTTGCTTATTATTATTGTTATTTTATTATTATATGGGCAAATTCTCCTCTTGTTCTTTTTAGTTTGCCACCCATGTTGCCTTACACGACATAAAAATGCACTCCCTTTATCCCATAAAGAAAAACTTTCCATTTTCTTTTGATATGTTTCATATGCTTTATTAAATTAATTACCATTAATAATATTAAATGTTCTTTAATTTTTTAATAATTATTAATATTATTTCAAATTTCAGTTTTTTTCTATTTTAATAAACATTAATATTATTCAAATTTATAATAATTAAATAAATAATTAACGGTATCCATTAATATTATTTTAAATAATAATTTTTTTTAATTTTAATAATATTAAATGTCCTTCAGTTTTTAAAATAATTAATAAAATCACTAATATTATTCAAGGAATAAAAAATTTTCAGGTTTTTTATTGTGATTAATAAAATTAATAGTATTGTCATTAGTGAAAATTTTAAAATTAATTTTCTTATATTATTAGAAATTTGTAAAGTGAATATGAATAGAAAAAGGAAAGTACTGAAAAATTTAAACCTAAGTTATTAATTATTAAAAAAATTGAAAATTTTTTTCATTATATTTGTTCAATGGATGGAGTATTAATTATATATTTTAAAATATTTTTTTTAACTAAATAATTGGAAAAAATATTTAAGAATAAAACTTAACAATGGTCAAATATTTAGATATGCCACTTAAATTTTCAACTTTAGCTAATTTTTCAACTTGAACTAACTAACTTTTGTTACAAATCTTGATAATATAATACATTTTCCCATAAAATATTACAATCTTGTTATAAACTTTTGTTACACATGAAGTTTGGTTCTTGGGTTAAATGGATACCCAAAATTTTTGGCTCAATCTTGGTTTTTTTGAAGACGAAAAAAAGGAAAAAAAAAAAAAAAAAACCTAAAGTCAATACATGAAATAAACCGATTGAACCAATCAAATGGTTTTAAATACCATTTTGATTCAATTCATTTCATTTTAAAAAGTTTAGTTTGGCTGATTTACTTCGTCACCCTTAATAGTCAATATAATTTTTGCAATATTAATCTTTATTCTTTACATATATTTCAATCATCTAATACATATTTAACAGAATAATATTAAAAATTAAAGTATTTAATAAATATAATTTTATAAATTAATTTTGTTTAATAAGTCAAAGTGAATAGATTTTTTATATGTATATATATTTTTATAAAGGTGAGGGTCCAATTTATGCATTTGGTCCACTTACAATTAACAAGTATCTTCCATGCCATACTTTATTCTCCATCCTTGGCGCATGAAATAGAAAAAAGTGGAATAGCCAATCTGCCTATTTTAAATAGAAAATTTTTAAAAAAGGCACCAACTTTCTTTAAATAGAAAAATTATCCCAAAATCACAACCATCTTGGTTTGTCTCTGACAAGCCAGTCACGTCACGTGCTAGTCGAAATCATTAAACTTTAAAAAATCAACCAATCTAAAATTAAAAAATTCTTATTTGTTGGGTCACTTAGCTGCACTCTCATTGGAGCAACACAACTTATAATAGCCAATTAGTTAATGACAAGAAAGAAAAATGGATTAAAAAGTAAATTTGTTGTCTAATTTAGAAATATTTTCTTTTTTTTTTATTTGAAAAAAAGGGGTTGATTTGATTATAGTAAAATGGAGAAATCATATTGCCTTATTAGCTTAAAAAAATTAATATGAATACATGCATGGGTACATTGCTTTTTTGGCTGATAGATTGTCCATTGAATTTTCAATCTATTGATATAAATTAAATTAGGAAATAAAATAAATTTCAATTGAATTTCTTGGATATTTTATACTCTCTTTTAATACATTTATAGTAGTTTTGTTCTGTCACTCTACCTATCAAAAAGATATAATGGTATCTCTTTTTTTTATTATTATTATTAGGAATGATATTTAATTTGTCTCCTTAACTTTGAGGCAATATATAATTTAATTGAAGATTAATTTTTTATCTAATTATAATCCAAACTTTATACCAAATAATAAAAGTTTGAATTTTCTAAAAATAAAATAAATGATGATTTTTAATATTATAATTAATGAAAACTATTTCATTTAAAAATAAAATATCTAAAATATTTACATTATGCTTTGTATAAATAAATTCAAATATAAAAATTATTTATAAATAAAATATAGGTAGAATTCATATATGTAAATGAAATTTTGGTGCTTGGAATAAATATAAAATTTAAAATTCATTTATTTTTTCTAAAATATTATTGAAATAATAATTTTAGAAGACGAAGAAGATCTGTAGATTTATTATGAAGGTTTGAATCATTTAAATTTATGGATTTTATTTGCAAATTTCACAAATTTGATTTAGTTAAATTTAATTCCACATAATTCGATTTGTAGGATTTAAATTTTCATTTTTCTTTTCGTACCTAATAAAAAAAAATCTATATTTATAATCAAATTTTACAAAATTTTATAAAAATTCATTTATTGCAAATAAGAGATAGTCTATTTTAAAACATTTAAAAAAAATCAAAGAATGTTTAGTTAAAAATATTTAAAAATTATTTTTATTTTATTTTCAGTAAATAGATCATTTAATATAAAATTGGAGTAATACTCCCCCTATTCTAAAATTCCAAAATACAAGCCATTTTTGCATGATTATTTTTGTCCTAAAATATAAGTGGTTTTGAATATTTTAATGAGTAATAAATGATGTTTTTTCAATGTTACCGTTGTTGAGATTAGTTACAATAAATATTTTCACAAGTAACTATTGGTTTCGAGATAAATGATAACTTGATTACATTAGCTTTGAGTTTGTTATAATACAGAAGAATTAATTATTTTTGAGTAATAAATGATGTTTTTTCAATGTTACCGTTGTTGAGATTAGTTACAATAAATATTTTCACAAGTAACTATTGGTTTCGAGATAAATGATAACTTGATTACATTAGCTTTGAGTTTGTTATAATACAGAAGAATTAATTATTTTTACAACAGCTTAAACGATTTATATTTTGGGATAGAAAAAGTAATTACATAAAAATTTTCTGAAAAGAAATATACATTAATAATAAATTATATATCAACTCAAATTTGTTAAATAATATATATTTTCATATAAACAATTTGCAACCCAATCTAAATCACATAATTCTAACAATTAAATCACTAGATTCCAAATGATGGCGTGGATCATGCATGGGGTGAACTCCATTTTTTATGGACCAACATTATAAATTCTCAAAAAAATGTCTACTTGCATGTGAATCCAATTTATTTTCTGTTTCCATTACCCAAAATTTACATTCCTAAGTATATTGGTCTGAAAAATACTCAAATCGAAATGGTCTGAGAAATACTCAAACCAAAATGGTTTAAAAGTTTTGGTTTCAGAACGATTTTAGAATAATACATTTTATATTAGCCAAATGCATGAATTCATCCGTATATTTTATATAAAAAAAAATTTATACCACTTTCAATTTTTACTTTGATCAATTAAATACTTAAATTTATAAAATTTTACCTATTGAATAATTCAACGACTTATAAAATTAGATATATTAAACACTTATTAAATAATTGAAAATTGTAAAAATTATTATTTTAAAAGTCGTATTACTTGCATATCAAATTAATATTTTGCATTTAAAAATAAAAACATCAAAAAATTAGTATTGCTAATTTAAATAAACGCACAATATTATTAAAATTTACAATTTTAAAAATATAATAAATCTTATGCAAAATTTAAGATGTCATAGTTTTTTTATTATAAAATATAGTAGCGAATTTATACATTTAAATAATTTTATATTTAAGGTTAACACGCATGTTACGACAAACTATTTTATGATTCTTCCATGAAAATTATTATTATTAATAATGCTTTTCTCTATAGATAGGCTAAAGACTATGGTCCTCCCTTTGGACAAGTTTGCGCTGATTACTCCTGGTCAAAGAATAATAAATTGCCTCATTTAGAAAAACACCTTTAGTTTCCGGCATCAAAACGCAACAAAAGTTAAACTAAAACTTGCAAAAAGAAAAATTGTTGGATTAGCTTTAACCAATTCGTAGTTTTCAGCAGCAGTGATTCAATGCATTTAGATATTTGCCGAAATGTCTTAATTTTACTATTATCGATATATCTAATTTTAAATATTGGATCAATCAACTGCTATCTGTCGGTACGATTAAATAAATTAAATAAAGAATATTTAATATTATTTTTCAAAATTATGGAGCTTATTTATATTTTTATGCCATTACATTTAGAAAGAGTATTGAAATCTTCCACATAAATTTCATGTAGCTCAATTTGAAAAAAAAAAAGTAGTTAACTAAATTATCATTTAATTAATACTCTTTTTATTAAAATAAAATTTACTGGGGATATCTAACAATAGTAAAATTACAAATAAAAAAATAATACAATTTTCTAAAATTACTATCTAAATAAAAAAAGAAATAAAAAAGTGTCAAATTTAAATCCACCGCAAGAATAATAACTAGTATTGCATAAATATAATTTCCTCCTAAATTGATTAATTAACACTAATCAAGACACAAGAAAGTGAATGGCCATCACGCATTCCAAGTGATGAGAGAAAAAGAAAAGTTTAATCCCAAATACACGAACACGACCCAAACATCTTACATCCTTTACAGCCATGTACAACAAACCACCCGTATTAGTATCAGAACCCAACAACCATCACATGCTGTTGTATAAAAAGCGAAAAAAATAAATTTTAAAATAAAAATTGACGTCCCATTTCGTCAGTTCACAAAAAATAGAGGGCTTTTATCGTCCTTTTACACCTTCTTCAATTCCCGATAACCAATTGATGAATTTACTTTTTGCCTACAAAATGTTTTACAAAAATCTAAGTCTAATCCCTGTAAACACAAAACCCGCGAGTTTTCACAAACCTTGCTAACGCGCGCTTGATATTAGACAAGGGCACACCGCCGTAAAATCTTACGTGTCGAAACGGCTTTCGTGCTAAGTTTTACGTGTGCTCTCGCTACAAAAGGTGTGCACCCACGCACACTGCGTTTTTTAGCATCCCTCTCTATTACTTAGTCGTATATTTCTATTTTCAATTTCCCACCGAATTCCTCTCTCCTCTCGCACTCTCATATTTTATTTTTTCCGCTTAAATTACGTACTCTGAGCAAACCTCTCTTCTTCCCTTTGCTCCTCTCTCTCCACCGCCCTAGTTTTCCATTTTGAAAAACCGTTTCCGCCTCTATTTTCCTTTCTACGGCCATTAAACCGCCACAAGAAGTTCCACAAACAACCTTTTCTTGATCTACTACTACTATTATTATTATTATCATCATCATCATCATCATCTTAAGCAAGCTTGGTAGCTCCTTTTGAAGCTTACTTTCGAAGTAGACGAAGAGAAATGGATTGTTGATCAGGTCTTAATCAATATTAACGAAAATGCGTTATGTTTTTTGGTTCTGCTAGTTGAATATCATATTATCTGCTTGATTTTCAGGGATTGGCCGGTCAAACTAGTGGTTATATTCATTGTTTTGAATTTGAAGATGACCTGAATTTCTCTCTCTTTCTGTTTGGCCTGAGAGAGACAAATTAAGAGTCAAAAGCGAGCATACGTGCGCTCGTGCGGGTGTGCTCTTTCGTTTTATTTGGTGGTTGTTTCGGTTGCTGCTGTGACGTCCGAGAGAAATGCCTCACAGAACGACTTACTTCTTCCCTAGGCAATTTCCGGATCGGTCTGGATTCAATGCAACTTCTAATCTACTCTCCGATTACGAGAAGAAGAAGGTAATCAAAGACACTTTTAACACCGAAAATGACCAACGAAATGACTTTACGACTACAGTTGGAAAGATCATATCACCAACCCCTACGACGACTCGAACCCCAACGACAACGACTACTGCTGCTGCACTAACTCCAGTATCCGATCTCTTCACGAGCAGCGATGACGAGAAGTACCATGGAAAGAAGAATAAGCAATTTGGCGAGGATGATAAGTTTCAAAAAAAGAAAAAGCAACTTGCCGCTTTTTACGATTGGTTGGCCGAGAAAAAGGCGAATGGAGCTGCTGCTCATGTGAAGTTGCAAAGATTATCGTCTGATGACGAGGATCGTTATCTCTTGCTTGCGCCGGAAATTGTAGAGCCGGAGCGGGGGCAGGAGCAGGAGCCTGAGCCTGAGCCTGTGCCGGAACCGGAGATTATCAAAGAAAGGGATGTCGACCGGAACTTTGATTGCCAGGTGTCGTTGCCTAGATTATCGAGCGGAAGTAGTTATGCGGGAAGCTTGTTTTCTGGAACTACATTGGATGGGAACTTTTTGAGCGATGTTAAGGACACTGCAACGACTACTACGAGGCGGGAGGTGGTGCAGGAACAGGCACTGGTGGTGGAGGAGGATGGGAAGAGCGATGACAAGGTGGCGCAAAGGACTAAAGAAGTTTACTATTTGCAGTTGGCTTTGGCTAAAAGGCTTAGTTTTCAATCTGGTCTTGCTAGTGAGCTTGTGCTTTTGCAGGAGGGCGGACCTGAGTTCTCCTTTGACGTAGAAACAGTATCTTATCGTCTATGGGTACGCAGTCACTGCCTCTCCCTTTTTCATTTTCATTGTCGTATCAATTGGTCAATCAAACAACGTTACTGTTCTTCATATTTGAATAGCTTTCGTTTTGAAGAGTAGAGTTATCATGGTTAATACCAAAGGGAATTACAAATTTGGTCTGGCTATGGCCTTTCCCTCTAAAGATTTATAAGTTTCACCATTCTACAATTATTTGTGAGCGTTAAGTCGATAGTGAACGTTAAGCGATAATGCTCGTGTGCTTTTCAGGTCAGTGGATGCTTGTCATACAGTGACAGGATATCAGATGGATTCTATAACATTCTCGGGATGAATCCATATTTGTGGGTGATGTGCAATGATGAAGATGAAGGAAGGCGGTTGCCGTCTTTAATGTCCCTTAAAGAAATTGAACCTAGTCAGACATCAATGGAAGTGGTTCTCGTTGATGGCCGTGGCGACTCACGCCTTAAGGAGCTAGAGGATAAAGCTCATGAACTGTACTGTGCCTCTGAAAATACATTGGTGTTTGTGGAGAAACTGGGAAAACTCGTTGCTATTTGCATGGGGTAAGTTCCATCATTTCTCCTTCGCTTATCAATTGATGCTTGTACATCTCTTTAATTTTATGTACTTAAAATTTCAGAGGGACTTTCCCTGTGGAGCAAGGTGATCTTCATAAACGCTGGAAAGTAGTTAGCGGGAGATTGAGGGATTTCCACAAGTGTATTGTGCTCCCCATTGGCAGCCTATCCACAGGACTCTGTAGGCATCGCGCAATTCTGTTTAAGGTGACGGTTCAGTTTTCTTGGTTCTGTTTTTTGAAATTATGTTTGTTAAACATATTTCTGTATTTTTCCCGAGTACGATGTACATGGTCGAAGTTGACCATCAAATTAGAATAAATGCCGTGGTGAAGTGCATTTTTTAAGAGAACTTTAGCGCTTAGTAGTTATCTAATCGACGTATGTAACTGTGGAGAGTAATTTTACTTACGGATAGGGGAATATGGTGGATGGTATATTGTATTATCATATCAGGGGATTTCAACTGAATGTTGGAGATGAACTCTTTGGTTTGGTGACAACTAGGTTGATAGTTCAAGGGTTTTGATTAGTGTCGATTGTATAGGAGATCCCTTTCCCCTGCACCTTTCTTGTGGGAAAACGATGCTCTTGCAGTTTCTGTGTGGGTTGATGCCCCTGGATTTAAGGTAGCAGTCTTAAAGTGCCTACTGTTAGTTGATTTGTTTATTGGGGTATCTAGTGTTTAAATTTAATTGTTTGAGCTGTTTTAGTTACAATTTGTGAACGCATGCTTGTTTATAAAATCTAAAGGATAGTAAATTACTGCCACTTTTTATTTCCTCCCTCCCTCTCAAATCATTACTTTTTCTAACTTTTCAGAAGCTTAAGTATAGTTTCCAGATTTACTATTTTATAGGGACTTGGGATTATGGCTTTTAGTGTAGATTACTTTGCCAGGACTCCTGTCATAATAAGACGGGTACCATAAAGCATACATGAATGCCTGAACTGGGGTATTGATACAATTTTATTCCTGATAATGCAACTGATTTAGAAACATAAAGTGCCACCTGCAATTAGAGTAAGGTAGTTATGACTTCTTTCCCCTTGTTCATTGAGTAGGTGTTTATAGCTTGTTCTGATGAATGGCAAAATGTCAATTTATATAGGACAACGGCATTATTGATATATGTTCGTTGATCAATGTATATTTTGTTCCTCATGATGGGAATAGAATATAAGCTTTTAACATTTGGGAAGTTATTATTACTTCTAGAAGTATTGTGCCCCCTCATATGCATAGATTGGATTGGAAGCACTATGAACAAATTTGCTTATGCTGCTACTTCGTTAAAATCCTACTTAAATTGAAAGTGGATTCACCAATAGCATTTTGAGCTAATATGAGTAACTTCTATTTGTAATGCATTATAAACTACATGGCACATGCATTGTGGTTTTGATACGTGCTCTGGGAAGTATGTTTTCATACCAACCAAAAAAAAAAAAAAATTGTGGAATTTTGATAACTAATGGTAAATATTTTTTTGGAATTTGCAGAAGTTGGCAGACTACATAGGTTTGCCGTGTCGGATAGCTCGAGGGTGCAAGTATTGTGTAGCGGACCATAGATCTTCTTGCCTTGTCAAAATTGAGGATGACAGACAGTTGTCCAGGTTTGATAACTTTATTGAGCCACCTAAAACGAAGTTTGAATTTTTTTTTTTTTTTTTTTTTTTTTGACAGGACGTTTTGTCAGGTTGATAAACTTTGATTCGAGCTACTAAAACGAAGTTGTGAATTTTTTTTTTTTTTTTTTTTTTTTATTTAAATAAGAGACTGGCAGTTGGTTCCTTATTACTTTAGTTTTTGGTGAAGAAATATTTGAGGTGTTGGCCTAGCTGCAGGATAATGCCAAATGCTTGGTTTCTAGATATTTTGGCTGGTGTTGTGGTGCTGGATATGACTTGTCTTATAATTCTTCTGCTTGTTTCCCTCTTGATATGTTTCAATGGGCATCTGCAAAATATTTTTTTGTTTTTTAATGACATTTTCATGCTAATGATACTTTTGTGCATTCCTCTTACCTCTTGATACTGCACTAATATGCGTTTATGGCACGCTGCTCATTGACTTTGCGTAAATGGAACTTATATTGGTTTAATGAATTTGAAACTTATACCGGACAATGTAATAACATACGAAAATCAATATTTTTTTTTTTTTTTTTTTTTTTTAAAAAGAACTGCAGTTGGTCCTCTATACTTTAGTTTTTGGTGAAGAATATTTGAGGTGTTAGGCCTAGCTGCAGGATAATCCAGTGCTTGGATATCTAGATATTTTGCTGGTGTTTGGTTGCTGGGATAACTTTCTTATAATTTCTCTTGTTTCCCTCTTGATATGTTCAATGGCATCTGCAAAATATTTTTGTTTTTAATACATTTTATGGCTAATGATAATTTCTGTGCATTCCTCTTACCTCTTGATACTCACTAATATGCTTTATGGCACCCTCATTGAACTTTTGAGTTAAATGGAACTTATTGGTTAAATGAATTTGAAACTTATACCACAATTCAATACAACAAAATCACAAGTGTTAAAACTTGTCTACCTTTATGGTTGCGTCTCTTCCTTCTTATCTTTTCCTTGTTTATATGTGTATGTCTTTATTTCTTAACAGGGAATATGTAGTTGATCTTGTTGGGCAGCCAGGAAATATCCATGGTCCAGATTCCACCATCAATGGAGGATTCGTATCTTCTATCCCTTCGCCATTTCAGATTTCTCATCTAAAAGAGTTCCAAAATTCCTACGTGGATAATGCTACTTGTCAGCTTCTAAGTTCAAAACCTTCAGCTATTCCTAGAATTCCTCAACGATCAGGTATGCTAGGTTTGACATGTAAAAAAAATAGTTTTTATATTGTTTAATGCATGAAAGAGCTGAAAGAATTGAGCATGGCTAAATGAATCGTGGTGAACGCTAGATACAAGTATTTAATGCCATCAATATTATAATTACAGGACTAACTTACTGATCCTTATGCTAAATATGATGTTTGTATTACCTTTGTTTGCAATTAGCATGTCCATGGATTGACATTATATCTATGTAGCATTAGGTTCTCACTCTTGTTAAACTTACCACATGTTACTTACATATCATTATATACATGAATCACACTTATCTGTAGCTGATCATGTTAATGGAGATCAAAACTTGAACTCTTGCAGGCAGGGAAGAAGGCAGCCAACAAACTGGGAATCTCAAGTTCTCCACATACATTCCAGTTGATCAAGCCTCTCTTGGAAATGGTTCGTCGCTGACATCTTTAGACACAACTGGGAATGCTGAAGCTCTTGATGGAGCTGCAGTGCCATCAATTCATGAATGTTCTACCTTTGAACTTGAAGCAGACCGAGTTGTTATACAACCAACTTACAAAAAAGAGATTGTGGTGTCTGGAAGTCCAATTGTCAACAATGCTCTCAAGCAAAATAGCATGAACTTATCATGTCAGTCGGATGTGAAAGAGGTGGAGAGCAAGCTTGCCAATCAAGGCAGATTACACACTGCGACCATCCCACAATATTTGAATCTTGAACCTTCACTTGCGATGGACTGGCTTGAGATCTCATGGGATGAATTGCATATCAAGGAGCGAGTTGGAGCTGGTACATGCTTTCCTGCACCTATATTAGCTATTTTATTTTTTAATGGATTAGAAATTACTCCTCTTTGAAGGCAATTATGTCAACATGTACATCTCTTTATATTTTCAGGCTCATTTGGGACAGTACATCGTGCTGAATGGCATGGATCGGTTAGTACGCAAACCTGAAATATATGTATATTGATTTAATTTCTTCAGAGAATGGCTTCAAGTTTTATTTTTGTAACTGATGTTCTGCAATTCAGTCGTCTTCCTCTCCCTCTCCCTCTCTCTCTGACGCACACACGCATATATCAGTTTTTTTTCTGGGGATGCTGCAAACTTATTTCTTTTTCTATTAGTATTATTATCATTGACTGTGTTTTGCCTATGGTTAATGATGATCTTGTTGTGACAATGCAGGATGTTGCTGTCAAGGTTTTATCTGTTCAAGATTTCCATGATGATCAGTTGAGGGAGTTTTTAAGAGAGGTAAGTACTTGTTTACTCCTTCATTTTGCAGAAAGATTACAAATGTTAGATGTCTTCTTCCAACCAGTTTTTTCTTGGACTAGTAAATTGAAGTTCTAAGCATTTTTCTTTAGGTTGCAATAATGAAACGTGTCCGCCATCCAAATGTGGTTCTTTTCATGGGTGCCGTCACAAAGCGTCCTCATCTATCAATAGTGACAGAATATCTACCCAGGTATATCATCCTATTACTTGCTTGATAACTACTTTAATGTTCATCAGCACAGGCAGTTTGGAAGTCTAACCTGCATTGTGGAACAGGGGTAGTCTATACCGCCTCATACACAGGCCAACTGCTGGGGAAATGCTGGATCAAAGGAGGCGGTTACGTATGGCGTTGGATGTGGTATGTGATAGTGATTACGGTTGTTTTATTTTTTATTTGCTTGTAACATCTGTTTAGCAATGAATGCTGATGCTTACTGAATGCAGGCGAAGGGCATCAATTACCTTCATTGTCTGAACCCTCCGGTTGTTCATTGGGACCTTAAATCTCCAAATTTGTTGGTGGATAAAAATTGGACAGTGAAGGTAAAAGATCAAAACTCTTCCATGTGTTTTTCGTGCGGGCAGCTTATTTTTGCGTTAATAATTCACATTTCTACTCTCAGGTGTGTGATTTTGGGCTGTCTAGGTTTAAAGCAAACACATTCATATCATCAAAATCAGTAGCAGGAACAGTAAGTCTCTCTCTCTCTCAATCTATTTCTCTTGGCTGAAAATTATAGATTAATGTACTGATTAATTACAAGACGGCTATAAATTAGTTTTTGCAGTTCTCAATTGTGGAGCAAAAAGGCTCCATATCAGCCAACTCTTTTGGTACCAGAAAATAACAAAACTATTTTAAAAGAACTTTTCATCAATTGTCAGTTTGTTGTGTTGTCGATTGTTATAACAATCTCATCAATCGTCAATGTACTCTTCTTGCTAACCTGTTTTTTGCTGTTGTCCTGCGTCATATGTTTTCCAGTCAATAAATGTGAGCTCTTTTAATCAAATCCGTAGAAAGTCAGATATTCACTATATCTTGCAGAAGTGCATCAATCAGCGTGTAACTCTCTTGCTTTTATTTTCAGCCTGAGTGGATGGCTCCAGAGTTTCTCCGTGGAGAGCCCTCAAATGAGAAATCTGATGTCTATAGTTTTGGAGTCATCTTATGGGAGCTTGTTACCATGCAACAGCCTTGGAATGGACTTAGTCCTGCACAGGTATAACCAGTGAGAATTTGACATGTCTATGTAACCTTTTTCCTGTTTGCTCTTTTTTTTTTTCCCCTTATTTTGACTTCCCTTCTTAACATTTTGTTTGGATAGAGGGAAAATAAGGGAGTAAGGAAAATAAGGATTGGTATTTTACCTTGTTTAGAAAAGATGATATAAAATAAAGACAGAAGAAAAATAGTTATTATTTTCCTTCCGTTCCTTTTCTCTCCAATTTGGAGAGTACATAAGGAAAGAATGGATCTTATTCAAAACGAAGGAAGAAAATGGAATTGAATTTCAAACTTTTCCTTCCTTATTTTTTGTTCCTATTTTGTTTCCTTCCCCTGCTATTATCCAAACATAAGTGTTAAAGTATCATTAAAAACATTCCTTTTTAAAATTGTTACTGGTCCTGTAAATTCATGCATAGAACGCAGTGTACATTTCTATTGTTGTTAATACGGTGTTATTTTATTATATTGAATTTATATGAATACGATGTGATGTTTCAGGTGGTTGGAGCTGTAGCTTTCCAGAACAGAAGGCTTACCATACCACCAAATACCTCCCCAGCGCTGACTTCTCTTATGGAATCTTGCTGGGCTGAGTAAGTACTCTTGAATCTCATAGTCCAATGTCTATTGCTACTTCCACAAATATATCTGCTGTGTTAAAGAGGGGTTTTATTTTAATATTTCTTTGGCACGTTAGATAATAGGACACTATAAACAGTGCATCTCTCCTCATGTGCCTGCTTCATTCCTCCATGGGATGGGTACCTGCAGTTTTGATACTTACACTAGTTACATGTGGAACTTGTTACTGATCAAATATTGATAACATTGTGCTCTGAGTCAAACTTTTGTTCAAATGCACCCTTGGCAGTTTTAGAAAAACCAATTTCCGGGATCAAATATATAACAAATTATAATGTGACTTCCGCCATTGAGAAAAATATGTGTATCTGAAGGAAATTAATCAACCCTTTTCAATAACATTGATCCGCCATTGAAATGAGCTCACCTGGAACACTTGGTTTGAAGGTTTAATATAGATCAAATATAAGTATAACATTGTTCGTACAATTAGAAAAGAGAGCTTGCTTTAGTTTTCTGCAAGCTTTTTCATATTTTGGCTCTATAACTGTTGCACTGCTATCTTTGTGTTGGATGGCCAAAGTATCGGCTGTTGCACCTTGGTTTCTGAAGCATTAGAAAGACACTTACCTTTATTGATCGAAAAATAATCTGCTCTGTTCTATTTTCCAGTGCATTCCTAATGCTTATTTTTCATGACAGTGATCCAGCTCAGCGCCCGACTTTTGGTAAGATAGTAGAGACATTGAAGAAGCTGCAGAAGTCTCCAATTCAGTTGATACAAATGGGTGGACAATAATAGTGCTTCCACCAAGCCACGTAATAATATGGATGGAATGCTTCGAGTAATAGAGAGCTGTTTTCGGAGACATAGTTGAGACTAGCAATTAGTAACTGAAACATCTTAGTACTTTTGTACTACTAACAGAACCGGTTCCATTCCCAGCAACTGTAGATTTGTTGCTTATCTAACCTATTTGGAAGGCAGTGGAAGTCGCCGATGTGGAAACCTGCTGTTTAATGCGCAGAGGTTCCTTCTGTATTTGTATATATGAGAAGTCTTTCTCATATGAGCTATTTCTTCTTGCATATCCGGAAAATATAGTTGTATTCTGGATCTACTTCCAAATGTAATATTTTGTTTGTAACAAACGCTGCAGTTCTGAACTGTGATGAGGAAGTATCCTCGTAAATGTTCTTATAATTGCATCATGATGTAATAATAACCAAACTCCCCTGTATATATTTGAACTTGAACGCAAATGGAAGTGGGTGAACGAAACTTTATGCTAATTTATCGCATTAGCAAAGAGGAAGTATAATGTATGTTCTATTCGAGTCGAAGTTTCCAATGACACCATTTCTGCTAATCAATTTATTAAGGGACAGGACCTGTTATTTCAAACAATAAAATATTCATTATAGGTATGAAAGGAATGTAACTCGATCAGTGTAACCATATTTATTATTATCTTTAATCAGGAAAATAATTTCACTTCGGCATGTGATTTTATTTCGATATTTTCTATTTCTAAATCCCCGAATAGTATCTTTTTATGCTATTATTCAGGCTTTTGGTAATTTAGTACTGGATAATTGGACTCCATTTAACGGACGTCAAATACGGCGGCTATACCAAGACCCGGTCCCCACCAAAAGCGTAAATCGTCAATGGAGGTGTCCTTTCTATATAATACATCCAACCTCGATCGGATTCTTCCAGTGCCCGATCAAATCACACTTTCCTTCTGTTACAGATCAAGGAGTTGTTGCAAGAGAGAATGGAGAAAATGGTTGCCGATATCCTTTTACAAGCACTCTTGATCCTGATAGGAATATTCGGCTACCTCTATGTTCACGAAATCCCTCAAAAAGCTCTAGCCAAATTCCGCGAGTATCGCAGTCGTCCCGGCGTTGAAGCTAAGCGCCACTTTGTCCTCGGCGCTCGGACCCTGTCGCTAGCTAGATCTCCTGATAACTCTCACTCTACTACTATCTCCTTAGCCAAAAAGGCTGAAGATGAAGCAGACAAAGCCATCTCGCTCGATCCCAAAGACGCCGCTGTTCATATACTGAAAGCTTTATCTCTGGATCTACAGGGATTTAAGTCCTCCGCGCTTGACTCGCTCGATGTGGCTCTATCGCCGCTCGCCGTGAAGTCGTTGACCGAGAGTGAGAAAGGAGATGCGCTGTTCAAGAGAGCTGAGTTGGTGGTCGGGACGAATCGGAGCGAGCGGGTTGATGCAGCGATTCAGGATTTGACTCAGGCTGTGAAATTGAATAAGGAGAACGCGAATGCGTTCCGTTTATTAGGTGAGTGCTATGAGGCGAAGAAGATGGAAGAGGAAGCTAAAAGTGCCTATGAGGAAGCTTTGAAGTTGCAGCCTGAAATGGCTTCAGCTAAAGCTGCCCTTGAACGGTTGACGAGTTCCGAGTAAAAGCCGCCGCCGCCGTGTTCTAATGTGTTCAGTATATGATTTGTAAACTGTTTTGACTTTAATAGTCAACTATTGAGACTGTTGTAGTTTATTCGGTGAAAATTTCGGATCCTCTTACTCCCTTGTGTATAAATGCTGAAGAAGCAAAGGGTTCGTTGAATTAACTTTTGGCCATTTGATTTTGAAAACAAGTTCATGTTTGAAACTATTGCTTATCGAATAGATCGATTGTGAGGGTAAAAATTTCATTGGAAACAATCAGATGAAATAGGAACTCAAAATTGATATCAAATTTGGGCCAAAGAGTGCGCCTTGTCTAAATTGGAACTGGTTGCCTTCACAGATAACTCTGAACAAGTCCATGACATCATTTATACACATGTTCTTCTTGAAAGTTTGAAGTCCCATTATTTTCTCCTCTTAACTGGTACTAGTTTGGTCAGGATTTCTAGGGTTCACCCAGTTTTCCTGGAATGAAATCCGGATAACGGAATCTTTTGTGCCTCTCAACTTTTCCTTTGTGAGTTATGTTTATATTGTGACATGATTGCTTCTGTCAGTATATTGTCACTATTCTTTCTTTCCTTTGCTATTCTTACTAAAATTCAAAGTCAAAACAAGCTTGTGTTTGTTGAGGCTGGCCTGATTCATCTGCTATACAGTTGCCAAATCCTAGAACCTAGGTTTTGCTTCACTTTTGTTCTGCTAATTACCATAATTTGTTGCAGAGGTTGGCCATCCTTCAGAAGCGCCATTGCAACTCAAATCTGCGGGCAGAGGCTCTCTGCTGCATACTTCATTGAGACTCAGCAAGCAAAATTTGGTGCGATGCAATTAGCCTGTTGGTCCGTCGGTTAAGTATCCATTTAATAGTACTGGTCATTCCCTTCTCCATCTGATATTAAGGAAATAAAGTGTCTAATCTTGCAAACAATCCAAAATGCAAGCAAAATGTTTGAATTGTCATTGGTGTGATGAGATTTCTATCTACTCTGATGTGTTGAATTCATATGATTATCGTGCAAGTGAAACTTCACCTGTCCAGCTTCTGTTTACTGCTCCTTTGCAATAGAGTTATCTTTAATGACTCTAATTCCCTTTGAAGAAGCCAGTGGGTATATTAGTTGCTCAGGCGATCAAGCTTGCATGCAAAATTGCATATATGTTCCCTTTCATGAAATCAGCCGTTCATCCTGGTTGCAACCTATCCTGCTTTGAAAAAAGCTTGCTCACATCCTTGAGGTTGGTCAACTGTAAACTAAACAAGGCAAATGGTCATATAATTCCTAGCTTCGTTTCGAGTCAGCATCAGTTAAAGGCAGTTTCATTGACCTATAACTCTTCAGGGTAAAATCTCGTCTTGGTTACTGTATAATGACTCTAATTCCACTATCCTTTTATTGAGAGGAAATTCATTGAATGATGAATTTCCAGCTGCTTCTCCGTCTGATTGACAAAACCAAAATTCAAGCCTCGTGCTGCTTGATATCTCAGACAACAAAATTGTTGGCCAAATTCCTAACAACGTTGGTTACTTGTTTCCAGTACTGTCTCACCTAAATGCGTCTCGAAATGCTCTCCGCGGCATCGTTCCTTCCTCCCTTGGTAATATGTCGGTCTTGCAAGTACTAGATGCATCTTACAATTTCTTGAAATTGTAAATTCTTGCAAAAGCTTAGGAAGAATAATCCCTTGCTGTTTCAGTTAATCCTGTCTGACAACAATTTCCATGGTGAGGTTATGCCAGTTTTTTCAAATATGACAAAACTTACTTGCGTCTTGGAAACAATGGCTATCAATCAAAAGATTTTTTCAGTAAAATTCATATGTGAACTTTGTTTTTATGGGGCCAACTCCAGGACTTTGATCCTAGGATGACCGGGGTGAGGGATCTACTGTGCGCGCTTTAACCGTTAGACTAAACTATTTTGGATAAATTGATATGTGGGTTTACTCAAAATGCAATGGAATCTTGCTATTTACTATTCACATTAAAATAATAAGAGTAACAATTACAAAACTTATTTGAAAAAATTAAGTTAAAACAAATGCAAAAGGAAAGAAGAAGAAGAAGAAGAAAAATGAATCATAAAAATTGCAAAGTGGAAGTCCGTCTACGATTTCCTAGTGGCCCCAAATATTAAATACAATTAAACAAATATAACATGTGTGTAATTTTGTATAATGTGAATTAGTGGTCGGATTTGGATTTTACAAACTTTCTGAATGGTAAGGAAGTTGTAAACTTTTCCCTTTTAAAATAGATTTTGCTCCGATTATACATACTCATTGAAACTAATATTAAAAATAACCTCCCACTCCATATAAAATACTGCATGCGTCAACACCAATTTCAACCTGAAAATTATTCATTTAATTTAAAAGATTTTTTTTTTTGAAGAATATAGAAAAACCAATATATATAATACAGTTACCTCTTCATGTTGATGGTTGTTCACCATTTTGCATAGGAACCTATTACATGAACAGCAATACATATTACTAATTAATTTCTAATAAGCCACAATTTTCACATAGTATGCTATTTATAACTGAATAAAAATAAAGTAACAATTACAAAATTTATTAAAACAAATGCTAAACAAAAGAAAAGGAAAAAAATCAACCTTAAAAATTGCGTCTGTAGTTGCCGATTGCCCCAAGTATAAAGTACCAGAGCTTGCCCTCTACAACATATCAAATTCAATTTGAGCTTTGATACATACGTAGTCATTGGAGTTAAAAGCAAACTTTCTTATTTTAAAAAGGAGAATTTTTTTATGAAGTTCCAAAGTTTTCAAAAGGGAAGTTTTAAAATTTTCATTTTTATTAAATAGGAAGGAAAATTTTAATACTACTCCAGTACCTACGTAAAATATAAAGTTTAATTTATTGAATATACTTTGAGCTGATGCAGCTATTAGTGTTAGCTTTAATCTGTTATTACAACGGTTTAAATTAAAAGTTTTTCCGTAAAAATAGCTATTTAATTAACATTTTAATTTAAAATGCCAAAAAGACTAAAAAAAGAAAAAAACATTAATTGTTTAATTAAATTGTAAAAAAAATTTATAAAAGCTAAACATATAGTGTTAATATTTCATACAAAGCTTCATGCTATTATAAAAGTTATGTTACAGAACTCTATAATGAATATAGATAGAGTTTTAACTTGGTCAACACTAAAAGCTAGTTCGAAAGCCTTTGAACTAAGGCCAAAGGCTTGGTCTAAGAGTGCTAGATACCAACAGTGACAATAAACAAGATAGCTAGAACTGCAGTCTATTCAACATTTTTAATAAAATCAGAAAGGGGAGCCAAAAAAAAAAAAAAAAAATCAGCCACTTAAGTGTAGGCAGAACCTTCACCAGAAATATGGTAAAATTTGCATCAGCAATTGCATTCCCCACCATGTCTAATTGTGTCAAGTTCAAGCCTTTCAATACAAAAAATGCTTCCCAATAATTTGTCATGCTGAGCCCATCAATCACAATTTTATCCTGCTTCCATTCGCTTCCAACCGAATGAGACAAAGGAGAGGAACACAGATACCTTCTCGTGTCGATAGAGTGTGCACCTATCTCGTTGTATGAGATATCCAGCACTTTTAATGAATTCAACTGTCTCAAAGGTTCCAAAGCAGTGAAACTGGAGAGTTTATTTTTACTCAAACACAAGTAAGAAAGTAGCTGCATAGCCTCCAATCCTGCCATATACAAACAAATTATGAGTTTTTTTTTTTTTCATTGAACGATACAAAGAACTGTAAAGAAGGATTTAGGTTCATAAAGATACAGGCAGTTCAGAAAGGAGGAAGGAATGTGTTAAAGACTTCGGTAACTTGTGAAAGCAATTTACCTTCAATTGATTGAAGATCATTCTGACTAAGGTCTAGCATTTGGACCCACAATAATTTCTCAACAGACCCTATTCGTGATAATGATAATTTATTGAGTCGTAAACACATAGGATATGCGTGGCTTGGTGAAGTCAAGTCCTTGTAGCGAAAGCAGTGACTCAGTATAGATTCCCTGCTAGAGATCACCTGCACAATCATAGTGAAACTGCTCAAGTTATGTAAAATTTAGTACTGCGATCCAAACAAGTTCCCATTAATTAAAATCCGCATGCCTTAATCATAACCAGATTTCTTTGATTTAAAACTAAACAACATGAGGTGAGAAGCTCATAAAATGCGAAACCAAATTCTTGTTGCCAGTATTAAGAATGCAATTTAAAATGCGTTGTCCTAGACATTTCTAAGCAAGACAGTGATATTAAAAGTTTATGTATTCTTAATCTTATGTATTTAAAGACAAACAATCCTTGAAAGAAAAAGAAAATACCCGTTGCAACAAAACCAAACTGTGTTTGTCCTTGTAGTATCGAGAATGTGATGGATCCAACTTCATCAATTCACTATATAGTTTCAGAACTTCTTCACAATGGACCAATTTGTTAGAAGACATTAACGAATCATGAGCAGTCAACAGTCTTGCAAGTGTGAGCTTTCCAATTTTACTGCAAAACAGAAACAGAGTCAAGAACAAGGGCTTCCCAAATTTATTGTTGCTCATCAGATGAAGCAGGCTTACCAATCTGACAACTCTCGGAAGTTCTCTATCTCTTCTGCTATGATTTTCGATTGCCATGTTGTAGCTTCTGGCTGATGTTCATTTTTTATGCTTAGGTGATTGAGTGAAGCAACTAGAATTGATTCCAACAAATGAGGCTCAAAAAGATGAAAGTTTTCATCCATCCATGATATTCTCTCTACAGCTACCCCTTCTGCAAGTTCTGTCTTAACAGGTAGTGCATGTACTGTAAATGCAAAATGAGAAGAATGGCTATAGTGAAAACCACGAGAAGAAACAATTCCTTCACAGTGTCCAAGGGTAACCTCTACAGGATAAGCTTCTAAAGAGTGGATATCCACATTGGGAAAACCTAATTTTGTAACCCAAACTTGGGCAGCTGAAGTGTTATTTGCTGAAAGAGGTTTCCAAATGAGCTCTTCAATTGAGTTAGATTTAGATGCAACTGTCACTGTAGATGAGGTCACACCTTCAACAGCCTGATTAAAGTACAGAATGAGTGGAAATGTTCTGGAATCAAATTGGAACATATTGAATGGAGATGAAGCGTGACTGTCCATACACCTATCCCCTGATAGAATGAGCTGAGAACCATGAGCAGGCCATGAAGAAACAAGCAAAGGCTGCTGAGCTTCAACAGTTTGCTCGAGAAGCCAAAGATGATAAAACCAACCACTTTGATCATCTTCATCAGTAAAAAGAGCTTCACGTACCAATTCATACTCCCTGGTTAAAACCTCGTCTTTTTTGGTAAACCCTTGCACATTTTTTTTCACCAAATTAGATAGGAGAAAACTGCAAAATTTTCACATCAACATAACGTTATTAAGAGATGTGCCCCACAAATCAGGAGACATCATATCATTAACACATGTTCCTAGCAATGGACATCACATTTTAACATTGTAGATTTCTCACTAATGACTACACATTACTCTTAATGATAATTTTGAGAGGGGAAATGCCACTAAGTGACCTATAATCTTTGCTCTTAGGGAGTTACAGGAATCATTAAAATTTTCTAGCTAGCCCCATCCATCGTAAAGAAAATGAATAGGGCGTGCTACATCAGAGAAGAACAATATTAAATCTACAAACCAAATATCCTTCAAAATCAAGAAGCATCATCAACCATAGTCACAATCCTTCAAAATTAACCAAGTTATAACCAGAATCACTAGTCAGCATCTATTTCATATACTCAGACTACACTAGCATAAGAAATCTTAAGGTATTTTGATTGCATAACATGTCGGTGATCAACTCTAATTTCAATAACTTAAGCAATTACCAAAAAAAAAAAAAAAAAAAAAAAAAAAAAAAAAAAAAAAGCTTTTAACGAAATAACTAACACACCTTCGATTGTGCCATGCAGAATAGTTACTGATATTCTTATCAATTAGATTCTGGGTACACTCTAATTCATCTTCCTCCGATCTGTTCATCAACGCCGCAACAAATCTGGACAAAAGTAATAATTCAATAAAATAACTCTAAGATTCACAATCTAAACATCTATTTAAATCAAGAATTAATTCCAAAAGCAGCTAGGTCTTCACCTCCGGTAACTCCAAGCATGAAAATTCCTAGGATCCGCATTTTGGAGCTTCTCCAAAAGCCTCAATTCCTTCTCTATAGAAGAATGGCCTTTACTTAGCACCCACTTACGATGATGCCAAGCCCCATATGACTTGAAATTTTGCCTTAGTGCACTCTCTACCTAAAATGTTCACCAAATTCACTGAATCAACGAGAAAAAGAGAAAAGAAAGTTTTTTGCTTCTAGTTCCTAAACTAAAACATAGAAACACTCAATTTAGTCATATTATTAGCTGCTAATCAAATTAGGATTTCGAAATTTTCAAACGCACTACTCGAAGTTCCTCATCGAGAATTGACTTGACTAAATTAGGATCAGACACAGACTGGGCCAGATTGTGTTCAAGGGCAAGTTTTCTATAGTTCCAAGCAGTGTAAAATTCTGGATTGATCTCGAGAAGCTTCGCGCTTAGCTCCACAGCTTCCTTATTATAACTGCCAACATTTAAAAAAAATGATAAATAAATAAATTAAAAGATGCTTGGATCGCGAGAAAAGGAAAAAATGACGAGAAAATTACAATACATTTTCTGATGGTGATTGGAGAGAAACTGAGATTGTAAGGCACGTAGCTTCTCTGCTTTGGCAGTCGAAGCAGTTTCATCTTCGGGTTTCAGGGCTTTGCGAGGACGGCCGTGCATTTTCTTCTTGTTCAACAAGCCAACCCAAAACACCAAAGAATAAGATTTCTCTTTTCAGATTTTCTCCCTAATGAAATTAAATTGTTTTCTTAATCAGAATTTGAACTTGCCTTTTGGCCTCCGTTGAATAAAACCAACACTCGGAAGAAATGAATAATGGAAGTAGAAAGTATAATTTATTTATAAATGAATTTGTCTGAGATAATCTAAAAAATAAAATTCAATTGAATTTCACTGTGTAACGTTTTTTTGGATAATTGGTAAAAGGCTATCGCGAGGCCAATCCACCAATCAGGCCATAGTATTAGGCTAATCCGGCCCATAAAATCCATTGCTCAATCCCGATCGGCCCAGCTCACCGTCCCCTGTTTTCCTATTTTGCGTGTTCTAACTGTACTCATCGCGCCATTGCTCCTCACCACCATTTTCCGCCTTGCGCTTCCTCTTGCTCAGGTTCAACTTGTTTTTTTCTTAATTTCTGTTCAGTTAGCATTCTCTGTGTGAGTGAGTGAATGTTTTTTTTTTTTTTTGGCCAAGTTGGAAGAGACCCTTCAATTATAAGCAGTTTATTTGCTATTCTGCTAGTTATTGTCTTTTATTCTTTTTTTTTTTTTTAGGGTTTTTTTTTTCCCCAGTTCTTTGAATTACACGTTGTTCTTAGTATTAGCTCGAGATTACTTTTTAATATTGGTTCCTTAGCTTGCATGTTTATTTTCTAATCTGGATTGTGCCCATTTCGGTAACATTAGCTTTCTGTTTCCAAATTTCGTTGTTTGGCGTTGGTGTATTTTTGAATTGGAGGCTAATATGGGTTAAAAAGGGTTTCTCGTAATTTGTATGTTTTTTGTTTTATTTGCTCGTTTTGTTCTTACTATTATTATCAGTAGGGAGAGGAGATTGGAAAGAGTGTATTAGGTGCAATGGAGTTCTGAGATATGAGAATTTAGCCTATAGGAAGAAAGATGGAGAACCAAAGGAGAGTTGATGTTGGTTTAGCTGTTTATGGAAAATCTTAAGCATCTCCCTCTTCCATTGGCTATGGGAATATTAATTCTTTAGCTTTAAATAGTTAAATTCTTGCAATTAAGCTCATAATTCTCTATGGGTATCTTTCTTTTATTTACACCTATTTTTCTTTGTTTAATTGTGTTTTTCAAAAGTTAATTATTAACTTCTTTCTTTTCTTTGATAAAGTTGAGAACTTTCGTTTTTCTCTTTGATGAAGTGTATTTAAAGCAATATCAAGGCAAGATGGATTAAACTTCTTTTGGAATGATTTTGATCGATAGAGCTTAAGAGCTATTGATTTTACAACTTGAGTGAGTAAATCTAAATGGAGGAGGATTCAGAAAGAAGAAGAGAAAGATTGAAAGCAATGCGTACGGTAGCTGCTCAGGCTGAAGCTTCTAGTCATGTTCAAACTTCATCGGGTTATATTGGTTTCCTTGCTAATCCGCTGCTTGAGAGTCCAGAGCTTACACAGGAACCATCTCATGCAACTCCAAGATTCGATTTTTATACCGACCCTATGGCTGCATTTTATTCTAACAAGAAGAGAAGTGGAGTTGGTAACCAAGCACCACAAGGATATCTTACACCTCCAAGTGATAGTGCTTCTTCCATGTCGCAGTTTTCATCACCTCATCCAGGTATGGTGCTACTTGAACAGCCATTTAATTGTCATTTTTGCATACTAACTAAATCATGAGTTTTTGTTTCTGCTTCTTCAATTTGTTTTATTTGGTGTCATTGTTTGTTGGCCGAGAACTTGGTATGTGCTAATTGAAAAGTTTTTCAAGGATGTGAAGGTTGAAATTTGTGGGACAAATTTGTTCTAACATCTAAAATTATTTAAAATTTATTGAAGTTTGAATTTTGTTGTCAATAAATACAAATGAGGTTCCATAGTCTGATTTCCATTTCGTTAAGATGCGTTTTATTCCACTTACCATGCTATCAGGATGTTAGAAACACATTGCACCATGGAGGTCTCTTACTTCCAGCAACAAACAACTTTTATAATCACAACAAGGTTGCCTTTTTCTTCACTATTAGGCTTACCAACCATGAGGTCTTGGTACCAAGTCTTCATTTGCCTGAGTTTTAGTTCTTGTGCATAGGGAACTTGTATCTAATTTGGCATGGTCCTGTAAGTGCATCATGGATTTCACGTTACCAAAAGAACAAAAATATATGTGTAGTATGTGTAGTCATATGATATTAATTTTAGCCCTTCCCTTATCATGTCTTATTCCATTCCATTTTATTTAGCAGGACCAAGAAATCCTGATATGACGCCCTTTCCTTCTAATCAAATGCAACACAATTATTCACCCTACCAGATAATGGATCAAACACAAGTTGCTTATAACAGTATCCCCCCCTGTACAAGTCCAAGAGCTGGTCCTTTCCCCATGCATCAAGGAATGCCTTATGCACAGGGTGGGTCTAGTGGTGTAGCTTACTATCACAACAATGCTCCCCATAGAGGTATGACCAGTCAATACCATGTCCGCAGTAGAAACCCAAACTTTCAACCAGAAGGAAACCATAGTTTTAATTATGGACAAGGCAGGCCCCTTTCTCCCCGGATTGGCAACAATCCGTACTTTGGCTCTGGACGTGGAGGTAGTTCTACTCATTCAGGAAGAGGTCAGGGCCAGTGGCATGGAAGCAGTAGAAGCCAAGTTTCTGGAAGGAATGGTGGCAGAGGGCGAGGTTTTTATTCTCATGGTATTGGATCAGATGCAGCATTGAGGGCAGAGTCCTTTTATGACAAGTCTATGGTTGAAGACCCATGGCAACGTTTGGAACCTGTTCTATGGAAGGGATTGGATGGCTCTTCAGATTCCTGGCTTCCAAAGTCAGCTAGCATGAAAAAGCCAAGAGTTTCAGAGTCTTCTAACAAGTCCAGTTCTCAAAACCTTGCAGAATACCTTGCTGCAGCATTCAATGAATCAGTCAATGATGCCCCAAGTACATAATTGCTGCTCTGATGCAACGGAGAACTTTTCTACCCCTCTGCGACTGAAATTGATTCCAACACACAAGATTGTTGCATTGCCATAAGGAGAAGGAAGGAGGAAGAAGCTATCTTGGTAAGCTAAAACAGGCACTGACCAGAGTATATGCCATAAGGCAACCAAATGTTACATACACCACTTTAAGAAAAGGAAATCTGCGATTGCATGCGATGGTTTTCAGATTTAAATGCAGCTCGGTACATGGATTCTAATATACTAAACTCATCTAGCATAGCTGGTCGATTTAATTCATAAATTATGCTTGATATTTCCTAGATACCTTTCATCATTGATAAATTTTATTGTTGCAATCTCAGTATGATCGACAGAGGGAAGATCGTATAATTCACGGTGCAATTAGATTCATATTTTCTGGTAGAAGGATTCTGCTGTTAGAGAATTTTATGGAGCACAAAATGAACCCTTTCATCGACCTCCATTTTCGTTTTATCGGCAGGATCGAATTCTATATGTTTTGTACACCTTCACAAATGCCACTAATTACAGAATTGACACGCAGCATGTTGAGGAATGATAAGAATTGACGCGCAGCATGCTTAGGAATGATAAGAATATCATTTTCCAAGTAGTTCATATCTTCATCTTCTCTTCCTTTACTGTGAGAGACTCAACAGTGATTCACGTAGGAAAAAGAAAATCCTACTTTAAAAAGCATTTGAGACAAAGGAAACAAACTGTTTGATCGACTAGTTGACTCAAAAGTATAGTTTTTCAACACATTTCTTTAAAAAAGGATTCCGTAAATATTTCTCAGAATTTAAAATACTATTATGCTGCATATTTTTCTTAAAATTATAAAAATAAACAAATAATTTGAGTAAAACAACATTTGTTAAAATTTTTATATTTATTTATAATTATATTTTACAAAATTTTAAAAAATTTTGGGGGCTTCCTGAGGACCCATGCCATCCTAGATCCCAAGTCAATTGATGGCCTCCATTGACCAAAAAACATTAAAGGGAGTCAGTTGCTCAAATGACAACACCAATCAGAGTCCTCAAAATGCAGAACCTGTACAATTCTTCCTATCAAAATTGATAATTGGTCAATTACAGAACGGTGGCGTTTGTATCCATTTATTCATTCATCAACTCTGAATGTTAACTAGAATTCTATGAATTTCTTGCAGTTGTAATTTTGGGAATTAGGGTTGCAGAGCATGCATATTAGTTTATCATTCAAGACTTCAAAACTAGGGAGCTGCACATCTTTAATTAGTTAAGGACTAATCATAATTTTCCTGTTCCAATCAGAAAAACCCTAGACAGTTAACTACATCCTAAAATTTTCCACCTTAATGAAACTCCTGCTTTAATTTAATGCCACAAACTTGTGCAGAACCCATTCTGATGAATTTTTTTTCTCTCACAGCAAATCTCGTCTGCGAAAGAATGGATGAGCTGTCCAGCCAAGCTTGCTGGGTCATCAATCAAAGCATCCACAAAAGCATTGACAACCCTTCTCTCTTGCATTGTAGCTTTCAGGCTGAACCAAGTGAGAAATTTTACTCTAAAATCTTCGCCTATGTGACCTTGATGCTCTAACCATTTGATTACTCTTACTGAATATTCATAGGCACTCTCCTCTCTTTGTTTTTTACAACTCAAACCTGAAATTTCTTGCATTCTGATCGATTTACAAGGTGTGGAAGGAGAGAGTGGTGCAGGACTCACAGGTGATACGACTTCTATGGATGGAGGCAGACAGCATAACCCTTCATTTTTGTTCTTCTTGATGTGCTTCATTGTTTGTGATCTTGTTGAGCGGTCCTCTACCAAGTTGATGTTTTTGGAGTCGGTTGATTTCACCTGAGATTGAATTTCAGTAATTTTAGTATTTTCTTCCTCTCCATATTCAACAGAAATACTAACAGTTTGTTCTTTTGATGTAGGAGTGATCCATTTAGCTTCCAAAACACTCAGAATTCCTGTGCTGCCAAAGAAAGAAGCCTTGCAGAAATACTCGGTAGAGGGAGTTAAATCAGTTATCCTAATACTCTTCTCCGGCTTCAGTATAATAAAATTGGGTTTGTGTGGATAATCCTTCGCTGTAGACTCCCGATGCCACAGCATGCAACCTAAGAAGTCATCAGACAGTTTGTCCATGTATTCAAGCACAATGACCACTGAACTTGAGAAGGATTCTTCAAAGCGAATCTGACAAGCTGAAGGAATGAAGTGTAACAAGCAAACATTACAGAAAATCAGATTTCCATTTCACAATTGTAAAATAATTCTATGTTGTAATTTCATGCTTGCATTCTATATGTAAAAGGAACTTACAAACTGGCTTTGTATTTTCCATATGATCCACACTGCAGTCAGAAACCATTGAATCAAAAACTTCAACTGCAGAAGCACACAGATTCTGAACCTCAGCACCACAGGAGAGCCTATTAACAATTCCCCGTGCCATCTTTGCATACACCAGATCAAGAGGTCCCAACTCATTCTTCAGCAGTTGCAAGGCAGATTCCAGGTTCTTCTGCATTTCCTTGTATCTTTCAGTCCCTGTAAGTATCTTATGACCCAAAAGGACTCGTAGACACAACACATCAACTCTTCTGGCCTCTTGGGCAATCAACAATTGTTTCCTCCAGGTTCTGTAAACAGCAGACATTTGATTAGCCAGTTTCTTCCTCAGAGTAATAAGCTAAGAATTTTATTAAGCAGGTAGCAGTAGCAGGTATCAAACCCCTTCTGCGCCCCCCCCCCCCCCCGTTCTTCCTTCAGATTAATAAGCTAAGATTTTATTAAGCAAGGTAAGCAAGAGCAGGTATCAAACCCCTTCTGCGCCCCCCCCCCCCCCCAAAAAAAAAAAAAAAAAAAAAAAAAAAAAAAAAAAACCAAAAAAAAAAAAAAAATCCCAAGCAACCCAAACACATCATGGCAGTAAAAATATTACAATACCCCATTTTCTCATTCCCAAACCTGTGTCATCAATATGCAAACCCATAAGAAATGGTCGATCAGTCGGGTCCCCTGGACAAAACAAAAAAAAAACCAAAAAAAAAAAAAAATCCAAGCAACCCAAACACATCATGGCAGTAAAAGTATTACCAATACCCATCTCATCCCAAACCTGTTCATCAATATTCAAACCCATAATAAATGGGTCGGATCAGTCGGGTCCCTGGAAAAACCTGACCTGTCACGATCCTTAAATGCAGCAAGCGGCAAGCACAAAATACATGATTTCACATTTTCAACTAGCAATGGTTGGCAACTCAATTTCTCTGCCTAACTTATGTCTGTTATTGTTTATGCAGCCAAAAAAGCATAAATTGATGATATCTACGATAGAAGAGGGTAATATAAGAAGCAGACTTACCTCATTAGTCCATTCTTTTTTCCACAAGAAATACAATAGAAATTGCCGTCCAACTTTGTACATGAACCAATCTTCATAATTCCAGTTCTTTCATCCTTCAAAGCACATATCAAATGGCATGTAAGTCCACATGACTTCTCATCAACAGAATCAGAACCACAGGTTAACCATAGACTAGGATCCTTGTTATCATCAAAATAGTGACAGATACAACAAGAACATCTTTTGCAAAAAACGTCATTTGGAGATAATGCAGCCCTGCATGCAACATTCTGACAGAAACGGATTTTAACTTCTCTGTTACGCTCCTGAGAAACGAGATTAAGGTCAGTTGATTGTTGAAGATGGGATACTTTCTGCCTTTCCCTTTTAAATCCAGTCTGAAGTTTAGCAGGAGACGACACAATAATATCATTAGTCTTGCCGCTCTTGGACTTTTGTGAAACCAACTTCAGTAGGTGCTCTATCATTCGAAGTTTAGTATATCCTGAGTATTTTCTCTCTTTACCCATCTCGGCACAGATGATTTCGAGAAGCTCTCTGCGAGTGAATGAACTAAGAATCTCTGGGGCATCCTCTGACCATTGGGCAATCTCTCGAATAAGTTCTCTTTTCTCTCCCATGCTTAGTTGACTGCAGTGTGCAGGGTCAAGGACAAAGCCTGAAGAACAACCAAATTATTAAGTTATAAAGTTGAATTTCAGATCTCCCTAAAACACATGCAGACAAAAACAACAATCAATATTGTCCTGTCCAGCAACAAATGGGGATGGGTGCCAGTTCTCAGCACTCAACAGTATTTTCAAACCATGACATCCAATTAAAATCACATAAAATGACTCTCAGCAGTCAGCAACAAAAACCATTTGCATGCAGAATACAGAACTCTTGCCAATTGACCATATTTGTGCGTTTAAGCAAGTTACAGTGACCATTGAAGCGCAAGATAATTCCCAACTAATGCAAATAAAAATACTTGTTTAATGCTTAAACATATCTTATTGCCATAACTGTATTATTATCACTGTCATCATCATAGTCCAAAACTTAGATGGTCTATAATAACATTGTCAGCTAGCTGGCTTAAAAAAAATATACTGTGATATTCATTAACCCTGCTTCACTATTCGTAAAATTGTCGCACAGATCAGTTGGCATAAACCAGTCATGCAAAACGCTTTCCCCGCGCATTGGTGAGAAGCAAGGAATGGTCTAAAAATTTCATTTCTTATAAGCTATATAATTAGCCAAATCTGGATTACCCATGTAAGAAAAATACCTTAAAAAATTGAGTAACCACCATAAATGAATAGAAAAGGTCCATACAACAGAACAAAACAAATTTCTGGGTGTTGATATGAGCAAAAAAGTTTTTCTCTTGCACAAAGGATATTGAACAAAAGCAGCAATGTACCCATTGCTACCACTCAAACAATGAGAGAGGAAGAGTGAAGAGGCCAAAAAATTGACACTTTCCGTATACATTATATTGCATTATGCGGCAGTTCAAGAGAAAGTCCAGAAGATTTCACCTACTACCCAATATACATTGTTAGGAAAAACCAACAACAAACACGCCTAACAAAGAAAATAGTGAAAACCAGAGGAGACACCAAAAAAGACGCAAAAACCCAGATGGGAAAAAGCATAACGAGACATACATTGTCAAAAAGAACACTAAAAAGTGAGATATAGCTACCTCCATTAATTGTAAAAGCATACACCCAAAATAAAAGCTAACCACGAAATAATAATAATAATAATGATAATAATAATAATAATAATAGAAAAACAAATTTGAAAACTGACCTGAGAATCCTCCTGAGGCCATGTCTAATGGCCTTTTCTTTTTTGGTTTGCTCATAACAGGAGAGAGAGAGAGAGAGAGACTAAAGCAGTTAACAAGTAGGAGTCTTATTTGCAGAGAAAAAGAGTTATATACAACAACGAAAAGAAATTCACGATAGATGGGTTTTGGAGTAATAAAAAAAATAGATAATGGGCAAAATGTGAAGAAGATTTAAAGGATTTACAAACTGATAAAACCCGACGGGCGAATTTTCCATCTCTGTATTGAATAAAGAATATTTATTTATATAGTATATACGATTCTGATGCAATTCAGAAGGGCAAGAGAAGGAAACTGAGCGAAGGATTCTCGATTTCCTTCCCTCTCCTTTCTTATTCTTTCTTTTTTTCCTTTCTCTCTCAATTCAATGCATGAATTGATTCGTCGACCACGCGCACGGCGCTTCTCTTTGTGATGTAACCGAGGAGTAGAGTTCGGTTGTACCTGTTTATGTGAGAGACGTGACCCAAGTGGGGTCCTTTATAATTAAATTACTATTTAACCCTATTCGATAAAATTAAGTATTCTGTTAAAAAAAAAAAAAAACAAATTAATTCTCTTAAATTATAATAAAAATTAAAATAATTTAATAAAATTAATTTTTAAAATAATTATTATATCTAATATAAATAGAGATAAAATTTAAAAAAAATTATTAGTCTTTAAAATATTCAAATTGATTTATATTTTGGCATGAAACAATCATTTGAAACTATTTATATTTATAACTTATGATAAAATGAGTATTATAAACTATAAATGATCCAAATGTTAACTGACGAATGAAAAATTATTGCCAAATAGACCTTTATTTTTATCATTTAATGTAACATTTGAAAATGCATAAAATGCAATGAGTTTACCAATTGATTATATATATAAATATATTTTTATATATTATGAACATTATTTATCATATATCTAAATAAACTTTATTTATTATGAACATTATTGTTTTCTGCAATTTGAACAATTTATTTTTTTAGAAATTGGTCTAACAAATACATATAAATCAAATTGCTATTTTATTTATGTTGCATATAGTATATACTCATAATATTAATATCGAGTGTTCATATAATAATATTTTTACGATTTTATTATATGATTTTTTTTTTTTTAGTTGTTATGTTAATTGACTTTTATTATAATTACAGTTGCAAAGTATACTACTATTATTTTATATAATTTTTGTACGAATTTTTATTTATATGATTTTTTTTTTTTTAGTTTGTTTATGTTAATTGACTTTTATTATAATTTACAGTTGCAAAGGGTATTACTACTATTTATTTATATATATATATATATTATATATATAATATATCATATAGTATAATTTTTTTTTTTTTTTTGAAGGAAAATATATGTTATAGACTTAAAGGCTATCAAAGCGCAGAACATCAACGATACAAGTAGGATTTTTGAAGGAAAATATATGTTATAGACTTAAAGGCTATCAAGCCGCAGAACATCAACGATACAAGTAGGATGGGAAACCGACCAGTCCATCAAATCTGCTGTTGAATGAGATGCTTGAGCCAACGAATAAAAAATATTGAGTATGGGAATATAAACTTATTTTATATTTTTTTATGTATTATATATAAATCATTTGAATAAAATTTTGAACATGTGTATAAATGGGTTTGTATACCCGAACCCATTGAATATGGAAATGGTTATAACATACCATACCCAATAAGATACTGAGTAAGATATGGAATAGGATTTGAATATGGGCATTGCACTGTGATCCCAATTTTACCCATTGTCATCTGACTATTTATTTTACGATTTGCCTTTTTCAGTAGAGTTATTATATGGTGGGTGTCCACCTTTTTCTCATTTAGTAAGTCCTTCCATCAGTCCCGTACACTTACAGCAGATCGCAACGGTACAATAACCGTACGATTTGGAGCTTTTTGGGTCCTAACCATAAAATAATTTTGGATAAAACAAAAAAGCCCAATCTCCAAACGAATTCTGTCTACCATGTTCGTGCCCAGAGTTAAGATTTTAAAACTTTGGCCCAATCATCGATTTCCAATGTTTTAACACTATTTTTTTGAAAAAAAAAATTATTTGATAGTAATGTTTATTTCTGTTAGTTCCTTTTATCACATGCATTATATGTGTATTTTTTTCATATTAATATATATTTTTACAAATTCAAATATTAAATATAACATCATATATAACATTGAAAATGAAAACCTAAAAACATTAAATTATTGGGCCCTTAGTGGGTTTGTTTTTCTCGTAGCTCTCCATCAAATAAAACGACAGCACGGATAACAGGGTAATATTCTAATTTGCACGTTTCGTCGTTGGACATGATCATAATTTCTTCTCGTGGAGTACTATTCTATTCCCCTTCGTTCATAGATAGCGAAAGGAAAATTTTCCCTCCAACGACACCGAAGAGCTTGGGAATTAGAGTCGTTATTATGTGCGCACTGTAGTGCAGTCAGGTCCGGTTTTGTTACGTTCAACTGTCGTTTCCACTTTCCATTGCTATTATATTTCCAACTAACCTGAATAGATTACGGAAACATATTTAAGCCCACCATCGTAACCCCCCAAGCTACCCTGAAATGGAAACAGAAATCTAAACCCAGACGAAACCAGGATGACTGTTGGGCTTTCTTTTTTTTTTTTTTGATACGAATGAGAGGGCAAAGAAGGAGGTTGAACCAGAAAATTTTGACCTAAAGGCAATATCTACAGCCAGATTGCAAGAAAATATGCAATTTGGTTGGCCACTCTATAACAATGTTAGATTTTAATCCTCCAATCTCGGCGTGAAAGCTCTTGACTTTGAGAAATGAGATTATAAAACTTCAAATTATCAACAACTGTACAAGAAAGAAGCTGGATAGATACCAAGGAGTCCATTTCAACTATTAGCTAACGATAGCTCAACTCCTATGTGATCAACAACCGTTACAACCCAACAGCCTCCATAAAACTGCATATACCCAAACGAATAAGAATATCCCGTTACCACCTATCAACATGATCATGAACCACACCACGACCATCATTTCTTCCTGGATTCCCTTTCGAAGCACCATCAGTGTTCAATTTGGTCCATCCCAACTCAGGAACAGACCAATCAACAGACACTATCCATTTACTCAAAGAATTGTCTCTAGAAAGCCATTGCTCCCAAGCCATTGTCTCTATACTCGATTTGAAACTTGATTTGGCAAAAATGATTGGGATCAAAGTAAAGCTTACCATTGAAGAAATGTCCATTCCTACATTTCTAAATCCACCGCTGAAGATAGTGAAAGACTAACAGCATATATATTAGTCTAACACTTCATTTGGAACATGAAGGGAGTAAAATAATAGAGAAAGGAAAATAATGAAGATTTTTCTTTATCTGGAAGGCAAACGTTTTAGAAGAAAGAAAATCTTACTATTGAAGATTACAATTACATAATGTGATTTTGGGGATTTTGTAATTTAACAAAAATAAGTGAAATTCTCATTTTTCTCTGCTATTTTATCTCCAACATAAAAATATTTAAAATAAGTAGGTTTAGGTGAAAAATAATTCTATCCAAATAAAAGCTAATTTTGTCTTCCATTTTATTGAGCTGAATATTTAAATATAGTCAGTATGCTAATTTTACATAATGTGAATCTCTTGCTTTTTCTTGCATCACTAATTGCGTGTTTAAAGTAGCTTTGGATATTTTGATGTCCTCTTCTCATCCTTCTGCTAATGTCCGCTCTCAGATTGGTGTTTCTTGGATTGCTTATCAGGCAGGTTGGATTAAGTTGAATTGTGATGATAGTGACATTTCTAATCTTGGTTTCACTAGTGGGGAATTTTATGGGAAGATGATTGGGTGGCTTTTCCATTAATATTAACCACTCAAACGATATTGATAGGTGAACTAACTTCTATTAGAACCGATTTAATTATGGCTTGGGATCGTGGTTTCTGGAATGTGGTGGAAACGGATTGTTTGTAAGCTGTTGGGTTACTCTCTTCGGATTTGGGACTTGCTCATCTTTTAGCGGCTCTTGTTTTAGATATTAAAATCCTATTGTATCAAGCTTGAGATTGTCCTCTCCATCATGCTTTTCATCAAATTAATTTTACGGTTGATCATCTGACTAAGTTAATATATTCTGCGCCTGTGGCATTAATTCCCTGAGGTAATTCTTAGTTTTCCCTTTATTTATATTTTCTAAAATAAGAATTAAAAGTAAAAATTTTTTAATTTACTTATAAATAATTTGAAGAAATATATTGTGTTAGTAGTAGTACTATATGTACGTACGTATGAGATTGACAGGAATGTTGTATTGTTACCATCATCCATGACAAAATGTCAAATGGCTTGGTTAGGTGTTTACCGGTTAACACTCACAATCAAAGAATTAAAAGAAATTAATACGTAGCACGTCATTCCATTTATGACGTGTACCTACAAAGAAATACAATTATACAAAGCTTTGTTATCCATATAATCAGCCGCAACATTATTCTCTCTACAAAACTTGACCAATTGACCTGGCATTATAGTAATTTAGAGACTCATGAATAATATTATTTATAAAATATATAAAAAATAAACATTAAAGTCTAACATAGTCTATAACTCTGGCCGCCCCTCTCTCTCTCTCTCCCTTTCGCCGTTAAAATTCCATTCTCTTCGCTCGGACACAAAATCAAGTATGTAGATACCGGGAGGAACTAATTCTTGTCTCTTATGACAATCCATCCTTATATATTTAGTTTTGTCGCAAATTTTTATGTTTTTTTATTAAATAAAATATAAATCTATGTCTATTCTGATATAGATTCATATTATTTTTGTTTCTGTTATTGTTTGTGTTTTATCTCCATCTTGTATAGAATTTATGATCTCTCCATTTTATGTGGAGTTTTGTTTTGTTGTTTGCATTTGTTTGGTTTATTTGGATAGGTTTCAATTTGTGGAGAATTTTTTAACTATACGATGATCTTCGTGTTTTGGAGCCTAGTAGTACGGCATGTTCTTCTATTGGATTTAGTGGTTCAAATCATTTGCGTTCGTCATAAGCAACTAATTCATGGATAATTATTCATGTATAGAAGATTTGGAGAGTTCATCTAATCAACCACTTTTGAAAATCTATTCGTTTTCTCAAGTTTACATTCTATTTTTTATTAAAATTTCTTATTAGATCAGCTAACAATAATTATTTTATAATTTTTATTCTAAGTCTGATCTTCAAGAGATGGATCATGTCCTCCCTGTAATATTTATATTGATTTGAAGTTTTTTTAATGAAATCCTAATATTATCTTAAAAATAAAAAAAAAAACAAAATCTAAGCACTCTCAAACAGAGTTCAGAAGCCTATATTAATAGATAGAGAAATCAACTGTGGAAGTAGACGATGAACTATCTTTTCCTTAGGAAAAATAAATTACTATCTCGTTATATAATATTTGTCACATTTGAGAAAATAATTTGTTATAAAATAATTGTCGCATTTGTGGTTTCAAGGAATAATGATTTTTTTCCCATATTTACCTTTTCTATATATATTAGCAATAATTATTATTTCAATTTAATAGTTTTCTTAAAATTAGTACTCCCTTCATCTCAAAAAAATAGTTCACTTTCTATTTTCACACAGATTAAGAAATATAGTTAAATGACAATTTCATTCATATAACTTTCCTATTATGCCTCATCTTAAATAACACATGAGCAATTATTATATTGAAATAATAACTAAGAATTAATGAGATTTATTGAAAATAAGGTAAAATTTAATAAGAGTATACTAGACAATTTAAGAATTAATTATAATACAAAAAAGAAAAGTGGAATATATTTTGGGATAAATGAAAAAGAAAAAATGGACTATCTTTTTGAAACGGATTAAGTATTAAATTAAGGCTAATACAGTCAATTTACTCAATAATTTATTATAACTTAAACAAATTTAATTGCTTTCTTAAGAAACGTGAAATTCTAAATGTAACAAGTACTCCCTTTATCCCAAAATATAAGTCATTTTGAATATTTTAAGGAGTAATAAAATGATGTTTTTCCAATATTACCCTTATTTACATTAGATACAATAAATACTTTCACAAATAACTATTGATTTTGAGATAAAAGATAATTTGGTCAGATTATTCTTGGTTTTGTTATAATCTAGAAGAGTTGATTGCTTCCTTAATCGCTGTGTAAAAATCTTAAACGACTTATATTTTGGGACAGGGAGAGTATTATGGAATAGAGATAATATTTAATTTCCTTACTTTTCTTTTTTTTAATTCCTTTCACCCGTAGCATTAATTAAATCCTAATTTGCCAGCAAAGTGAAATCTAAACATTTATTTTATTTCAAATGCATGATATTTATCCTCAATTTCTTTTCTTTAAATGAATAAATTGTTTCAAATTTATTGTGAAAAATCACTTCAACCATGTATTGATTTATGATTTGGTTTCTAAAACTTAGCATGTGTGTTTTGATTATAACAATTTTTTATTGCCAAACAAACTACCAACTAATATATAAATTTAATTCTCTTTAAAAAATATAAATTTAATTTTATTCATATTGAAATTATTAGTTAATGTCAATATGTGGTAGAAATGGAAGCATGCATTTACTTTTATCATGTAGGCGATAGTCTGGTACTAGTCACCGTACCAATATGCTAGAACTAGAATGATGGGTGTATACTTTCTCAATAAATAAAATTAATAATATTTTCAAAAAATAAAATAAAATATTTAAAATATCTTTAATTTTACATTTTATTATAATTATAATCAAATCGAATTGAATTTAACCGTTCAGACATTTAAATTACTAAGTTTTATTATAATTGTACCTCAAATTTAAATTATGTTTTCAAAAGTAAATAAAAAAACCAAAAAAGGATCCATGGACCACTACAGTTATAGTTATAACTAGTCAATTTGGGGTTATATGAAAATGTGACTTTCGCTCATTCAACCCAAATACCCATTTTTAGCTCCTCTCTCATTTAATGGACCCTCTTTCTCTCGTTGTTTGACAACAACGTCTCTTTTACGTGAAGATAATGTTGAAACCTAAATACTTTGTTTGGAAGAGCGGAAAATATGGAGGGAGAGAAAATGGAAGAAGAAAATAAATGAGAAAAGTTACTTTCTCTTATTTGGAAACGCAAATAAAAGTAAGGAAGGAAGGAAAACTGATTCACAATCTCTCCGAATCGAGAGAAAATAAGAAGCTATTGAAGAAAAGTTGTGTTGTGTATTTAATATTACAAAACTGTTATTCCCATCTTTACTGATTCTTGTCTATTTCGATCATTGTATTTAATTTTTTGATAGGGAGTTTCATGCTATCTCGATTAATTATAATATTCGGTAACACAATATCTATCCTAGGGTTTGGTGTTCAAGATATCATTTTATGAAACGTTATTTTCATTAACGTTTAATGTTTTATAATTTTTTTATGACACCGATTCTCATCACTTATCTTTACATTGTTCCTCTTTTTCATATTATTTTTTATTATTTTATATTAAACAGCTAATCAAATATTGTTTTGTACCAAACACTTTTATTCTAAACCATTATATAATCGTTTACCATTAATAGTTAATATTTAATAATTAAACACTATTAAAACAATTAACAGCTACTAATACAACTACATTTACAAAACAGACACTTGCTCTGCGCGAGCTAGTCAGCTAGACCCGTTGCTTCCTCCATATACACTTGTTCCCTTTTTGGGTCAATCGACGCCTAACAGTTATTGTTTAAATAAAGGAAAAATAATAAATTTGAAATAATGACATTTCCTTTCTTTCTTTTTTTTTTTCCCCAATCCAAACATAAAATGAAAATAACAAAAAAAAAAGTAAATAATATTATTCCCCAATGCTTTTCTCCGTTATTTTATTTCACCCCTAAAAATTCCAAAAAAACAACAATAAACGCAACCATCAAATTTTTTTCTTTGTTTTTTTTTACATTTTTTGTTTTCGATTTTTAAAATGTAATGTAAAATCGTTTTCATGTTTTTATCATTCGGATTCTCATTTTTATTTTTCTTTCGAAATGTGTTGTGTGAGACTCTTTATTTATTTATTTATTTATTTATCCTAGAGAATTAATGTGTTCTTGTACATTGGATGTCAATTCGATATTTGATTATTATAATCAAACTGAACTATTAGCAATTGATAATTTTGATTTTTTAACAAGATGGGTTGAAATGATCAGTAACTCAAATGTGATCCCTTCTTTTTTTCTTGAAATTCTTTCTCCATATTGTTCGTTGAGAGGGATTTTATTTTATTTTTTGTTTGGATTTTATGTTATTGTTGCATTAATGGGCTCTTTCTGCTTTCCTAAAATCCAGAGCCTTCCTTCGGATGTTCCTTTTTTTTTTTTTTTTTTTTTTGAATGGGCTCTTTCTGCTTTCCTAAAATCCAGAGCCTTCCTCGGATGTTCCTTTTTTTTTTTTTTTTTTTTTTTTTTTTTTTGTTTGTAGCTTGTTCTTTGTTTGCTTTGTATTTAAAAGTTTTGTCAGTAGAAAGAGCCAAAGAAGGGTTTGTTGAAGGAGAGAGAGAGAGAGAAGGGGGGGGGCGCGCTTGCTGTTTTAATTAGCTCCAGGATTAGTTCCAACTATAACTGCCGGGGTGAGTCCTCATTTTATTATTTTTAATTTATTATCTTTTGAAACCCTAATTTAAATTTCGTGTATAATTATAATAAAATTTAGTAATTAAGTATTTATCTTAAAAATCAATGCAAGTGGTGGAACCGATTTAGTTGAGCGTTAGCTTTCTATGTCTAAAACAAAGCATATGATAAAGAAGCAATCAAGGATTGACTTGTCTGGACTAAATTTATAGTTTTATTTAAAGACCAAATCAATAAAAAATAAATTTTTTTGTTAAAATAATAATACTTCTAACCATATATTGGAGAAAAAATTATGAAATATAAATAATTTTTAAAAAATATATATTTTTATTGATTTGATCCATAAATAAACTTCCAGTTTAATATTTCCCAATTAGAAAATATCAGTTCAATGCACAATATGTTCCAAAATTGACATTTATGCCATTCAACTCAGCATTTATAGTAAAGAAGGTAGAAAATTCTTATCTTCAAAGATGGAAAAGTTTAGTGTAGTGTCCTAATCATATAAATGAGCCTGTCACCTTTTTATATATAAAAAAGATTATTCACTAATAAAATGATAATTGAGATGGATAAGGATATCTGACTTTAATTACTGAAAAAAAATATAAATTCAATACTTGAAAAGCACGCTTTACTAAAAAAATTAAAAATCATTACATTAGAAGAGTCGAGATGAATTAGGCCTCCTGGTAAAAAAAAAAATAAATTCCGGAATGTTCTCGTATCATTTGGATACAAAACTATCCTCGTTTTTATAGTCATCCCTCTTATTAATGACTTTGAGCTACTTCTCATAAATTGACTCATTCAAATTATTTTTTATTTTATGCTTTCAAATTTAATATTATTAATGAATTGTCATTTTCCTTTGTTTTTCAGAAAAAGGAAATTACATAACTGACCAAGTGATCACAAAAAGAGTATGAATTTTTATAATCGTATATACATCCACCTCCCTACATGCATTTTGGAGACATTGTAAAAGTGTGCATCCCATGCAAAGTCTGTGTTGGTTGTAATTACTAAATACCCAAATAAAGTTTAACAATCACGTGATCGGCTGGCCAAGATCTAGAGAATTAAAAATACTAATTTTATATTTTAATCATTTTACAGTCCGAAACTCGTTGACTCGACTAATTCGGATTTTTATCATATAACTTCATAAAGTGGCAAAGCGCTTACTCCCGTATATTTAAAGGGACTCCATATCTAGAGTTTGAATTCGAAACCTCTAGTTAAACGAGAAGAGATCTCTATTATCTCATTTCACCCATTGAGAGTTAAAATTACCAATTTCGTTCTAAAAACAAAAAATTGCCGATCAAATTATATAATTTTAGCAGTGAATTTGAGTTTAAAGTTCTGTTTTCTTCTTCAATAAATATAGAGATAGCGAAATTAACAAGGGTACAAAATTTACTGTCCATTTCTTATAATAAGATAAAAAAAAAAATAAACGCTAGCTAATAGAGTTGATGAAGTTAATTAGAGCACGAAACTTATTATTTTAGATATGTAGTCCATTTTTTATGATAAGATAATAAAAAAATAAGTATTTTACATATAAATTTTGTTTTTTTTATACTTTTTTAATAAAAGCTTAGCTTTTGTTTGGATTGGTTGACTAATAAATACAACCAACCGCAGTAGGCTAAAATTACTGAGATAGTGATGCATGCATGTATACATAGACTGAACTTATGATGCAAAATATATATAAATAAATAAATATAATTTAATACTTGTAAATAAAATATTCAGGAACACAATGTTATTTCTAAATGCATGAAGTCTGTATAGAAGAATGTACTTAAAATTGTTGAACAAGAAAGCTAATAATGAATTATTGATTATGTAAGTGAATACTTGAAAAAAAATTTCTTCTATTATTTTTGTTAAAATAAGTGGTTAAAAAGAATTTTACATTAATTGATTGTTTGGAATAAATGAATTCATTAAAATTATGGAATTAATTTATAAATTTAAATTTCTGTGTTTATATGAAAGAATGAAGATTAAATTCTAAGAATTTAATTATATGAAAGTGAATATAACTGAATAGTTATAAATTAAATTTTACCAAAAAAAATGAATTTTTCAAATGAATTTTAGATTTAAACAACTCGAAATTTTACGATAAAATTATTCATCCTTATAATCTCCTAAAATTATTATACCAAGGATATTTTAGAAAATAAAGTAAATAAAATTTAAAATTTAAATTTATTCTAAATATCAAAAATTTATTTACTATCTAGAGTTCAATTGTAAATAAATTTTATATTTTAAATTCATTTATATCAAATATAATATAAAAATATTTGAATATTTGATATTAATGTATGAGAACAAAAAATACATTAAAAATATTCAAAATAAATTTATGTTTACCAATTGCATAATTCAATTTTAATTTATACAATATGTCAATTATCAACAATTAATGCAATAGGTATTTTATTATTTATTGGTGAAATAGAGTATTGAAAAAAAAAAAAAAAGGCGAGATAAGAAAACATATGGTTCTTATGAACTGCAATAACCCATTGGGTTAGCCTATAAATATCAGAGAAACTGCTAATTAGTCAGGGTAATCGTTCATACAGAAAACTCTTATTTCTATTATATTCTCGTCTTTTTCTCTTCTGCTTAAGAACCATGATAACACCAACTCTCTCCACCGCTTCACTCTCCGGTGTTCGGCTCTCCTCCGTCGTTCCGGCGGAGGTAACCAGCGACAAGGAAGACCATAAACTAACAAATATAGATTTGGCCTTGAAGCTCCACTACATTAGAGGTGTGTACTTTTTCACAGCCGAAGCAGTGCAAGGTCTCACGATTTATGAGTTGAAGAAGCCAATGTTTCCGTGGCTTGCTCAATACTACACCGTTTCAGGGAGAATACGAAGATCTGAAAACGGCGGACGACCTTTCATCAAGTGTAACGATGGCGGTGTACGTATTGTTGAAGCTTATTGTGACAAAACTATAGAGGAATTGATGACGGCAATTGCGAAAAATCATGAAGATCACAGCAGATTTCTCGTTCACGATCAAGTTCTCGGTCCTGATTTAGGATTCTCTCCTCTGGTTTATATACAGGTAATTAAATTTAAATTAAATTAATTAATTGCTAAATTACATATTACGAAATAAAGGGGATCAACTGCTGAGAGGTTTTAATGATCAAACTTTGTTCGTTAGACAAAAAAAAAAAAAAAAAAAAAAAAAAAAAAAACCAAAAAAAAAGGAAAAAAGGAAAAGACAAAAAATTAATTGTGTCAAGAAAAAGTTTTAGTAGTTAGATGTATAATTTAATCTGTAAATTTGTTTTCTTTCAGCATCATGAATTTAATTTAAAATGTCGAAGGTTAAAGAAATGCATTTGGAACTAAATCCAGCTTATTAAAATATTTAATTGTTTTTAAAAATTATTTTTAGACCAAATTTAGAAACATAAGCTTTGAATTTAAAATATTTTAACCTCGTGTTTCGTTAAGAAAAAAAAATAAAAAGATCAAGTTTTTTAAACTTTAAAAATAAGTAAAATATTTGAAAAGAGAACTACAAAATTTTTTAAGAATTGAAAACATTTTTATTTTGATTTTTTCTATCTTTTGATATTGGAATTTAAGGTTTTTTTCTTTTGTTTTATTTTTTATGAATTTAAAAAAGTAGAAAACTATAATTTTTTCGTATTTGTTATCAAAAAATGTTTAAATTTGATTTTAACATCTTTTAAATTGATTTTAAAAATTAATTTTGAATCAAGATTAAAAATAATTAATGAAAAAAATTTTTAAAAATCCAGCCATTTATGGAATCCTCTAATTTGATCCAATAATGTGGAAAGCTGTCTCCCTTCCTTGTAGTGGCAGAATACGAACTACAAGGAGTTTAGAGTTTGAACCCCAGCTTAAAAATTAATAAACCGTACTGGCTTGAAATGACACTATGGCGCTATAGGTAGAGGAGCTTGGCAGCTCTAGATGGCTGGACTATGTTCTTACTCTCTTAAGGCGGTCCAGTTCCCGGTTCAGAATTGGTCCAGATTTCCTTCATACAAATGGATTTAGCCTGGCAAGTGACCCGGGGTGTCCAAAAAATGATCTGCGCTGTCGAATCCGATTCTAACTATGCGATAGGACACATTTTGGAGTCGTAGAAAGAGATTTTTGCGTGGTCTAGGACACATTTGGAATATGAATAATAAAATGGTAAATCGTTAGTTTGGTTTTACCCATTAGCCTCTTAAGCCATTCGGATAGTTTTTCCATGAAAAGTGTAAAAAACGTAAGAAATTTTAGATGAATTAATTTTATTTAAAGGTTATTTTTTATTTTAAAAATTATTTTACAATATTTGGATTACCTAATAGCTATAAGGATAGAAAATAACGTTTTAACGATTCTTGATCTCAAAAAGATTTCTTTGTATGAAAGAACGCGTCTTAATCTAATGCATTTCAGTCTAGAATAGCGATGATGAAAAATTTTAAGACAAGTAAGATAACGAATGACGCATATAACATTTATACATTGAGGTTGAATAATAATTAAAAAAGATATATGTGGACAAAAAAAAATCCGATCAAGTTGTTAAATGCATAACAAGTTAGAAAATATGACATTATTATATGTGTGTTATCCGGCTTGATATAAAGTATATAGTATATACTATACTAATATTAATATGAAATGATGCATCTTTATCTTACTTAAATGGATAGGCCAGGTTATGGCTGCGCTTCATGTGTATATGATTTATTTTAAACAAATTCGTAAATTATAGTATGAATCACTTATTTATGATAACAAATTCATATTAAATTTAATTATAATTCGTTTATATTGTGTAGGGTAAAGAACATATTTTCATAATTGTAACTATCCCCATTTTGACTCTGAGGCTGACACGTTAAGGTGCCAAAAACATTATGTCCCGTGTGCAGTTTACGAAATTTTTTTTTTGTTTCCATCTTACTTGTTATAATTGTTTTTTCGGTGTGTTGATTGATTTTTCCGTGTTGTTGTGGAAATCTGCTCTACCGGGTTAGTCTATAATATTTTTCATTTTATCAATGAATTTGCGAGGTCTAAATCATATTTAATTTGAAAATTTGGTGGTATTTTTTCTTTTTGGAAATATTTTTAAATCTACACGTGGTTTCTAAAATAATATAATAATGAATAAAATTGTAATCGCCCTTACGTTAGGTGTAGCTGACCTTTTTATGGGAACCATAACAATTTATTGTAAAAGACCAAAAAAAGAGAGAGAGGGAGGTTATAATATTTTTGATAAAGTGCTGGAAAGTACTGTTTGGCTTGAATTTGTTTTGAATGACTATTTAGCAGGAAGTAGATTTCACATAATGTATCTTCCGAAATTATTTTTACTAAAGTATAGATTGTTTAGTATAGCGAATTAACTTTTTGGAAATAATTCGTTAATCAATTTTAAAAATATAATATAAATAAATTGATAAATTCACTGGTCACTGTAATTATAGAAAGTGGCTAAATTTTTATAATCATTTCCTATAAAATTTCCCTTCCTATTTACAAAGGAAGTTAGATTATTTACTTTTTACGAATAAAAATTGCTAAATAGCAATAAATTAAGTGTTTTTTATATATTTTCTAATGACGTTACGTCATTCTTAATCTTTAATTTAACCTTCAATCAAACATTAACTTATATTTAATAAAAAATTAGAATGAAAAATGTTAGCCATATGTTTTGAAAATTTAAAGGAATAATCTCTACACTGCCATTTTAGGGTTTGTGTTTTTTGAATAAATTTGGACACAAAGCTTACAAAAGAAGGTAAGCTATTTATTTCTTATTAATATACTTTTTTAAACCAAAAAATTGTTCTCTAAAAACTAGCTATTTAATATAAATTTAGCTTTTTGGCCACACATGCTCAATCTCCTTGGCACTATTTGTTGTTTTGTTTTCCCACTCCATTTTCTAGAATTATTATATGTTATAAATAGTTATAGTAATATTTTTAATTAACTAATCTATTTGTTTATTTAATTTACAAGAATTAATTTGTTTATTTGATCAACTATTAAACTTTGTTCAATGTGGAGGCATGTCAGTGGGGCTCAGCTTGGGCTCACATTACTAGGGGCTTCCATTCTCAGCTTCAAATTTCATCAATATGTGGGGCCCAATTTATGAGAGGTCTCACCAGCTCTCCAATTTCGCACTCCACGTGCCAAAGACCAAGACCCGGACACCCTTCACCTCTCAGGAACCTTTTTTCTATAAAACGGGTTTGACCCCAGTTTGGTGACTGCTGGGTACTACCGATACTATCAAAATGGAAACTCAATGTTTTCCATTTGACGAGCAAAACACCCTAGACAAACATTGAAATCTAAGCATTCTGATGTAGCTTTCAGCCAGGTCAATTTTTCGAAATTCGAACTCATTTACCCGAATAATATGGACAATCTTTTAATCAAGGGTTAGGGGGATCAGGGCCGAGAATTGTGACAATCCTGCGCGAGAAACTCCGCAATAGTGGAAAGAGAAATTCCAAGCAACAGATGGAGTTTAGCATTGTAAGAGCAGATTTTCTCTGTCAGCGAAAATGATGAATGTTCATGGGAATTTAAGCAAAATTCATTGCAGAGAAGAAGGAAGAGGAGAATAGCTTTAATTGAAGAAATCAATGGAAGAGTGAGGATGGTAAACTTCCCATGACTATACAATAGCATATGGGGTTCTAATTTGACATTTGTGAATTGGAAGAAGAAATATTTACGGCTGAGATTGAAAGGAAATAGCCCTATTTTTGCATATTATTCCATAAAGAAGGTTTTGGTGATGAAGGAACAGTTCTAGTGCTTCCAGGGCCCGGAAAATGGTACTGAAAGAGAGGTGTGGAAGGACAAGTGACTGTAAATTTGCCGGAGAAAATCAACTTGTCAGAGCTAAAAATGAAAGCTTGTTGAAGAGTGAGGCAGTTGGGGCTTGAGGTAAGAAATTATGTAAATGCAGAAATATTTGGGTTTTTTTAAGTAAATGTGTTACTTGAATTTGGCTGTAATAATATGTAATAATGGTGTGATTAAAGACTGATTGCCAAACCTAATCAAAACTTTTAGGTGATGTTTTGGTGATGCAGTGAAAAATAAATTGGATTTGGCTGTTGAGTTGATTGGTTGAGGGGTGATGTGAAATTTCAAGAAAGTAGCTTCTGTTTAGTTAGTAATTTGTTTAAGGCATTGCAGAGGGAGAGTGTTTTGGATTCTTATGAATGTGTGAAACTATACGGATGGATTATATATCATTGACATTTGAGAGGCAATCGGACAACCGGCCCGTAAACGGTAAATGCTTTTATTGTTTTGGAGCTTCTATCGGCTATAAACCGATTAAAAAGTTTACGAACACCTAACGAATTATAGAATTAACTATTGGATTATCAGCTACATGACTGAAGCAAACGCCTAATAAACAAATAAGAGACAACCAATTTATTAAGTTAAATCTTAATTGGTAATAGTCGCAATTTAATTTTTGTTACTTTTATCTGTTTTAAAATATACAGTAACTTAAAATTTGCACAAAGATAAAAAAAATAAATAATTTTCTTTAATTTAATAAAAATCAATGTCACTTTATCTCAAAATCAACAAACTTGTAAGGTAGTTATTGTATCTACTCATTCTATCGAAAAATAATAAGTTATTATTTAAGTGATTATTTTGTCTCAAAAACTCATAAGTTGTTTTTGAGATATTTAAAGGAGTACTAATGATGTTTTTTTCCAGTGTTACTCGCATTTAGATAGTCTTCTACAATAAATATTTTTTCATAAAATACTCCTCACCTCAACTCATTTTATTTGGAATAGTTTTGACAACTAGTGCAAATTAAAAATTTAGTCAACGAAAGTTATTTATTTATTTTTTACCCTCGCTAATATGCATGTGTTAATAAAGTCTCCAATAAGGATTATAAATATTTTAACAGGAAAAGTAATGTGTTTACATATTTGGAAATTAGAAAATCTTGCAAATATTTTGAAATATTTCAAAAAATGAATAACATGCAAAACATAAAATGGATGGAAGAGAGTATTTATTTTGAAAATAAGGATAGTTTTGGTCGAATTACCCATTGAATTGTTATAGATTTAGGAGAATTAATGATCGTTTATTAGGCAAAATTTTTAAATTACTTTATAGTTTGTGATCAGAGGACTAAATAAATAAAATAATTTTAAAAAAATATATCATTTTATTATTTTTTAAATAATAAAAAACGGCTTTAATATGGACAACATAATCTCTCTCAAAGCACTTTTTATTATTTTTGATATGGACGGAGCAGTAACTATACTGAATCATTACTATAGGGGGTGTTCTTCTGGAAATTCCAAAGGTTCAATTTAGAGTGGATTTTGGCCAATGAATGCCAAACAAAAGGCAAATAAACGTTACTTTCATCCAAATAAGCCATTGGGCCCATGCCGCATTGGTGCCTCCTAATTAATATTAATACTGATAAGTAATATTAATTTTTTTTTATCCTGTGAAATTCTGTAAAGAGCAAAGTTCAAAGTAAACAAAAACTAAACGAGGAATGAAAGAAGCTTTCAAAATGTAACTCTTTCAATTATATCTACTATAGTAAAAGATGTTGCTAAATCAATTAGGGTTTTGAAATTGGAAATAATTTATCAACCAATTTTTTGAACGATTGATTAAAATTTTTTCTCTTTTTAAGTGAAAGCGGAGTATTCGGTTCATCCACAAAATACCATATTCAAATAAATTACTTTATCATTTAAATGGCTTGATATGCAAAGAAACAACTAATTTAATCTTATCTTAACACCTATAATTTGATTTGCAGCGAATAATATCTGGCACTAAACATAAAAAATAATTCGAGCTAGATTCAAATTGTTAATTAATTCACCATTATTTTACTATCACGTTTCACTCTTCGTCAAACTCCAAATTTCTTAGCAAAATTTTTAACTCTTCATGCACACCAAAACTCCAAATTTGGACCCTTTCAAGTAACAAAGACTAATGATAATTTATGATGTTAGAATGACGGTAAATATTGCTATAGCGTAATAAGTTGCATGTTTTTCTTGAAAAGCAAGTAAAGTGTGGTAAGCACACTTCTCGAGTAGTGACAACGTGGTAAAATTACTTGTCATTTCTTAGGTTTATGGTGCAAAATTACCTATATGATTTAATTAATATTTTGGAGTAGATAAGCTGTTTCAATTGTTATTTATTTAACATGTTATTGCTATTATATTGTTATAGACATTTGAACCTACAAACATCTTATGTATTGTTAAAAAGCTACGTCCAGTTCCTCTAAAAAAAATGTCATTTTTTACATTTTTTTTTTTATTTCCCAGAATGAGTGCTAATTTTTTATAATTCAATTTTATAATGTTCCGTGGCATTAGCTTTTATATATTAATATTTAACATTTTTTTCATTTTTGATATTTTGATGAAACGAGAAGGTTGTTAAGTGCCTCGTAGGCCTATATATTCAACACAAGTTAAAGAAAAAGTGAATAGTGACTCCTTTTATAGGGAAGAAAAAAGGAGTAATTGTAAACAAAAGATCACATTAATAGTTGCAGAAAGGTTGAACCTTTTCTCACCGCCCTTTGCTGGAAGAGAGAAGAGAGAGAGAGAGAGAGAGACCCCCAGCATTAGTAAAATGATGAAAGAAAGGAAAGGAAAAATGGAAAAGAGAAGGAACATTTATCATTTTTCATTGAAAGAGAAGGAGAATTGTCAAACCATGCTCGGCTGTGGTTGCGGTTGCAAATTTTGCGTTGCCATAAAGACACAACTGCGGAAACATAAAAGCTTCGCTTACTTTGATCCCATCTCCATGGCGGCAGCTTGCCTTCACTTTGCAATACGCCTTTTTTCTTTTTTTTCTTTCTAAATTTTTAATTTGACATAAAATAAAAGTTTTTTTTTTGTAAAAAAAACTTAAACTGGTCAAAAGATCCGCGGTAGGACCACCTTAAATCACTCTACACCCTGTTTCTCTTTGTCTTACACCGCATCGTCTCTACCACCTCCCGCTCTCATTCGCTGCGTTCTGTTGCCTTACCACCCCCATCTTTTATGGGCGTAGGGAGGGGAGAAATTTCAACCAAACTATAACAAACCCAAAATCCGATTATTTCAAGGTCCTCAAGGGTTATTCTTTAATTTATTAATTTTTCAATTTTGTTATTGGGATTATAATTGATTTTTA
>NW_023591446.1:0-19160 GCF_014843425.1 Jatropha curcas | reverse complement strand
CACCTAGTCAAGAATAAATTTTATAGTAAAAGAGAACAAAATCTTCTTATTAGAAAGCAAAAATAAACAACTTCTAAAATCTAGACACTAAAACTTCTTTATAAAAATTTGAACTTGTTTACATTGTGGTAAAAAAGGGCATACATCAAATTTGTAAATTTAATATAAAGAGATTACATGAATTAAATTTGGAAAGAAAACGTTTTTTGAAGTAAAATATACGAAACTCTATATTGATTTCGGATTCTTCGAAATCTGAGACTAATGAAAGTGAAAATCACAATTGATGAATTAGGAAACTACTTCAAGTTCTTCCAGTTCATCAAAATTTTTTAACATGTTTATCTAAAGATCAAAGCAATTTATTTAACAGTAAGTTAATGATATTGAAGATCCAAAGAAACTAAAGCTAACTTCTTAAAAACTAATAAAACAGTTTTTGAAGACGTAGAATGAAGTAAAAATATTACTCCTAAATTCAGTCTAATATTTATGATTTAACTACCATTTTAAATAAAAATCAAACCTAAAAGGTCGATAATAAGATGAACCTACTAAAAGAATATATAAAGAAATTAAGATGCTAAAAATGAAGTAAAAGAATTAAAACGCCATTTGCACAAAATTTCTAAAAAAATAAAAATATTAGAATCTCACCTTATTATCCAGTTCTTCTTCAGAAGTAATGTACTGAACAGATTCTATAAAAATGATAGTATGAAGATGTAGATTGTATTTCTCTTATTTATTACAGTTAAATCATTCTTCACGAAAATATTTAGTAAATAAAATCATATATAAATGATTTTTGTGATAGATGCAATTGCAGCTCTTTGACACAGGTGCAGATTTAAACTGTTAAAAACTGATCTAGTTCCTAAAAGATATTGTTAAAAAACTAGTGAAAAATTAAGTACAGCCGAATAAATACTAAAAACTTGAAATTAATAAGAAAGACAGATGCAATAATCATAAATCAAGAATTAGAATAAACACAGTTATTTTTACTATCTCCTGCATAAATTATAAATGGTCATTTTTAGGTATCCTTTTATAAACCTAAATAAACACATACTCAGTAAAAGAAGATTGTTATTAAAATTCAAAATAAGAAATAGTGAGCTAGAATTAAGAATTTACAGAAAAACCTAACACAAACAATTAAATTTTTAAAAGCTATTCAGTTAAAATATTAGCAATCATTATCTTTAATACAATCAAAAGAAGAAATATAAAAGATTTAAATAACAATAATCATTTAAAATAGAATTCAACTCAATTAGGCAGAGATTTGTTTAAACTATAAATTCAAAATTCTCCAACATTAATGGAACAAGAACTATGTGCATAGAGCATCCAAGTGCGATTTTGGAATCGTAAACACATGGTAAGATTTTAGCCATATGAAAAAAGATTTTTGATAAAAACTATTAAACTAAAAGCTTCGACCAATTTCAGATGAATCCTGATTAATTGAGCATGTGTAAAAATAGAAATTCCAAAGATTTAATAAATAAAAAAATTAATTTGTAAATCTATGAAGTCTTGTCCATGTGTGTATGTGGTGTGAGAGTGCAGCTTTTTATGTCAGATAAAAGGAATGCGCTTGCGATGTGAAAGATGTGTGTGTCTTGCGTGGCCGAGAGGACGCTAGTAATGAATTATAAACCATTAAATACAGCTTTAGAAATGGATCAGTATCCAAATTCTAATAAAAGACTATTAAAGAAATTATTAGCAATGCAATATTTTTAAGGTAAATATTTGAATAGGTGAATCTGGATGTGTATTGGCAGATTCACATTGATCAAAGAAGATAATAAAATAGCATTCACGAGTTCCATTGGTCATCTGATGGAAAGTGTATGCCTTTTGGATGTAAAAAGATGCTCCTTCTGAATTTTCAGAGGGATCATGAAATGACATGAATTATGTAATGTCCTATAATTGGGTAGATTATTGTAGGCTAGTTACATTGATGATGTGGTTAATATTGTAGTCAAAGCTTAGGTTGACGATCTCTTTAAACATTAAAAACTGTTCTCGTGTATAGTCAAAGTTACGGAAAAGGCAGCAAAGGTGGTTTTTGCAGTCTTTGGAGATAAGACAAAGATGGGAATGGTGTCTATTCAAACTAAAAATTGATTTTTTAGCCGCCATTGATAAGTTGGAAGCAAGGTACGATCAACTATAAGAAGAGCATTGTTGTTTTTGGGACGAAGAATTTCACTGATTGAAATTACTTAATAAACCACCAATTACACCCTGTTTTTGTTGGTTGTTTAGAGGATATGTAATTGATTGTTTATCCAAATTTGAATTGCATGATAAAGACCATTACATAATAGACTTTGTAAAAATGCTGGTCGCTTGACAACCTCAGCATACTCAAATTTAATGAGAAAAAGATAAAAAATCATTGTAAAAGAAATTCTTATTATAAATATCTGATTCCTAATGCTTTTTATAATTTGTTGAAACTGCCTGCTTCTATATTGGTGTTATGAGGCATTTTAAAACAAAAGTAAGTGAAAGGAAAGATATCATCCAATATACGCTTCAGGTTATACATTGACCTCAGGGACGTCAAGTTAAAATTTTTTTTGTTTTTTTTTTTTTTTTTTGATGTATTCTAGCTATTGTAAAAAGAAATGTGTTAAGTATTGTTATTGGTGCAGTCAATTAAATTTCATCTGTGATGTCTTTTGATAATCAAAAATTTTTACGTTTTGGGGGGTTTCGATGATCTGGTAGAATGCTGCAGAAGAGTGTTCTGGCACAAAAGATGTTCCAAGACTCTTGGCCTCTAAACAAATTTTTTGCTCCGAGTGGCAAAGCAGTGTGTTTGTGCGTTTTTTAAGTGTAAATTGTGTTGGATTCTGACTGATAGAATGTAGGTAAGGCAATGATAATAATATTCCAGTGACCTTTCTAAACCTAGAGAATTCTTACAGGCCTATGGGAAGGACAAGAAGAGTAAAGGGAAAGAAATTAGACTAAGTTGTCCGGCTTGCCCAACTAAAGCTGCTTTCTGAGGCAATGCTGAGAAGGACCCTTGATAAAGTCGGTACTTAAACACTAAACCGATTCCTCCTACAGATCTTATAAAGAATGGATTGAGGAAACTTTCCGTCAGATGCTCGATGTCCGACAGTTTATTAAAGCCCTGCAGGGTATGGCAAATCGCCTCTTCCACAGAGGACCCAGGTATGTCTTCTAAATCTATAAGCGAGGTCGTGATCCGCTCATGATACGGTCTCTGTCTAAACGGTAGACAGGTTAAGTGGGGGCGAGTTATCAAAATTGTAAGGGGGTCCCGTTTGATGATGGCTGTGGGTTTGCCAAAAAGATCCATATAAATTCTATCTGGTATATCGGCAGTATGAATGAGTGGTTTGATTAAATTTATTTTGATTTTGATCGAAGTTTTGAGAGATGGATATAATCATACACAAGTCCTTGGTCAAATTATAGAATGAAATGTATTATCCTGAGAATGTAGGTTGTTCATAGGTGCAACAGTATTTTTGTCCCAACCTAAGGCTAATTATAATAATTATTATTAGATACTGAAATCAGTAAACATCAAACATACTTTTGATAAAAATGGCATTATTTCTTATCTTCTATAAAAATAAAACGCGTCAATTCCATGCCTAGGACTTTGGCTCCGTACCTTCGTTAGTAACACCAGTAAATTTAAAGGATTACATAATATATAATATGAGTTTTATAATTTATTTTTTTGATTATAAAAAGCCATGGGAAAAAATAGTAGCGATATTTTTTGTCTTCAAAAATCCCACCACTACTCATTCATGGTTAATATATTTTGTCAAATATACGCACTGATTTAAAATCCCAAATTGGTTTTAAACGATGGTCGGCAATTTAAGGGAATTTTCAGAGGAATCATTCCTCATGATATCCTTTAATTTGTATCAGTTCTTATAAAACCCATTATAACCCAACACCCCGAAGAAGTCCATATTTCCTTCCTTGATGTATTGAGTTGTATGACCTTCCTTCACTCCATGGTATTACAATGGTATTTTGATTTCAGTATGTCCAGGAAGTTCAAATTCCCATGATAGTAAAAAGACATAAAATAAAATGTGGGGAATCATTCAAAGAAATTCCACACTGAACATAACCAATTAGTCAATGGAATCCGCAATAATTATCCAGCCCATGCTAAGACCACGCTTTAACCTCACTCAATGTGCCGCATACATTTAGGCTATTGCAGGATAATGCCCAGCAGTCTTGCCGTGAAATCCGAGTAAGAGCCCAATGGTTCAAGAGCGGTTGAGCTGCAGCTGAAAATCACAGCAGAAGAGTATAAGAGATTGGAGTCTGTCAAGGAGATGTCTGAATCACGTATCAACACAGGCTGTCATGGACAAAGCTCTGTAGAAGCCATCGCCACCAATTAAGCGCTCCACAGATGCCTCCTTCCATGCTACAGTTCTTCAAACGACTATCAGAGCATGCGCCAGTAATAGATGAGTTCGCTAAGGGTGTAAATGCGTATGTTGCTCTCAGATGTCATCCTCTCATCAGATCTAGTTGCAGTCTACTTATGGTGATGAAAGTGATGATGAGCGATATCAGTAGCTTCTATATCGCGAAGCAAAGCAGTCAAAAGCAAAAGATGAAAGACACAGAGAAAGGTGCTTAGGCTATAGGAAGAAGAAAAAGGAATAAAGATAGATAGCATAAGAGAAGAATTGGGGACACGTTTACTCTTCTCGTCATCACTGTTTGGTATCCGCATGTATGGCGGTATATATTGTCCCTGGTGTGGTGGTGGCAGAGTTAAGTCGGATAGTTGCTAATGTAAAGGCGCATAGAGGCATCGTTTGGTCGAAGCGCGAGTGGTAAGATAGTTAAGATCAAGACTCAAGTTCATTGGATTCGCAATATGGTTGAAGTAAGCCAGGGGATCTCCAAGCAGTGAAGGGCAGAGGAAATCGTGCCAACAGTAATAATTAGGCCAAGGCATCTCCACAGCAGTAAAAAGGCAATGGCATCTTCCTTCACAGCTGATGGCAGACCAGAGGAGACTATTCATTAATAGTAGAGAAAAGATTCTGCGCCAAGGTGTTTCCTATTAAAAGGGGGAGGCCCTCTCCCTTTGTGAACGGGCATAATGTATTTAATGTTTAAGTTATTACTAATAGATCTACCCTCTTCTTCCTTCTGTAGGTGGCTCCTAGTATCGGTTTATAAGAAGTTCAAGTTAGGAGAAGTTCGCTAAAGTAGAAATTGTTGATAGGTTTTTTAAATGTTGTAGTTAATATGTATTTTGTAAATTAAAATAAGTTTATAGATTTTTGATTTAAGGACTGCTACGGTAATATAAGCCCGTGTGTACGGCGCCGTTTTCTCTTCTCTAGCGTCGACACTGCTGACTGTGAATTCTGGGATTTCCCGAGGTTAAGGGGTTTGCCAGGAAACCCTAAAACTATATTAAAATAGAATTGAATTTAAAGAATTTGGTTGGAAGTTGATTGATCAGAAAATAATTATTTGGTAAATTGATTTTGGTTTTTTGTGATAAGTATGCTTCTGTGATGCAGCTATAGTCTGAGTCGTTCTCCAGCATCGAGGAAAAATTTGTTTAAATTGTATGTTGGATTTTTATGAATTATATAAGTAGTTCATGATATAAGCCCAATTTGAATCATGGAGTATTGTTAGTTAGAGTTATGAAGTTTATCTTGTAAAGTATTCTGTATCTGTATTTACTTGTAAACCTAGTACGTAATCTTAGTGCTGATCCCATAGTATAATGAATTTTATTTAAAATCAAATTAGAAGGTCTATAATAGAGTATAGTCTTCTTTTAAAGTCGCATTTCGTCATTATGTATTCGTTGCAAAGTCATAAGTCATAGTTGTTTTTTTTAATGAAGTCTTTAGTCGTTTGTTAGGGGTTCTTTTGGGTTGTGGTATTTTGTTTTTGCTTTGTAAGCGTGTTTTTTGTGCTTTAGTGCTTGTAAGTTTATGAAGCTCATTTTTATTAGAAGTCTTTTAGTTGGTATGGTGATAGTTTGTATTCCCATTATTGTATTGCAATTATAAAATCGATTCCTTGGTATCTTTTTGTTGGTATCTTGGGAGAGAGCCCCTTAGAATTAAAGTTTTTCATTTGAAAGTGATCATTCATTTTTGTTGTTGTGCAATTTGTCCACGTGAACGATATTCCATACTTTGGAAGCTCGCAGAGAGTAGTTAATAGTAGACGACAGTGAAAGGTGGGCATCGCAAGGCGTGTAAATCTAGACCTGGAGGGTAATATACCGGATGGTCAAAACTGTCTGTTGTTATGATGAATGTTATTGAATGGGACGTTCCGTTTTTGTGGTAGATCGCAGGTTAAGTAGTATTGTGATAAGATCTTGAATGCACTTCGAGATTCCCTTCACAGAATTAAAAGGTAATGTAAATTGAGAAAAATGGAATTTAATTGTTAGGCGCAAGACTTTTTAGTAAAAGGAATTGATGAGATGGGAAATACCTAAAAGTGTGTGAGTAAAGACAGAAGTTATGTATAATAATGAAAGTGATAAGTGTGTGTAGAATTTATTTAAAACACTGACTATGTGATGGATTAAAACCGACTAGAAAGAGATTTTCATTAAGTAAAGTCCTTTTGTGCAGGACAAACTCTTTTATGCTCTCTGCTTGGAAACTTGCAACATCATGAAAAGTAAAAAATATAAGATTATAGTCAATAGGAGTTAATTCAAGTGGGAATACGAAATCCTTTACCAAGAAGGATTAAATACAGTTTTGCTTGCAGTAGTTAAGAACAGACGCTAGATTTTTAAATTTTTCAAAGATTCTTTTATTAGGTATCAGTTGAGACTAGCCTTTAAGTGAAGGAACCGATCTCCTTTGAGGTCTATAGATATGACTGTCTCATTAAATGATTTAAATAGTTTTTTTAGAAGTATACGTTTTTTGGAAATTACTCATAAATTTATAAAATGAAGCAAGGATCACTTCCTATAGGGCGTTAATTTATAAAATTCAATTTATAAGGCAATGAATTCAGCTTTGGTACTAAATATAAACTAGCAACCTAAAATCGGTGAAGAACAGATTTTTCAGACAGATTGACTAAAACGAACACAGGTATTCCTAAACCATCCAATGAAGGATATAACATTTTCCAGATGAATGGGATTTTAGAAGGGGTTGTACCTCCTCCAGTTATGATAAAGTAAAAACCAAAATCATTTGCAAAAAATTGACAATTTGAGATGGTAAAGTAACTTTAAAATTTAATAGAAGTCAAAGTATGAGGTAGTGCAGGGTATCTTCCTCTGTAACTACGATGAAATGATAACATACTTCAATTATACCTTCTGTTATTTATGCTAAAATATAAAAGAGACTGAGCCTAAACCAATAATTCCAAACATTAGTAAACCAAATTTTCTTACTTTCTGATATTCCAAATTTAAAAATGAAAAGGTGTTGATTACAGTAATTCTATACACAGGCAGTTTATAATCCTGTAGATAATTATGTTAATCACAATCAAATTTTAGTAATACACCCCTCCAGTATCACCAAACAGCTTCAAGCCAATAACTGAAAAATTGTTTAGTGACTTCAACAGGGAATTAAATGTAACTTATAAGAGATATAGAAAAAAATTTTATAAAGAAAGTATCTAAATTAAAATTTACTTAAATGAAACAAGATATTAAACAATATACTTTTGAGAATTAAATATGAATATTTAGATTATAAATTAAATACTAACCTGAAGTTAAATTCCTTGATGTACATAACTTATTAAGAAATTCTTAATAAAAGTGTTTAAAATCCAAATTAATGTATGAGAGATAAAAGGACCAAGAATGAGTGTAAATGTCCAATACAATTAAAAGTGATTTTCCACCCTAAAACAAGTTAGTAAATTAAAACCCATCAAGGAATCAATAGAAATTGTCTATGTGCTCCATTAAAAATATAAGGGAAAATGAAAAAAAAATAAACAAATAATTAAATTAATTGAACCAAAAATAATTTTAGAATTGCCAGTTAATTTGGTTTAATACAACAATTAAAACGAATAAAATTTTATTAAGAAAGATAAACCAATTGTAAATGAGACTGTTAAAGGTAAAGAAAAGGTAAAAACTCATATGTTAAACCTTTACCAATTTTCTCAATCTAGTAAAAATGAATTTGTAAAATACACTAAAAGATCAATTAAGTTAAAATTCAATTTAGATGCTGCGACTAACCAACATGTAGCTTTCAGGGATACTCCTCAATCATCAAGCAATAAGAAACATAAATATGTATTGAAGAAAACACCACTCTGAGTTAGTCGAAACCTGACTTTCAGAAATATTACAATTACAATTTTGAAAGAATGCAATCCTATAAATTGCATTCATAGAGAAATAGTAATAAGAGCCCAGACTTAGAATTGTTGATAAACCTAATACTATATCTCATTTAAATATATGCTTCAACAATCTTATGAAATGGAACAATAGATGGTTTTAAGTAATTATAATAATTCTTAAGTAATTGTTGCAACAAATGACATGGCTGCAAATGCTTATTAAAAACACAGTCAAAATCATTTCTGATAAAGCTATAGCAGTAAATCGGTTAATTGCTGGATTTTACCGGCCAACTTAAGGAATGGTGGGATTATCATCTCACTGACCAACAATTTGAAATTCTTAAAATTAAATTCAAATAAATGATGAAGGTGAACCTATATATGATGAAAATGGTTGGAAGTATATCAAGATGGCGGTGTCCATCTTTAATTCTCACCAATTTCACTTCATTTTATAAGGGAGATCCATCTCACTTTAAAAGATAAAAAAAATGCCGAGTTTACTTAGTAAAATTTTAAAATGTGAAACATTTAGGTGATTTTGTTACTCAAATTATAAAACGCTTTTTCTCACTAGATTAATGTTAAGGGAAGACTCTAATCAAAGCTTTTGGGAAAGAAAAGTTTTTAGCTGGGTTACCTTATTTCTTGGAGAAAAAGTTAGAAATCATGATAAACAAACAACATGGTCAACTATAGCCCCCCCCCGCCGGCGCCCGCCCCCCCCGCGGCCCCCGCGCCCGCCCCGGCCGCCCTTATAGTAAAGTTTAACCTATGGACAGTAATAAATTGTATATATTTCAGATATAGGAAGGTTTTGCAAATATGGGTCATGATCTAAAACTTCAAAAGAAAGGATAAAATATGAAATGCAGATAAACTAACGAATTAGGATCTTTTGTAAACAGATTTGACTATAGTAATGACTTCTCCACAGATATGTGAGGGCCAATGTTCTAAACCAATAAGTAAAAAATATTATAGAAATAATAAATACTCTCAAAAACAATATAGATATTAGCACGTAGTAAGATAAATTTTATAGTTAAAAAAGAGAACAAAATCTTCTTATTAGAGCAAAAATAAACACCTTCCTAGAATCTACCACTAAAACTTCTTATAAAAAATTTGACTTGTTACAATTGTGGTAAAAAGGCATAACATCTAAATTTTTGTAAAATTTAAATAAAAGATTACATGAATTATTTGAAGAAAAACGGTTTTTAAGTAAAGATTAAGAACTCTATATTGATTGGATTCTTCGGAATCTGAGACTAATGAAAGTGAAATCAAATTGATGATTAGGAACTACTTCAAGTTCTTCCAGTCATCGAAAATTTTCTTTTAAACATGTTATCTTAAAGATCAAAGCAATTTATTAACAGTAGTTAATGATATTGGAAGATCAAGAAACTAAAGCTAAAACTTCTTAAAAAAATATAAACAGTTTTGAAGTACGTAGATGGAAGTAAAATAAAATATTACTCCTAAAATTTCAGTCTAATATTTATGATTTAATACATTTGTTAAATAAAATCAACCTTAAAAAAGGTCGGATATAGGATGACTCTACTAAAAGAATTATATAAGGAAATTAAGATTTGCTAAAATGAAGTAAAGATTAAAAACCCAATTTCACAAAATTCTAAACCCAAATAAAATATTAGAATCTCAACTTATTCCAGTTCTTCTTCAGAAGAAGAACGAACCAAGATAAACTATATTTAAAAATAAACTGAATTAGATGAAGATGTAGATTTGTATTTTCTCAATTTATTCAAGATACTTTCAACGAAAAATATTTAGTAAAATAGTAAACATTACAAATAAATGATTTTTAGTGATAGATGCAATTGCACTCTTGAACAACGGTGCATGGATTTAAAACTGTATAAACTGATCAGTCCTAAAAATATTGGTTAAAAACTAGTGGAAGAAATTTAAGTACAATGGCCAATAAAGTCTAAACTTGAAAATAAGGAAAGACAGATGCAATAGATCATAAATCAAGAATTAGAAATAAACACAGTGGCGGCAGAGGGAAGACGCATGTGTATGGAGTATTTTTAACTATCTCCTTCAAATAAATTATATGGTCATTTTAGGTACTGCCTTTTAATAAACCTAATAACGACCATACTCAGTAAAAGAAGATTGTATTAAATTCAAAATAAGCCATAAGTAGAGCTAGGATTTAGAATTTACAAGAAAAACCTAAAACAAAACAATTAAATTTGGTTAAACAAGCTCATTCATTCAATTTAGAAAAGTCAAATTCTTTAATAAAAATCGAAAAGAAGAAATTAAAAGATTTAAATAACAATATCCATTTAAATTAGAATTCAAAACTCAATTAGTCAGAGATTTTGTTAAACATAAAAATTCAAAATCTCCAAACTTATGGATACAAGAACTATGTGCTGAGCGGATCCAGGTGCATTTGGGATCGTAAACAACACATGGTAGAATTTACATATGAAAAAGATTTTGATGAAAAAACATTAAACTAAAGCTTCGACCATTCAGAATGATCCTGATTAGATTGAGGCATTTGTAAAATCAGAAATTCAACGAATTTATAAATAAAAAATTAATTTGTAAATCTAGAAGTCCTTGGTCATGTGCGCTTTTTATGTCAATAAAAATGCTTTGAAAATTGAAAGAGGTGTTTCCAAGACTAGAGTTAATAAATTAGTAACGAGTTTAATAAGTGGTTATGATGGTTCAGTCATATCAATCTAGATAGAAAAAGACCATTAAAGAAATTATATCAATGGCAAAATATTTTTGATAAATTTTGATATGAAATCTAGTTATTTGGCAGATTCAAATTGGATCCTAAAGAACAGATATAAAGACAGCATTTCACAGTTGCCATTTGGGTCAATATGAATGGAATGTAATGGCCTTTTTTGGATTAAAAAATGCTCCTTCTGAATTTTTCATGAGGATCAATGAATGACAATTTAATCCCTTAGTAATTTTGTATAGTATACATTGATGATGGTGTTAAATATTTAGTCTCAAACTTATTGGACGATCATTTTAACAGCTTAAAAACTTTTTGTAGGTAATTAAGCAAAATGGTTTTTAGCACTTAGTAAAACAGATGTGATCTAATTTCCAAAACTAAATTAGGATTTTTAGCCATTATATGAACAAGGTACGATTCAACCTATAGAAGAGCACTTGTTTTTGGTGAAAAATTTCTGATGAATTACTAATAAACCCCATTACAACGTTTTTTGGTTTTGTTTAAAATTTATGTATATTGATGTTTGTTCTGTTTATCCGAAATGTTAAATTGGCGATGATTAAACCGATTACATAATAGACTTTGTAAAGTGCTTTTGGTCCTTTGGAGCAAGCTCATCATAGTCATATTAATGAAAAAAGATAAAAATCAATTTGGTAAATAGAAATTCCTCTACGTTGTATATATGTCCTGATCCTAAATGGCCTTTTAAAATTGTTGAAACTGAATGCTTTCTAATGTTGGTTATGGAGGCATTTTAAAACAAAAAGTAATATGGTAAAGAAAGAATCATGCCAATATAATCTTCAGGTACATTGGACTCCAAGACGTAAATTAAGTATTCTATCTTTAGTAAATCAAAGAAGATTTTGATTGTAATTGTTCATTTGCTCATAGAAATAATAATCTGATCTTTTAAATCGATTTTTACTTTCGATTATTGATTGTAAATCTCAAAGATGTTCTGCAAAAAGATGTCAAACCTTTGCTCTAAAAAATTTTTGCTCGAGTGCGAAGCACTTTTTAAAGTATTTTTGAATTTGACCTGAGAATAATATAATAGGCAGATGATAATATAGTTTCCAGAGCTTTCTTTAACTAGAGAATTCTTACAGGACCATGGAAGAAAGAAGGAGTAAAGGGAAAGGAAATGTATTACAAGATTCCGGCTCCCCAACTAAAGCATCCTTTCTGAGACATCTGAAATTAACTTAAACCTTAACATTGGGTGTGATGGATCTAAAACCACCTCTGTCTCTTTACAGTATTAAAAAGATGGATTGGAGGATAAATAAAACTGTTCTCCATTCTACCGGCCGAAAGTTATTAAAGTCCCTGCAGGTTTATGGGCATTCCTCTTCCCAGAGGACCGCAGGTATTGTTCGTTGACTAAATTAAGCGATCGGTATCCGCTCCATTGTGTATACGGCTGACTATCTCTGTCGTCAAAGAGGTAGAAACTGTACAAGAGTTTATCAATTCCGTTGATGGGCGCTGGTGGATTTGCAATAGTGTAATCATTAATATCTACTGGTAGTATATGTGCATAAGATGGTTTGAATAAAAATATTATTTGAATTTTTTGAAATCGAAGTTGAGGATGGATATAATATGACCAATCCTTGGCAAATTTACCATTTTTAAATGTATCTGTAGAATGGTCTATTTTAAGTGCCTCCAGCAGATTTGTCAAAAACCTCAGGCCTATTATGATTATATATTAGTGATTAGATTACTGAAGATCAGTGAACAGTCAAGACAGTACTTTGATAAAAATGCGCATTAATTTTCTTATTCTTTCTTATAAATAATAAAACGCGTCATCCCAGTCCCTACGAAAGGATTGGCCCGTACCGCGCCTTCTTTAGTAACCCAGTAAATATTTAATAGGATTACATGAAATATATAATAATGGTAGTTATAATTATTTTGATTATTAAAAAAGCAGTGGGATTATGTGCGTTGTTTGTCTTCAAATCCCACCACTACTCGTCATTCATTGGGGTTAATATATTTTGATCAAGTATATACGGCAACTGATATTAAAAAATCACCCTCAATTTGGTTTAAACGAGTGGTGGCAATTTAAGGGAATTCAGAGGAGAAGAGTCATTCCTCCTCAATGGCTTCCTTTTTAATTTGTTATCAGTTCTTTAAACGCATTAATGATAGCCCAAACCCGAGAGAAGTGCCATATTCGCTGCTCCTTGATGTGTATTTGTATCAGTTGATCCTTACTTCACGTCTGGTGATGGATGTCAATTGGTTAACTTTGTGATTATCAGTATAGTCCCAGGGAAGTTCAGGATTCCCATGATACGTAAAAGACATAAAATAAAATGGTGGGGGATCTATTCTAAGAAATTCCACCACTGAAGCAAACATAGGTGATTGTGTGAATTAGTCGCAATGGATCCGCGAAATGATTATGCAGTACCCATAAGCTAAACTCAGCTTAACCATATGTCCCATGCTGAATTAGCTATTCAGGATAATCCCCAGTTTGGTTTGATCAGGTGCAAGAGAAGGGCGCAAATGTCAGGTCGGTTAGCTGGCAGGCTAAAGACAGCAGTAAGAAATAGTATGATACTTGATGCTGTCAAGAGATGGTCTGAAGACTCTTCAAATCGCGCAGTTATTTCAAGCCCATAAAAACCATCGTCCACCAATAAAGCCGCACAGTGCAGTGCCTCCCAGTAGATATGTTTTCAAACACTATACACGCCATATGATGAAGTCACAGGGTAAATCGTTTTTAGCGCCTTAATCATCCCATCATCAATCTAGTTCATGCTAGTGAGTGAAGTGATGATGAGCGAGTATCATAAATAGAATGCCGAAGCAGAGCAATGCAATAGCAAAGAGGCTAAAGACAAGAAGGCAAGAGCTAAGGAAAAGAAAGAAAAAATAAAAAAGAAAAGCAAAGGAAAGGAACGTTATTCTCTCCTCATATGTTTCCGACACATTGTAATAGAAGCAGTTGCAACAGTAAAGTTAAGTCACGCAAGTCATTTTTCAAACATATGTAACAAGCCACGTGCATCTCCAAAGTAATAGGCCAAGGCCATCATTCCAACGGTAAAGCTAAGGCTTCCAAAGTAAGGTCAGGCATCTTCCTCAGCCAGTGTGCAGGCAAGGGAGCGTTATTCATTAATGTAAAGATTCCGCACATTTTCCCTACTAAAGAGGGAGCCTGCTCCCCTTGGTGAAGTGCTAAGAGTTTTGTTAATATTTAAGTTATTACCTTTATAGATCCGGCTCTCTCCTTCTGTACTCCTAGTTTTCGAGTTATAAGAGTGTCAAGTTGGAGAAAGTTTAAAGTTAAATTTGTTGTTAGTTTTTCACACATTTCTTGTATTTGTATTTTTGTTAAATTAATAAAGTTTATATTTTATCGTATAAACTGCTGCTGACGAATATATGGTTGCATCCCCGTGTGTTTTACGGCACTTTCTCTGTCTCCCCTCCAGCACTCGCGCTGACTTAATCTGGGGATCCCAGGTTTAAGGTTTGCAGGAACCTAACGCTTAATTAAAATAAATTAGTTAAATTGGGTTGAGTTGATTGACAAAAAATATTTGGTAAATTGATGTTTCGTTTGTTGTGATAGTATGGCTCCTGTTGGATGCAGCTTAGTTCCTGATTTCTTCCACAATCAGAAAATGATTGTTTAAACTTGGTATGTTTGATTTTATGATAATTATATAAGTATTCCATATAAATCCAATTAATCATAGTAGTTTTAGTTCACAGTTATGGATTTAGATCTTTAAATATTTGGTTAATATCTGTATTTATTTAAACCGCTAGTAATAATGCTTGAGTGCTATACATAGTATAGTGATTTTATTTAAAAATCAATGCTTAAGAGGTCTTTATAAACGATGGATCTCTATTAAAGTCATTGTCATTATTATTTTCAAAGAGTCATAAGTCATTTGTTTTTTATGAGTCTTTAGTCTTTTTGTGGTTGAGGGTCCTTTTTGGTTTGTTTTGCTTTGTAACGTGTTTGGTAGTCTTGTAGTGCTTGTAAGTCTTAAGTGTTCATTTTATTTAAATTTGTTTTGTTTTGCTTTGTAACGTGTTTTAGTCTTTAGTCTTGTAAGTCTTAAGTCAATTTTATTAAAGTCTTTTAGTTGTTTAGTTTGTAATTCTTATTGTATTCAATTATAATATATATATATATATTACTGTTGTTAAATTTATTTTTCTTTTTGATTATGGAATACAGATTGTAGAGTTTTTGTAATTAGTTATATTATTTGATTCATTGAAGGGTATCAAATGAAGTTGATAAAAACATTATCGGCAAGCTCCTATCTGTAGCTCAATGAGTTGAATATATTGAACTTATAAGATAAGAAAGAGAATCATGGTATGCAATGTTTGATTCTCATTCTAGATGATTACTATATAGGAAGAAAATGTGAAGCCTGATTTGGAGGCAAAGAGTAAATACTGCTTTCGGAGTAACCAAAGGTATATACTTGCATAATGGTGTCAAGCTTAGTACAATTAATTGGGATATAAAACCAAGTAATATCTTAGTAGGAGATGATTTTGTAGAATTATTTAAATTTCTAATTTTTGGCTCTAAGTTATCACATCTTGATTTTTTGATATTATGGTTGTTATATAATTTGGGAGGTTGTGGTCCATCTAATCATCTAATGGTTCAAGTTATAATCCCAGCATCTTTTTGATTAATTTTAAAATTATTTCAAACAATTGAGAATGATTATTGACTTTGATTTATTGTTTATATTAGGATTTTATATTTTAACAGGAAACTATTCTACTCAAAAAAGTGTTTCAGCAACTTCAACGTGCACAAGAAGGTTTGTTATCAAAGCAACACCAAAAAAAATTTTTTAGAGTTTTAGTACTAATAAGCTTGAGGAAAAAAAAGAACTTTCTTTTCTTTTCTATTTTTATTAATATGAATAAGATTTATTATTTAGAAACCAACCAAAGATATAGATTCTTAAATTGTTTCAAAGTACATGAAAGTAATTTTTTGAAATTTCTGGTTTTATATGGAATCCATCTTCATGAGTTATCAAAGCGGTTGCTTTCATTGCTAATACTTTGACCAACAGATCAGTAAATGCTTTTCTCTTTAACTTCCAGTTGCTAATTTTTCTAGCAAATTACCATTCTCATCAAGGTAACTATATATGTAGGAGAAGTTAATTAGGGATTGTATTTGTAAGCTTAATGTTAGTGGTTGCGTTAATTCTTGCTCAGTTATTTTTCTAGGCCTATAGCTTGAATTATCTTTCTGTGGTCTGCTGCTGTTAGTACCTTTTTTATATGAATAATGGGATAGAATTTATAATACGACCTTAATTTGTTTTCGGCTTCAAATTTCAATTTTACAGTTGGGCTTTATATAGTATCAATTGTTGTTCATCGTTAAGGGTGTTATATTATATAATTAGACTTATTACTGTGATGAATAGAATTAATTTATTTGTAAAATTTTAATATCAATACAATCTCAAATCCGAAATGGCTTTTTTCTTTGTAGCATTTGAACTTTGACACACTTATATTTTATTTTCAATATGTATACATTATTAACTTGAAAGATGACATTCTATTTAGATTTAAATTGAGATACATCCTCTTCATAAGATCTTCCTCTGTCCTCCCGATAGCTAAGAGTGTTTTGAATGACATTATATTCAATGGGTTTCCTATCAATGTGTGCAGTTATATATAATGGCCTGATATGTTTGACTCATTCTTTCTGCAGGCTTCTTAAGCACTGATAAGTGTTATTTTTATAGTATTTTTATTTTAATTTTGATTAAAATTTCTATTGTTTTTAATTTATTTAAATTAGTTTTTATGTAATATTGATATGTTTTTATTTAAAAGTTTCATTGAAACACAACTCACTTGATTTTGAGGAAAAAAAGTTTTCATTGAAAACAACATACTCACATTGATTTTGAGGAAAAATGCAGGGTTTTGGCAAGAAAAGGACAAAAAATAAGGTAACAAAATTCATTTAGCAACGGTCACAGCCCCGTGCCTAATCAGCACGCCCGTGCTTGTTATTGCATCCCGTGCCAAAGCCTCTAAACCTCCAAAGCCTGGCACGCCCCTGGCCGTGCCAGGCAGCACGCCCGTGCCAATCAAGAAATCAATATTTTCTTAGTCAAAAGTTGGCAACCAACCTCCACCAAATTATGGAGCTAATTTTGGACAACTTTCATCACATGCAAACCAAGGTCAAATCTATGCACATGGGTGAGTCATAATTAAAGAAAATGGAGACCTAAAAAGAGAGCTTTACAAACCTAACACAAGAAGACTTCGATCATTAAATTATATGGAAACTTATCTCAAAGAAGTCTATATAAAGAAGAGTAGAGTTCATCTCAAGGGAATTGACATCCTACATTACACTCCACTCTCCACATTTTTCTCATTTTATAGTTTTATATATAGTTACTCCACTCTTTCTTTCTCTCATTTTATAGCTTTGTATATAGTTTAGTTTTAGAAGTTAAATATTCAAGAGTTGTGCAAAGATTCAAGGAAGTCATCCAAGCCAATTGTTACTAGTTCTTATTTCTAAACTCTTAATCTTGCTTATCTCTTTCATTATTCGTATTGATTATGAAATATTTATCAAGCATTACTAGGTTTTATTTAAGTGTCATGTCTAACTAAACTTTTATACTAGGAGGTTTGATGTAGCTTAATCTCTTTTCCAATTTATGCAATTAGATTTATTTTTCCTTATTCAAGATATGATTTATTGATGAACTTAACTTAATGCTTTCCAGGCAGAGTTTTCCCCTGGATTTGATTTAATTTCAAATTATCACTATCGGAAGAGGATCTTTGATATGAAAAGGTTTAATAAATGCACATTGAGAATAACAACTTGATGCGAGAAAGCTATATGGTTTGACTCATGGGGGTTTTCATGATTTAACCAACCTTAATTTTATGGATTCCATAAACCAAACTACAAACCTAATGAATTTAATTCATTGTTTGATTGTGCTATCTGGGAAGATAGATTAGTTTAAAACAGAAATTTAAAATAGCTTAACAATACATCGGGAGAGCTTGTTAGTGATTCCCTTAGAAGTTGTTTTCCTACTTGAAATATTAAAATTGATTAATGAACTAAAATGAGACATGAATATTGGACTATGAATTAAAGCTGAAATCAAAATCCCTGTAGTTTTTAAAATCCTTGATTTCTTTATCAATACTTGCTTGCTCAACTTCTTAATTTTTAGCTTGTTGAATTTAAATTTCCTATAATACAATTTTGCCTCATTATCGTTTAAATAAATAATAGGATAAATATAATTTTTGGTACTTGGTACATACAATCCTTGTGGATACGATACTCTACTGCATTTATAATTACTTGTAACGATTTTCGTACACCAATTGACGAAATCTCTGTAAGTTTTTAGACCGTTGCCCGGGGGATTGGCAATACCATATCAATACGAATTGAATATTGTTTATTAATTTAAGACATTTTGTTTTATTTCTTAAATTGAAATATTTTAATTTATATTATTTGTAGTATCTTGTTTCTTTGTTTTTATTTGATCTTTACTTTCAATTATTTTCTGGTACAACAATATTTGAGATGTTTCATCAATAAGTAGTTTGAGCAAGTTTTATTCCAACAAACCATTTAAAGAGCCATTTTTATGCATGCTTGGGCAAGATTTAATGAATTATTGGAAATGTCCCTTGTCATAATTTTACTCAATAAAATATACTCACTTACATAATTCTATTATGGATTAAGATGAGGAACTAGAAAATGTGGTAGATATTGGATTTTCAGGCAACCAATATTCACCTTCTGGAAAGTAGCTAAGAAAAGATTATACTTTAACATATTGAATGATATGGGCCAGATTTTGACTACCGTTGGCCATTTGGATGCATTCATTGCATGGGCTTTGGAATCACCAATATCTCAAAATTTTGAGTATGAAAGAAGAAAAGCAAAAGAATTTTAGAGGATTTTGATACTGCG
>NW_023591445.1:0-78255 GCF_014843425.1 Jatropha curcas | reverse complement strand
CATTTTAGGAGAGATCAAAGCATTAGCTATGAGGAGTAAATATAGTCTGGTGCTTTGCACCCAGTGTGGTGCTTGGATAGTTGCGACTTATGGGCACGTCTCTAAAATCCTTTCAATAGCAGGAGCGAGAAACTGTGATCCTTATGTTCTGGAGATTGGAGGATTGGACGACGTTAATAGGTAAATAAATATTGTCGAGAGGTAGATTTAGTGTGCAGGATTGTGGAAACTAAAGACCTAGACAGAGTGATGCTTTGAACCTGGTCTTCATTTGGTAGAGAAGTATGCAAAGAAGCATGTTCATGGGATAGATAACCAGCCTGCATTAGTTCGATTGGGCAGGGAAAGGATTTGGATAATATATAGCCGGTATGTAGTAAGGTGTGGTCTCTCGCTGGATAAGTGCATAACTCAATGGGTATATATTGGGTTGTAGGTGGTTTCTGGTTTACGTATAATGAGATTTCTGAGTTGGGCTTTATGACATAGAAGATACTTGGACCAGTGGCAGGATAGCAATGGCACCTTAGTTGTCGTAAACTGTCTAAGGAAAGATTGTGGTTCGTGGCGGGTTTGCCAAAAGTTGACAATTCGGAAAAAAGAATGCACATTTGGTGATGCTTGGCAAATGGCAAAGCAACTCAGAACATTCTTTAAATCTAAAGGCGGCATGGTTTCTACTTTTAAGGAACCTTTTAGAATTGCTCACATCGCTTGATCTGTTTGTGGTCCCAATTACTTCCTTCTAGTCTTGGAGGAAAAGTTTTATGATTTGTTATTCGTAGATGATTACTCTAGATTACACTGGCTGGACATCCTTCTTAGAAAATAAGGATGAGTCATATGACGATGTTTGTTCATCTTTGTGCAAAGAGAATACAAAAATGAGAAAGGATACAACATCTCAGCAATTAGAAGTGATCATAGAGGAGAATTTGAAAATCAAGAAATTCGAACTGCTTTTTGGTAACGAGTCAGAAATCTTCCATAACTTCTCAAGCCCTAGGAAACACCCTCAACAAAAGACTGGATGTATGGAACGCAAGAATAGAAGCACTTCGAAGAAATGACAGAACCGATGCTAAGTGATTCTAAACTACCAAAGTTATTGTCGTGGGCAGATCTGTGGAAGCAGTTACACTAGCCTGTATTTATACTTCTAAACAGGCGCTTTGGTAAGATCTAAACTTAAAAAAGACTCCATTAGGAGGGTCTGAGTAACAAAGGTAAGAACCAAATATTGGGTTATTTTCACGATTGGTTGGGATGCAAAATGTTTTATTCCTAGATAATAAGAAAATCATCTGCCAAATTTGATGGCTAAATCTATGAAGGTATTTTTTCTGGGATATTCTACGTAATAGTAAAGCAATATAGAGGTGTTTAATAAAAAGATCCTAGTTGTAGAAGAATCTATTCATGTTGTGTTTGATTGAATCTGACCTCTACATCTAGAACATTTAGAAAGTGATGAATGTTGTAGATTCTAATCATGAAAAGCAGAATGAACAATCAGAACAACTAGAACAGCCAGAAAGCGAGCAGAACACTGATAATCAGGCTGAACCAGAAGTAAGAACATGAAGATTAGAATATAGTTGAAAAGTCAAATTCCAGAAACAAAAATGAAGATTCTCCAATTACCAAAAGAGGATTTCATAAGTTATCCTCAAGAAGACATTATGGATTAATTCCTCAGAAAGGAATGATGACTAGAGCTCAACTTAAAAGAAAAGATATTTTGGAATGTTGCTTTTGTTTCTCAATTATGAACTTAAAAATTTTAGAAGATGCTCAAAATGAATGAAAGTTGGATTCTTGCTATGCAGAAGAGCTAAATCAATTTTGAGAATAAACCAAGTTTGGAAACTTGGTTTTCTAGACCTTAAAAACCATTCTGTTATTGGAACATAAATGAGGTGTTTAGAAATAAGCTTGATGAATCAATGGTAACATTGTGAGAAATAAAGCAAGACTTTAAGTTTGGTCAAGGGTAAACAACCAAGAGGAAGGCCATCGATTTTGATTGGACCTTTGCTCGGTTTGCCTAGTACTTGAGGCCATTAGAATGCTTTGTGCATTTGATGTTTTAAAACTTCATGTTGTATCAAATTGGATGTGAAAAAATGCTTTTCTAAATGGGTTTCTCTAATGAAGAAGTGTATGTAGAACAACCTCCCTGGTTTTGAAATTTTTGATAAACCTAATTATGTTTACAAGCTTTTACAAAAGCTCTTTTGGTTTTGAAAGCAAGCTCCTAGAGCTGTATGAAAGATTGAGTAAGTTTTTATTGGAAAATGGTTTTTTCAAGAGGAAGGTTGTACAACACTTTTATCAAAAAATAAAGCACATGACATTCTAAGTTGTCAAATTTATGTGATGAACATAATCTTTGGATCTACTAATGATCTTCCTTTGTAAGGAATTTTCTAAGATTAGCCAGGGTGATGTTCGAAAATGAGTTATGAAGGGAGAATTAAACTTCTTCCTTGGAACTTCAAATCAATAATGTGAGAATGGATTTTCAAATAAAGTCAAGAGAAAATATACTAGAGAATTGTTTGAAACCGATTTAAATGGAGAAATGCCGAAGTATGTAGTACACCAATGATCCGATCATCAATTAGAAAAGAGAAAAGGTAAGGATGTGGATATCAAGTTGTTTAGAAGTATGATCTGGTTCTTTTATTATAATCTAACGGCAAAGCAGATCCAGCACATACACTTTAGTGTTTGTCCTAATGTGTCTAGATTTCAATCGTGTCCCAAGAATCTCATTTAATTACTGTAAAAAAGAATATTAAGATATCTTTGTGGAACTTCTAATCTTGGGTCTGTGGTATCTAAAGGTGATAACATTTGGATCTTGTTAGGTATCGATTTTGCAGGAAGTAGAATTGATAGAAAAAGCACGTCTGGAACTTGCCAATTTCTATGCAGCGCCCTTGTATCATGGTTTTGCAAGAAACAGACATCCGTTGCTCTCTCCATTGCAGAAGCTGAATATGTTGTTGCTGGAAGCTGTGTTGCACAAGTTCTATGGATCAAACAACAGTTGGCAGACTATGGACTGAAATTTAAAACAGTGCCAATTAAGTGTGACAACATAAGCGCCATCAATTTATCTAAAAATCCAGTTCAGCATTCTAGAACCAAGCACATAGAACTCAGACATCACTCAGACATCACTTCATACGTGATAATGTACAAAAATGTGACATAGTGATTGAGTTCATTCCTACAGAAAAGCAATTAGCAGATATCTTTACTAAACCTTTGAATGAAAGTCAATTCTGCTTGATTAGAAGAGAACTTGGTATGCTAGTTCTAAACTCTTAAGTTTAGAACTCTGTAAGTATGTTCTAAATTGATTTCTAATATTTGAGAGTGAAAGACCTGCTATGTTCTAATACTTTATTCTGTGTAATTTATGAAATTTTTTTTATGTCTAAAAAGGAATGCGTATTGCTCTGATATGACTTTCTAATATCAGAATCTTGCTTTAGACCAAATCCAAAAATAGTTAATTTATTGTGTGTGTTTGTGTGTGTTTGTCTTTATTATGTTTCGTATCCTTAGTATTTTGGCGTTTCATTTGTTTTATTATTTTTTATTATTTATTTTAATTCTATTTGTCCGTTTTGAATTTCCTTTTTAAAAACTGTTCTTTTCGGAATTTTCTTCCGGCCAACTTAAGTTGTCCTTGTCTCTCTATTACTGCTTCAATATTCTTTCTCTCCGCTCTCATTGCTAAACAAAACCCTATGCCTGTTCTGTGTTTCGAAAAATCTCAACAATGGCCGAATCAAGTCCACCTCTCTCATCTGATTCCCTTAACTGAGCAAGAAACTTCAACTCCTAACAAAGGCTTTTTCCCAAAGAAAATATGAGCAAAAGGAGTTCGAAACGTCGAAACAGAAAAAGCCAGAAGAGGAACCAAAGGAAGGAAAAACCGAACCTGCTACTTCAAAGAAACAAGTAGCTAGGGCACGCGACAAAGGTAAATCTGTCCTCTCACCATATTCTCCCATGTGTTCGTATGTCATTGATTGGAAATTATTTGGTAGTAATGAGTTTGATTTCAAGGAACTCTTTGAGTTTCAAGGATGGATGAAGTTTCTGTCGTTAAACCGACTGTGTTATGAAAGTTTAGTCAAAGAGTTCTACGGTTCTCTTAAGGTTAGTGGAACGGAGACAATCTCTGTTAAGCTTAAGGGTGAGATCAAAACTTTGTCTTACGCTGACTTGGGCAAGATTTTTGATTTGCCAAATGCTGGGTCTAGGGTGACGAAAATTTAAGGATATTTCTAGGGTTTAGTGAGTACAAAAGGAAGATTTTTGTGAAGAAAATTGTGAAAGGGGTTCTGTGACAAACAGGCACTATTGAATGTTCAAACTTGACAATAGCAATAAATGGCTTATACAAATTTGATTGTGGATTTAACATTTATCCCAAGAGTGCCTCACTTCTACATATGTTGAATCAGGTTGAGTTGTTGCATGATGTGGCACATAGTGAAGAAGAAACCTCTCAACCTATGTCATTATTAATCTTTCACAAGATGGCAAGAACAACCCCTAAAGAAACTGCCCTATGGGATGGTCCCTTACACCAGTGTTTGAGTTCTCTTGATGTTGATTTAAAGGAAGTGATGGCTATAATGTTCAAAAGCTGGACAGTGGGTCCGATGTTTCAAAGCTAGACAGTGGGTCATTAAAAATGAAAGATGAAGAAGGAGAAGATGAAGAAGGAGAAGAAGAGAAGGAGAAAGAAGAGAAGGGAAAAGAAAAGAAAGAGAAAGGAGAAGTTGAAAAAGTAAAGAAAGAAAAAGAAACAGTTGAGAAAGAAAAGGAAAGAAGAGAAGAGAATGAGAAAAAGAAGAAGAGAGAAGACAAAGGAAAAGCAAAAATAGGAGAAACAAAGAAGGAGGAAAAGTTAGAAGAGGAAGCAGAAGAAGAAGAAAAGTTAGAAGAGGAAGAAGGAGAAGAAGAAAAAAAATTAGAAGAAGAAAGGAAGGAGGAGACAGAAAAAGAGAAAGCTAAGAAGAAAGCAGAATTAGAAAAAGAAGAAGAAACAGAAGAGAAAAAGGAGTCTGGAAAAGTTGAAAAAGGAAAAAAAACTAAAATTAAGTGAAGAAGACAGGTCAACTGAGGTCAAAACTAAAAAAGAATCTGAGCTTTTATCAGCTCAAAGGAGTAGAGAAGCTATGCTAGGAAGAATGGAAAAAGAGCTTATAGAAGAGCATAATAAGGAGCCTGATGAGGCAATAAAACATTGCAAGACTGTGAATTGAACAGAATCAGTCTCTCATTGAGACCTTGGAAAGGATGAAAGATGTGGATGAAAAAAAGGATGAAAGATGTGAATGAAAGGAAATTAGCTACTCTGAAAGTTAAAGGAACACCCTACACTCCTACCTTAGAGAAACCAAAGAGGGTCAAGCACACTGCGGGTAAACATAGGACTTATGGAAGGAAGCCTCCATTGCACCCTTCTTCTAAACGGCCAGAAAGACTCGTTGGAATTCTGTTCTAATTTTCTTTCTATTATGCTCTGACCTTTTTCTAACCCTTTTGTATGATGACAAAAAGGGGGAGAATGCAGGTATTTTGGATATTTTGGTACGTACTTGGTGACCAAAGTACTTATATCTTAATGTTTAGTGTTTTTCTAATCTTAGTGTTTATTGTTTTCTAATCTGTGTTGTTGGTGTTTATTGTTTTCTAATTTGTGTTGTCTATCTATATGGTCTATTTTGGCGAGCTATATTTTTTATATGAAGAACTGAGTGTTTTAAAACTTAGATTCTTATTCTAACGTCTGTATCTGCTCTACAGGTTCGTTTTCCAATATCAGTTTCTATTCTATTCTTTTGCTCTGACCATATGCGCTGATTATTAGAACTTAAAATATCTTGTCTATCTTTGCTAGTTCTAAAATCAGTTTCTAAAATGTTTCCCTAGTTCTAACTAGTTCTTAAATCTCACAAATAGTTTTAATTGCATCTATTCAGGGGGAGCAAATACAATGTTCTAAATTTGCTTCATATTAAGATCATTGCCATGCATAGAACTTATATGCATAAAATTTAGGGGGAACACATGTTTTTTATGTTTGTTAAATTTTATTGGTTTTGTCCATCATCAAAAAAGGGGGAAGATTGTTGACATCAAGAGTCAAATTCTAATCTCAGAATTTTTGATGATTAAAACAAAACCAAATAAATTTAATTTATTATTTGTCTAATATTATTTTATGCAGAATTTCTTATGGAAAGAAAAACGAACAAGGCAAAGTCTACAAAATCCATAGTGTATGAATGATTATCCGAAAAGCCTAGTGGTTAGGTATTTAGGATACATTGTAGGATAGAGAGAAAATTCCAATCTATAAGCACATACTAATTTTTCTCATCATCAAAAATATTTTTTTCGGAAAGTAGATTCTTCAAAAATAAATTCCTTTTGTCAAAATTTGTTTTCGAAATATTCTTTAAAGTCAAATGATTCAAATTACCTAAAATAAAGAGATTATGTCTCTAACAATTTTGGTATAACATACACTTTCTTTTCGGAAATTTCTTTGAAGACTAAAGAATTTTAAATTTAAATTCTCTACCTAAAACGAAGCGAAGATTGTATCTTTTTCGTTTTTTTAGTAAGTAGTATTTTCGAAAAATATTTTCCAAATGAAAATTGCTTTCGAAAATCTTTATGTTTTAAGGAAAGAAAGAATCATTGTTCTATTCTCTTACCAAAAATGATAAAATAAATTTTTGGTAAATAAGTTTTCGTATCTTCCTAAATAAAGGAAAGAAAATATTCCTAAATTCAAAAATGAAATATCCTCTTTCCCGAAAGCGAGAGTCACATATTCCTCTATAAAAAGGAAGCTTTCACCGCTTTGAACTAAGTGGAAGAAGAGTTTTCGTTTTAAGAGTATTCACCTATTGATCACATCCTTATCTCTCAAAACTTATTCTTTTATCTTTTACATTTCAACTTTTTATCTTTAAAGAGAAAAAGAATTTTTAAACTAACTTTTGTTAAAAACGGTTCTGTGGTTCCTAAATGATTTTCTAATCTGAAATAATTGTTTTTCCTGTGCTATAATTTGGGCATTTCTGTCTGTCTATTTTTAAGATTATGTAATCTTTTAGTAGACAGGTTTTTAATTTGATAAACAATTGTGTAATAGCTTAGGTTAGACTATTGTTGAAAGAGGTTTTTATCAAAAGCAACCCTTCTCCGTGAGAGGATTCAATGGTCTTGAATTGAAGTTCCTGTAACTCTGCCCAAAAACAAGAAAGGGTTTAGGTTAACTAGAACCTTTGGAAATCTAGTGGGATAAAGGGTAAGATCTAGGTGTTGATCTATTGCCTTGTACTGTTGGTTGTTCTTATTCCTTGAATAAGGAGTACATAGTTGAGGATGCTCAAGATGAGTCTTGGGAGTGGAATGTTAGGCGAGTTGCCACTATAAATCACTGTGTTGATCTTTTAATTCTGAAGTTTTGCTTGATACTGCTTTACTTTACACTTCTGTTTATATTTAGAAATGCTAAATGTTGTTATGATTTGATGTTCTAAAACGAATAAGTCTTATCTTTCTGAACATTAGAAACTCTGGAATTCTGATAAGTGAATATACCAAGTTCTAAAACTGTTCTTCTATTTTCAGTAAATTTCACTACTTGGGTTTCCTAATCAGTTTTCTAAACCTGGTTACAGCTCTGTGAAGTAGTTCTAATTTCAAATAAACTGTCTCTCACACAGTCTTATATGATCTTAAACTTTAATGGAAAGTTCTAAATACAAAAGTTTTTCGTCATAAAAGAAGTTCTAATATTGAAAAGACATGTGAAGTAGTTCTAATTAAGCGGCACTTGCATAGTCTGTCTATAGAAACATTGTGAGGAAAGTTCTAATCCATATTTTTTCTAATCCATATTTTATTCTCACAAGTTTTCTATTTTTCCACTGCACTTAGAATTCTATATTCTGATTTTAAAATCTGAAATTATTTTTTGAAAACCCAATTCACCCCCCCTCTTGGGTTGTGCCATACATATACGGGACCCACACAAACTTCTCTTTAGCCATAAGTTTTGTTAACATGTCTACAACATTTAATTTTGTACTAATTTTTTGCAACAAAACATGCACTTCTTCAACTGCACTTCAAACAAAATGACAACGGATGTTAATATGTTTTGTGCGAGATTGAAAAGATGGAATTCTTGCTAAATGCAATGCACCTTGACTATCACAATATATATTTTCCTTCCATTGGTGATAAAGCCACAACTAATTGTAGCTTTGACTCCCAGCTAACAGCACCTCCTGCCATAGAAAAAATATAACCAGAAGTAGACCTTCTTTTATTTAAATCACTAGCAAAATCTGAATCCACATAACCAACATATTTCAAATTTGCGTAACTGTAACACAAAGCAAAATTTGAAGTACCCTTCAAATATCTAAGGATCCACTTCACAACTGTCCAATGATCACGACCTGGTTTTGCCATGTATTTTATTAACAACTCCCACTGCTTGTGCAATGTGGGGTCTTGTAGATACCATGGCAAACATAAGACTACCTGCTGCTGATGAATATAGGACTTGAGACATAGTTGCCTTCTCTTCTTCATTGCTGGGAGATAGACTTGAAGATAACTTTAAATGAACACGAAATGAAGTACTTACTGGTTTGGCATTTTGCATATTGAACCATTGCAAAATTTTTTCCATATAATGTCTTATGTCAACTAGAGTTTCCTGTCCTTCCTCTCTTTAATCACCTTCATCCCAAGAATTTGATTTATAGCACCCAAGTCCTTCATGTCCTACTCCTTAGCTAATTGAGTTTTAAGAGTAGCAATGTATTTCATGCTATTACTTGCTTGCAACAATCATGTCATCTATATATAATAGCAAAATACAAAAGCACCCATCTTTATAATCATAGAAGTAAGCACAATGATCAGCCTCACTTCTTTGAAAACCCAAACTTATAATGAACAAATCCAATTGCTTATACAAACATTGAGGTGCATGCTTTAAACCGTGAAGTGATTTGTTCAATTGACAAACCAAATTCTTCTTGTTCTCTTCTACAAAGCCTTCAAGTTGTTTCATAAAAATTTCTTCATTGAGATTTCCATGTAAAAAAGCAGTTTTTACATCAAGTGGTTCCAGTTCCAAGTCTGAAATAGTAGAAAGAGCCCAATTGCTTTTCGCTCTTTTGGTAGTTCGACAAGATCCCAAGTATTATTTTTATGCAAAGCTCCATCTCCTCTATCATGGCACATCTCCATTTTTTTGAATTTATAGACTCACAACCCTCTTTAAAAGAGAGAGGTTCATGTTCTTCTACTAACTCAATAAGGCTTATGTCGATGGGCGAGATCTCTATAGTTTTATATTGATTGAGAAACAATGTTACAAAAGAACAAAGAAAACTCTCTAAGAGATTGTACTCAATAACATATAAGACTTCAAATAAAGGAGCTCTTTTATACATGCTTCATAAGTAGTTTCCAAACACCAGTTATCTTCTCCTATTTTTTATGGAGATCATGTGTTAATGGATAACATGGAGAACGTATGTGCGAAATAGGACTCTGCTGGTGATTGTGGATTTCACAGGCTCGTAACACCATCTAGAAAAATACAAATGATCAACAACAAACAAGATTTAGCAATATTTTAAAAAGTTAAACTCAACTGCATCATATAGATATAAAGATCAAGACTTGATAAAATACATAATAATATAGAATTCTATAAAATAGTTAAGAGTCAGTGATTATGAAAACAAAATAATAAGGACAACAACAAATTAAATATTTTTCTATATAAAATAAAATTGAGATTGTACATAGTAAAATAAGCAAAAAAAAAAAAAAAAAAAAAAAAAAAAAAAAAAAAAAAAAAAAAAAGTCTCAAATCTCTTCTGCATTTCATCAAGAAATTTCAATTTTCTATCTATTGTAGCATTTAAAGTCTCAAGTTCTCTGCTTGAACTCTCACTCCATTCAATTCCTCTTTTTCTCTCTTCAATTTCCTTTATTTGACTTAACACGGACGCCTTCTCTCTTATCTGTACCTCTTCCTCTTCTTGATATCCTATTGGACGAAATGGAGTTCTTTGGTATGTTTTTTGATGATAAGGTGAGTGGAATCCAAGTGATCTTCTGTGTCCTTCCATTGAAGCATAAGCAAAAGAATCGAAGATCGATCATGAAGTTGATCGAGTTTTTGGCAAAACTTCTATTGATGGTTAGTTTTTAACTTATAAAACCTTGTCCGTCATATGTTACGTGATATATATACATTGATAGTGAATATATCCGTATAAGGTTAGAAGTTTGAATTAGAAAAATATTCGGTATAGACTAACTGACTGTTAAATTTATTTGAAATTTTTATCATTGGAAAATCTATTTTAAATACAAATTAGATAGAATGCAGATTTTAAAAGTAATATGTATTAATATTATATAGAGATAAGAGATAAAGATAAAAATTATTTATGTAAAAGAAATAGAAAAAAAAGCTCAAAAATCAGTAAAAAAAGGAAATATAAAATGCAGAAAAAATAGAGTGCCAAGTCAGCAATTTTAAAATGTTTTTTTTTTTTTTTTTTTTTTTTTTTTTTTTTTTTTTTTTTTTTTTTTTTTTGGGTTTAGGATTATATAGATATATAGATTTTCTAAGGTTTACAAATGAAGGATAATAGGGGATTTTAATGACATTTTATATGCGTCGGAGAAGGATAGTCGTGTGCTGCAACCGAGATGGCTGCTTGAGGGGTTCCAATTCACGTTACAAGGTTGTGAACTCTCGGGTATTGGGTATAAAGGCTCAAAGTTTACGTGGGAGAATAGGAGAGAAGGTGGGGGTTATGTTCGAGAGCGCTTGGATCGCGCTGTATCTTCCTATCGTTGGATTCTTCAGTTCTCCAATGCCGCCTTACATGTTTTAAAAACCATAGGCTCTGATCATAAGCCTTTGTTTCTTTCCTTGGGTATACAACTTCAGCGGTACATGGTGAGGAGGTTTCGGTTTTAGAATCAATGGAGTTGTGAGCCGGATTGTAAACAGGTTGTATCGCAAGGTTTAGAACAGAACCGTTCTAATGGCTTTCAGGCACAAATTCTTTCTTGCTGTCAATCTTTGCAATTATGGGCAAGCAATTTTCATAGAGAATTTAAAGACCAGCTACGGGACTGTAAGAGAAGACTGAATTTTCTTCGTCCACACTCTATGGATTTAAACTCGACGACAATTAGGGAGGTGGAAGTCCTTTATGGACGATTATTAGCTCAACAGGAGCAGTATTAGCGTCAAAGAGCAAAGCAACATTGGTTACAAGGTGGGGATTCCAATACTAAATAGGTTACAAGGTGGGGATTCCAATACTAAATAATTTCATCTTATGACTTCACATAGAAGAAGGAAAAACAAGATTACAAAGCTTAAGAATGGTAATGGCGAATCGGTTGATTGGGACACAGGAATGCCTGCGTTATTAATAGATTTTTATACCTGATAAAGCCTCGGATCCTGACGGTTTTGATCCGGGATGTGCACCTCCCAAAAGGCCTCATACTAATGGGTTGGGTTTGAACCATTATATTTTAGTTCCACTTCTCCTCTTTATCCGATGTGGGACTTGGGAGGATGTTGTAGGGGTGGATGTTTCTGCGGCATGTCTGAATTGTTTAAATAATCTCTTTATCCGATGTGGGACTTGGGAGGATGTTGTAGGGGTGGATGTTTCTGCGGCATGTCTGAATTGTTTAAATAATAATACTCCTATGCCTGGCTCGAATCGCATGAATATTGTTTTAATTCCAAAGAAGCGTCATCCAAAATTGGTGTCGGATCTCTAGCCCATCTCCCTATGTAACGTGGTTAATCGTGTGGTCTGTAAGATGATTGCTAATAGACTGAAATTCATTTTACCAAATGTGATTTCTAAAACGCAGAGTTCTTTTATTCCTAATAGACTGATAACAGACAATATCATTGTGGCTTTTGAATGCTTTCATGCTTTGAAGAGAAAAACCCAAGGTAAGGAAGGTGTAATCGCTTTAAAAATAGATATGTCCAAAGCCTATGATCGTGTGGAGTGGGGCTTTTTACGAGTTATCTTATTAAAACTTGGTTTTGCAGAATCATGGGTGTCCGGAATTATGGGTATTGTTTCTTTTTTAGTTTATTATATTGTGCATGGGGGTGAAGAACTAGGCCCGATTCTTCCTTTAAGGGGTCTCAGGCAGGGAGATCCTCTCTCTCCTGCGTTATTTGTGCTTTGCGCTTAGGGTTTATTGGCCATAATTTCTAATTACCAAAGGCAGGGTTTGCTCCACGGCTTTAGTATTATCAGATCGGCTCCCTCGGTCTCCCATCTTTTCTTCACCGATGACTGCTTATTCTTTGCCCGGGCAAATATTTTCGAGGTCGCGCATTTGAAGCAGTACCTATCATTATATGAGGCAGCTTCAGGGCAATGTATAAACTATACCAAATCAGCCATCTCTTTTAGTCCAAACACAGTAAGGGAGACTCGAAGGTTAATTTGCGACAACTGAGGTGTTGGGGATGTGCCTAATCATGGGACCTATTTGGGTATGCCATCAGTGAGTGGGCGGGACAAGAGCCAAAATTTTCAATTTAAATTAGATAAGGCTGCTAAAAGAATTCAGAGCTGGTAGTAGAAGTTATTATCGAAGGCAAGAAAGGACATTATTATTCGTATGGTTGCTCAAGCTGTGGCAACATATCTGATGTCTCTTCTCCTTTTGCCTATAGAGATACGTCAGAAACTTGAGCGTTTATTAAATAGTTTTTATTGGCGGAATGCTACTCGGTCAAATTTTGGTATAAGGTGGAGAAGCTGGGATCGTTTGTGCAGTCCGAAAGAACAAGGGGGTTTGGCTTTTAGGAAGATACATGAGTGTAACTGTGCTCTGTTGGCAAAACAGGGATGGTGTCTTCTGCAAAATCTGAATTCATTGGCGGCTGCTGTTTTAAAGGCACGATATTTCCCAGATCACTCATTTTTGGATTCGGCTCTTAGGAAAAATCCTTCTTATTTATGGAGTATCTGGTCATCTCTTTTTCTCCTTAATCATGGCTACACTAGACGGATTGGTAATGTCCAGTCCACTTTAATTTGGCGCCACCCTTGGTTACCTGATGCAGCGAATCCAAGAGTGCAAACAGAATGTCGCTTTGGCATGATGAACTCCATGGTTTCTGAGTTTATTGATGCTAATTGCTCTTGGAATGAACAGCAACTCCGGGAAAGACTGAACCCACGTAATATTACTCTAATCTTGCAAATTCCATTATCTTTTTCTTCTCCGGCTAATCGGTGGATTTGGAATTATGAACGAGATGGCAAGTATACTGTTTCCAGTGGATATAGATTGGCTGTGGAATTGGCTCAACATCCACAACCTGTTCCAGGAGATTTCTGGGTTTTTATTTGGAAATCACAAGTACCAAAAAAGACGCAGCACTTTATTTGGAGGGTAGTGTTAGATACTATTCCTTGTAATGTTAAATTGAGGAAGAGAAAGGTGGTTGTATCGCTCGTATGCCCAGTGTGTGGAGGAGGAAACTCCTATTCATGCTTTATTGTTGTGCAATTTCGTTAAGATTTGCTGGTTTCTATCAAAGTTGGGATGGAGGGAATCTCACACTATGCTGGGGTGGTTTGTGGAAGTGACTAAATTGAGTAGTGACGTTGTGAAGGAGGCTGTTATGTTACTGTCATCAATTTGGTGGCATCGAAACCAAGTTCTTTGGCGGCAACCGTATAGCTCCCCGATCAAATTGTTGACTACTGCACATCAGTCCCTGGTTGAATGGCAGCAAGGAAACCTGTCCCCTTTGAAATGCGCACAGCAAGTAGTGGTACAATAGATGCAAAAATGGTGCCCTCCTCCGTTTAAGAGGTACAAATGTAATATTGATGTTGCACTTGGAGATACGCAGGGCCGCTATGGTATGGGGATGATCATTCATAATCATCTAGGTCAGTGTTTAGCGGGAAGGGGTCGTTCAAGACATGCCATGAATGATCAGTTGTTGGGTGAGGCTTTATATTTTCGGGAAGCCTTGAGTTGGCTAAAGGGAAAGCGCTTCACACCAGTTTGCACTGAATCTAATTATAAGGTTCTTGTACATGCTTTAAACTCTAATAATCTAGAAATTTCCTATTTTAGTCAAGTAGTTTTGGATTGTAAAGCTTTATTATACGAGCTAATGGATGTTTCTTTTGTCTTTGCTAAATGGTCAACGAATTAGGTTGTTCATTTGATTGCAAGAGCATCTGTTTTTATGTCGGACTTTGAATAGAAGGTATGCCCTCTAAGTTTTTTGTATGATGCATTAGTTTTTTATGCAAATAATATAAACTAAGCAATGCTTACAATTTAAAAAAAAATAATAATAAAAAGAAGGATAATACTGATTGATTCGCTTCGAAACTGAACCAATCGATGGTATACACCTAACTAATAGAGCATTGGTGAGGTCTACTTATACTTTGGAGTTGTATTGTATGTGTATATTTTATGTGGAAGATGGCCGAGGGATACATTTGCTAAAGGACAAAAACAGCGGGCACCACAGTTCATTCATATATTATTTGCCTTTGATTTTTGTTTTTTTATTTAAAAACACTTTTATTTTCTTTACACATTAATAAAATTTTTTATTTAATTGATTAAAAAATAAAAAATTATTAATATAATATTATTCGATAATTAAAAATAAATTAAAAATAAGAAATAAAATTACACGGGCCTTAGGCATTTCCAACCTTTCTGAATTGAGTGTCTAATGCAAGGATTTAAAGGGGCAAGATCAAGAGAAAGATTTTCCACTATTCATGGTCTACAATTATAAACGAAGAAATTAAAAAAATTATTAAACTATCAATAATGTTGGTTTGAGTGGAAAGCATTCAAATTGAGTAAATATATATTGAGTACATAATATATAATAAAGAAAGTGAACCAATTAAAATTGTTTAGGTCATTTTGTATGAAAGGTAAGTCCAACTTATTATAAACCCAACTTTATTATAAGTCCAAATGTTAAATATATTGTTATTGATTTGATTAATTTGATCATAAGGCCAAGGTTCTCAACAACGAATATATTGATTTGATTTTAAGGTTTTAAATAATTTTGAATAAAATTTCAAGGTTTTACTACAGTACAGAATTCTAAAATTCTGTATAAATACAGAAACTGTCTTTACATGCCATTTGGACATGCTAACCTGCTAGACAGATCATAAGATTATCCGTTTTTTTTTCTTTTTTATTATTTTTGTAAAATTTTTAGAAAACCATTTTCCCTAAAACACAATAAAATTTTCTAAGATCATGTATTAATTTTTTTTGCATATCACTAAATTAATATGAGATATTTCTATTGATTGCATGTGAACGTGGATAGCTAAAAAATTTTTTTAATATAAATGGTAAGTTACTTGAAATTATTTTAAACACAATAAATAGCATTTTAAGATAATTATTTTTATAAAAATCTTAATATATATTAAAAAGTTTATAGATATGGGTTATATAATTTATAATTAATTCCGATATGAAAATAAAATTTGAAGTTATATTTTTAAAACAACTGGTTATGGGTTATTAATAATTTATAATTAATTCCCGATTATTGAAAATAAAATTGAAGTTATATTTTTTAAAAAACAACTGGCTTACTGGTTTTTTTAATGAAGTTCTAGAATTTTACAAAATCCTTAAAATAGGCAACCAAGTATTAAACAAGTATTAAATTTTTAATTAAAAATTAAGATGAGTGTATAAATTCGATTATCAATTATTATATTTAATAATACAATTATTATGTGTTCGATTAATCCTATTATTATTTTGAAATCTAATAAATGATAAACTTATTTTTATATAGAGTCAAGCTTATAATAGATAAATTTAAAAAATTAAGTTTTAAATTGTTTTTCTTATATCATAAATAAAATTCAAATTAAACAATTAGAATTACATAGATTATGAAATAATTTTAGTTAAAAAAAAGTTGAGTTATGAATATATTATAACTAATAATGTAGGAGTATAATCTATGCAATTATGTTATAACTTATCAAACAATAAATATTTAAAATATTATTTACGTAATGAGTCTTATAAGATTCAAATATATATTCTTTATGTTTCATTTAAATATATATTTTTATTTCATTTTAGAAGGTAAATATTAACTCAATAATTTTTTTTAAATTTAATAAATCTTTATTTTCATTATTTATGAAGAGAATATTTAATATTTTTGTTATTGTTGAACTTCTTGTATTGAGTTTTGAGATTGGCAAAACAAGTTTTTTTATTATAATAATAAATATAATTAAATAATACATGAATAATGAATTACTGGTTTTATAGGTAGCAAGTTGTTAGATATTTTTAGATCTAATAGCCCACATTTAGGTAGTTTAAATTTAATAAAAAATAACTATTTCTATATATATACAGAAATTTGCACATCTATACAGTATCTTACCCAAAATTTCAAAACAATTTTCTTTTGAACTAACAAATACAGGAGTTCTTGGTATTCTCTCATCCCCTTCACATCACTAACAATATTGCATCCTCATATCATAGGAAAATATAAGAGAAAGGGGTGTCAGACATTAACGAAAGGAGGGGTGCCATGGGTTGCCTCAGCCCTCTCACCCAAATTGTTTTAAAAAATTTATCCCACAAAATGATGAAAATTTTTAATCTTACCTTTTAAAATATAATTTTTTTTTTAAAATTTTAGCTCCCTTAACTCTTGAAATTTTTTTTAGCCCCTTAATTTTAATTTATGCACTGGTGCCAAGGGGCCCCACCCCCTAATAAAATTTTTAAGTTATCTCATAAAATAATGAAAATTTTTAATTTTGCTATTTAAAATACTCCTTCCGTTTAATAAACAGAGGCTCATTTTCATTTTTTATCTGTCTCAAAATATATTCCTATTTTCTTTTCTAAAAAATTATTTATTATATAATTTCTTAATGTACCCCTGTTTAATGTACATTTTTATTTCCAATTGCACATATATAATTTAATATTATAAAGGGATAATTTTGAAATAAATTAAATAAAAAATATAATTTAACTATATTAACTTTTTTTTTTAATCTATGCGAAAGTCAATATAGCCTATATATATATAGTCATGGCCATATTACGGTTCCGGGAACCGGAACCGTCGGTTCGAACCGGCTCGGAACCGGTGAGAACTGGAACAGGGACGAACCGGAAAAATCCGGTTCGGTTCCGGTTTGGAACAGGGACGAACCGGAAAATCCCGGTTCGGTTCCAGGTTCCAAGCAAATAAGGGAACCACGGAACCGGCAGTTCCAGAGAACCGGTCAGAACCGAAACTCTAGAACCGACCGGTTTCTTCCGTCCGGTTAGAACCGCCGTTCGAAACCGCCGGGTTCTAGACGTTTGTAACCTGTCACGAGTTATTTGCAGTTTTTTTCTTTTCTTTTTTTAAAAATTCTGTTGGTGAAATGTTCTTAATTACCTCTCCCAACAGCCATAAACGGCTAACATAACGGCTAGTTTCAAGGGGTATTTTTTGGACAAAATGAAATTTTTGGCGATCTTATTATAAATACCATCATTTTTTTACACAATTCATTTTTACAAAAAATCCTCAACTTCTCTATCTTTACTTCTCTTCTCAATATACTACACCTCTTCTTACTTACTCTCTACTAATATACTACCACTCTACTTATTTATTCCATTTTATTCTCTCTACTCTACATTCTTTCTTATTAAGTAATTATTTCTTCTCTAATTTTTTTTTATCAATTTCCAATTATCATTTTATTATCATATAATGGCAAAGTGGAGGAAACTCAAATTCGGGTAAGGGCAAGGGAAAAATTGGAGAATCATCTATCCCTACAAACGACATCTATGATATGATTCCCGACCAATGTAATTTTGAGGGTTTTCCAAATGAAAATTTGGATATTCCAACTCAAGAATCCGAATTTAATGAGCAATTTTAAGAAGATGAAGAGCAAGAGCAAGAGCTACGAGCAAAAATTGTTACAAGAGCAAGATAAAGTTCCGACATATTCTCCATTCATTTCACAAAAAAATTCAAAGGTGAGAAAATGTACGATATAATTTGCAATTAATATAATTTGCAATTATTGTGGAAAATCTTATAAATTTAAATAAGCGGACGGCTATGGATCATTTTGGAAGCATTTGGAGGCAAAACATCCAACAAAAATAGTAGTTGATCGGTCTCAACAACAAATTTCCGGGTACGCTTCTAACCTTTCTTTATTTAAATATTCTGAAAAAATATAAAAAGAAGAATTAGCAAAAATGATTAAAGAAGAATTAGTAAAAATGATTTCTATAGAACATTTATCTTTTAGTTTTAGTGAAAAAGTAGGTTTTGATTAATATTGTCAAAAAGTTTTAAATCTTTCTGCTAAAAGAGTGCCAAGAAATACTGTAAAACGAACTATTATTTCTTTATATAAAAAAGGAAAAAAAAAAGTTAGCTTTTATTTTCTGAAATGAAAATTCGTGTTTCAATTTGTTGTGTTCTACATTTGTTGTCGACTGTTTGGAGTGATCATTGGCACAATGCCATTCTTATGGGTGATTTACATGTCATTGGATTGATGATGATTTGAAAATTCAAAAAAGAATTATTTGGTTTTTCGTCGTTTGATGGTTAAACATACTGCAAAATTATATTTACTAGAGTAAATCTGTTTCAATTTTAGAATGAATATAAATGACAAAAAAAAATTTTTTTTAAATTTTCATTTTGATAATGGCTTCTGCAAATACTTAGATCAATTATTTAAACTTAAAAAAATTTGTGAACCAAATCATTTGGTGGTAAATCTTTTCTTATAGATGTGCATTGTCATGTTTTAAATTTTTGGTGTACAACGATGATTCTAAATATATTGATTCGTTTATAATTCATCCAATTAAAAAAGCTATTTCATTATTTATCGGGACACAGACAACATTCCCCAAGTTGATGACAAAGTTGGGCTACAATTTTGTTAAAGAAAAATTAATAAAAAGACCAAACGTTTCATCCAAGGATGTCCCAACTCGTTGGAAATTCAACATGAATTACTAACGAGCGTCTTTTTCTTATAAAGAATTATTATGCTTTTTTGTTACCTATAATATTGAGGATATTAATTTTATCCACAAAATTGGGAGATTTGTGCAAAAATTATTAGATATTTTAAAAAATTTTTAATTGATGCTAACCATAAATTTAGTGGGGTTTCTATTTTCTAATCTAAATTTATTTTTACCTATGTGTATTAATATTGTTACTGGTGCAACTCCAAGATTTCAAAATGATGAATTTATATAAAAGATTGTATTTTTTCAATGAAAAAAATGTTATCTTATTTAAAATAATACACCGTCTTTATCTTGTTGCTATTGTATTTGATCCTAGATGTAAGAATGGATGTTTTTATGTGAATTATTTGACTAATTTTATAGATGTATTAAATCTTAATGTTAGAAGATATGTTTAATTATAAATGATAGTAATGCATTGAAGCTTTAAACAAATATTTATTCGCAATTACTATAATGAATTTGTTCAAGTTTCTAGTCATCTTACTTTCTACTTCTCTTCTTCTCAATCTAATATTCACCAATTTCCAAACACACAAGGGCAACACGTTGGTTGTTGGTGTTGCTCAACGAAGTTTTATCTACAAGACAACAAAGAACAAGCGGAATCTCCAGTTTCTATTCTCTGAAATCTTGATAACTTACTTTCAACAATCTTCTTTTGGAGTTTTGTGATGATTATGCAGATACATCGATTTTCCAAATTTTAGGGATTGGTGGAGTCACGTTCACGCAAACTTACTTTTTCCAATTTCTTCTTTTTTACTATGCAAAACAAATTTTAGCAGCTCCGGTCTCCACTTTTGCGGTTGAACAAGCTTTTAGTCAAGGAGGAAACATTATTTGATGAAACACGATCTCGATTATTGACACCGATTCACTAAGAGCACAAGCATGCGTGGCTATCTGAATTGGACCAAAGCCGAACTAACTGAGCCCAAGAAATCCAAAAGAAAAATTGAAGATTCTATTTGATTTATCACGATGGGTCCTCAACCGGGAACATCAACCGGTGGTGCAAATAGCGACTTCAAGGTTAAAAATGGGGTTTTGAAATATATAAGGGTAAGTAAGACACTACGTAGGCTTTGATTCCTCTAAACCCCAAGAAGACTACCGTAGGCACTTAAATACTTTTTTTTTAAACACAAAAAAAAAAATTAAGTTCCAGCCACAATTTTTCTTTCTTTTTTTAATTCATGTTCAAAACTTTAAAAAAAAAAACATTCAGTTGAAATTTCTTCTTTTAAAAAAAATAATCTTATGGTTCAACCACTAACAATTCAAGTCTTCTAAAAAATAAATTCATTGAAGTACTTTTAATTTTTAGGCTGTACTTTTTTAATTTTCTTATCGTCCAAATAAATTTTTTTTAAACCGGTTTCAAATTTTAAACATTTTTATCGTGTATCCTCCTTTTAATTTGTTTTATGCTTCAAATAAATTTTTTTTTTTTTAAACCGGCATTCAAAATTAAATTTAAAAATTATGCATTCGCCGGAAAATACTAATCTGGAACCGGATGGTTTTGTAATCGGATTTCGGAACTCGGACCGGGACGGTTCAAACCGGGAATCGGAACCAAGGACCTTTTTCAGTTTGGTTCCGGTTCCAGCTTTTTCTGGAACCGGAACGCCGGTTCAACGAACAGTGGCCCAAGTCTATATATATTTCTATATTATGGACGGAGGAAAAAGTAAATTTTTCAATTTTATTTCTTAAACACTTGAAAAATTTTTCGCGACCTTATCAATGTGAACTAAAGTAGAACTCATTAACATTAATTATTTATAAAGTCTACATTTAGCAAATCAAGCAAAAATTATGCGATTCGCCGGAAAACTAATCGGAACCGTCGGTTTTGTAATCGGATCGGAACCGGAACCGGACGGTTCCAAACCGGAATCGGAACCAGACCTTTTCAGTTTGGTTCCGGTTCCAGCTTTTCTGGAACCGGAACCGCCGGTTCCGGAACCGTGGCCAAGTCTATATATATATCTATATATGAGACGGAGGAAAAAGTAAATTTTTTCAATTTTAATTTCCTTAACACTTGAAAATTTTTCGCGACCTTATCAATGTGAACTAAAGTAGACTCATTAACATAATTATTTATAAAGTCTACATTAGCAATCAAGCAAAATAAAGTAATGATAAAATTAGAATGAAATGAAAAAAATAATAGTTTTCAAAAGTAAGAAAAAAAAAAAGAGTTGTGTAATGCATTTAAGCTTATGTTATTTATAGTATTATTTTGACAATTATTTGCAATTTCAAATTATACTTAACACTCGTAGAAACATTTTGTTATCAAGGAAAATATTCTACTTTCGATAAAGACATGAAAAAAATAACAAACAAAGAAACTTTGAATATTTCATTATCTTTGAAAATTTCATATTAGTGTTTGAAGGAGAAACGCAGGACGAAGGGAGAGAGAAGCGCCGCTAGAGGTTGCAGCAATTATTTTAGAGGCTTGTAGCAAAGAAACTTGTACTTTATTGTGTTTTTGGGTGATGAAAGCAAACAAGCCATAATCACCGGTAATAAGAATAAGGTTGATGTTGACTCCACATACTCTTCTGCAACTGTAGGTAAGTGTTTTTCATACTAAACTAATACAAATGTAGCAGAAAAGAAATTTGATTAGAAACTTTCTTGATTTGTCTATAATATTCACACACAAAAACGATCGTAAAAAAGTATGTTTATTATCAGAAGTTAATTTGTCACAATAAGTTATTATATCATTACAATAATCTTATCAACATATATAAAAGTACAAATGGAGGGGGGACAATGAAGTACAAGTTTCTTTGCTACAAGCCTCTGAAATAATTGTTGCAACCTCTAGTGACGCTTCTCTCTCCCTTCGTCCTTCATTTCTCCTTCAAACACCTATATGAAAATTTCAAAGATAATGAAATATTCAAAGTTTCTTTGTTTGTTATTTTTTTTCATGTCTTTATCAAAAGTAGAATATTTTCCTTGATAACAGGATGTTTCTAAGAGTATTAAGTATAATTTGAAATTGTAAATAATTATATAAGTAATGCTATAAATAACATAAGCTTAAATGCATTAAACAACTCTTTTTTTTCTTACTTTTGAAAAACATACTGCCACTACCAACATACGATAAAAACTATTATTTTTTTCATTTCATTCTAATCATTATCGTTACTTTATTTTGCTTGATTGCTAATGTAGACTCTATAAATAATTATGTTAATGAGTCTACTTTATTTCCCATTGATAAGGTCAAGAAGGACCTCAATGGCTATCCCTTTTTAAAAAAATCCATAGAAGAGCATGCTGAGGAATTCAATAAATTATTAAGTGCTACAATGACTAATCAACAAACTTGGATTGACAAATTTTCCTTTAATAGTGTAGATAAAAAGGTTTGCTTTATACTCTCTTAATAATCTAATATGTCTAAAAATAATTAGATTAATATATAATCTATTGTCCTATTTTAGGACTCTTTATTGACTTTTTATTATATTTGTTGATTTTCAAGTTATATTTATGGGTCTTGTTATCATTTTTGGCTGAGGAAATGCATGTGTATCAGTTATGTAGTAATACCTTAGATTTGATTAAGCACATGCTGACACATTTATGATTAATAATAAGAAAAAATATTCATCTCTAGAAAAGAAGCTTAAAGAAAAAGATGGAGTAGAATGGCCTAAATGGAGGTCAGCAAGGGACCGTAGGATACCAAAAGATTAACTCCTGACATAGTTGTGTCAGCTGATGAATTTATTCCTCCTGTGGTTGCGTCAGCTAATGAAAGTGGAACTTATAAGACAATTCACTGCATCCTCAGGAGTTGCATCAAGATATATTATAAGGATCAAAGCAGGTGTTTATAGAGAAATAATAGAGGTGCCAAGTTCGAAAACTAATATTATGTTTTTGGGCGATGGGAGTAAACAAACATAATCACTTGTAAAAAATATAAAGTTGATGGCGGCTCCACCTACTACTCTTCAACTGTAGGTAACTGTTTTCATACTAAACTAGCACAAATGTAGTATCAAACAAATTTGGTTAGAAACTTTCTTGATTTGTGTAAAATATACATACAAAAAAACAAATAATCATAAAAAATTGTGATTATTATAGCAAGTTAATTTGTCACAATAAGTTATTACATCATTCAATAATCTTATCGACATATATAGAAGTACGAATGGAGGAGGACATTGAACAGACAAGTTTCTTTGCTAGAAGCGTCTCAAAAAGTTTTTCAAACAATTTTTGCAATCTTAAATGGCGCTTCTCTCTCCCATCGTCCTGCTTTTCTTCTTCAAACACCAACATGAAATTTTCAAAGATAATGAGATTTTCAAAGATTATTTGTTTGTTATTATTTTTTCATATTTTGTTTTGAAAGTAGAATTTTTTTGTTGATAACAGTATGTTGTTGCAAGTCTTAAGTACAATTTGAAATTATAAATAAGTATAAAAGTAATACTATAAATAACATAAGCTTAACTGCATTACAACTATTATTTTTTTCATTTCATTCTAATTATTGTCGTTACTTTCTTTGGTTTGATTGCTAATGTCAACTTTATAAAGTAATTATGTTATTGAGTCTAGTTTAGTTCACATTGATGAGGTCGCGGAGGAACTCAATGACTATCCATCTTTGAAAAAATCCATAGTAGAACATGTTGAAGAATTATTCAGTATATTATTAAGTACTACAATGACTAATCAACAAACTTGCATTGATGATTTTCCTTTAATGGTGTAGACAAAAAGGTTTGATTTAGACTCTCATAATAATCTTATATTTTTATAAATAACTAGGTTAATGTATAATTTATTTTCTTATTTTTAGATTCTTTATTGATTTTTTTATTATATTTGTTGATTTACTTGTTATATTTACAGGTCTTATTATTATTTTTTACTAATAAAAGGCATGTGTATAAGCTATGTAGCAATACCTTAGATTTGATTAAGCACATGATTGACACGTATATAACTAATAATAAGGAAAAACATTCATCACTAGAGAAAAAGCTTGAGGGAGAAGATTGAGTAGAATGGCCTAAATGGATGTCATCAACGGACCGTAAGATGCTGCAAGCCAACAGATTAACTCCGATGTGGTTGTGTCGGCCGATAAATTAACTCTTGATGTGGTTGTGTCAGCTGATAGGAGTGGAACTTACAAGACAATCATGGATGCAGTGAATAAAGCACTCTCAGGAGCTACATTAAGATATATTATAAGCATCAAAGCAGGTGGTTTATAAAGAAATAATGGAGGTACCAGGTTCGAGAACTAATATTATGTTTTTGGGTGAAGGGACAAACAAACCATAATCATTGGTAATAAAAGTCAGGTTGATGGCGGCTCCATATACTATTCTGCAACTATAAGTAAGTGTTTTCATACTAAATTAACACAAATCTAATAGCAAATAAATTTGATTAGAAATTTTCTTGAATAATATACACAAAAAAAAAAACAACCGCAAAAAAAAATATGTTTCCTATAACAAGTTAATTTGTCATAGTAAATTGTAATAAAAATAATCTTATCGACATATATAAAAGTATGAATGGAGGTGGATATTCAAGGGACAAGTTTCTTTGCTATAAGCCTCTCAAAAAGCTTCTCAAACAATTCATGCAATCGCTAATAACGCTTCTCTCTCCTTTCCTCCTGCTTTTCTCCTCTAAACACCATATGAAATTTTCAAAGATAATGATATATTTAAAGGTAGATTCTTTGTTTGTTATTATTTTTTTCATATCTTTATTGAAACTAGAATATTTTCCTTAATAACAGGATGTTTCTGCGAGTTTTAAATATAATTTGAATTTTACAAATAAGTGACTATAAATAACATAAGTTTAACCGCATTAAACAATTCATTTTTTTATTTAATTTTGAAAAATAAACTGATACTACCACACAAGATAAAAACTATTATCTTTTTTTGTTTCATTCTTATTATTGGCGTTACTTTTATTTGAATGATTGCTAATGTAAACTCTGGAATATGACATCATATTGTGACATCTGCCATTTTGCTATTTGATCTTTGCCAAATATTAAGATAAATGGTACAAGAGAAGTAATAGTTTTATCACTCGATGTAGCAAAGAATCTACTATAAAAAATTTTTAAAGATGAAGAAGATTTCTTTAGGACAAGGAAAATTCAGTGTGCATCAAAAAAAATGCTTTTGACAGTTGTTTTCAATTACTGAGTTCAACTTTAATTCACATTGATAAGGTCACAGAGGAACTCAATGACTATCTATCTTTGCAAAAATTCATAACAGAACATGCTGAGAAATTCAATATATTATTAAGTGCTACAATGACTAATCGACAAACTTGCATTTACGGGTTTTCCTTTAATAGTGTAGATAAAAAAGTTTGTTTTAGATTCTCATAATAATATCATATTTCCATAAACAATTAGATTAATATATAATTTATTTTCTCATTCTTAAACTCTTTATTGATTTTTTTTATTATATTCAGTTATTTTCAAGTTATATTTACTGGTCCTGTTACCATTGTTAGCTGATGAAAGGCATATGTATCAACTCTATAGTAATGCCTTAGATTTGATTAAGCACATGATTAATAATAAGTAAAAATATTCATCTCCATAAAAGAAGCATGAACTAGAAGATAATGTAGAATGGTCTAAATGAATGTCTGCAAGTGACCGTAGGATACTGTAGGCCAAAAGATTAACTCTTGATGTGATTGTGTCAGCTGATGAATTTCCTCTTGATGTGGTTGTGTCAACTAATGAATTTACTCCAAATGTGGTTGTGTTAGCTGATGGGAGTGGAACTTACAAGGCAATCATGGATGCAGTGAATACTGCACCCTCAAGAGTTACATCATGATATATTAGAAGAATCAAAGTAGGGGTTTATAGAGAAACAATGGAGGTGCTAAGTTCAAAAACTAATATTATGTTTTTGTGTGATGGGAGCAAACAAGCCATACAATCACTGGTAATAAGAATATGGTTGATGGCGGCTCCACATACTACTCTGCAATTGTAGGTCAGTGTTTTTCATACTAAACTAACACAAATGTAGTAGCAGATAAATTGGATTAAAAATTTTCTTGATTTGACTATAATATACACATAAAATACAAACAACCGTAAAAATATGTTTATTATAACAGGTTAATTTGTCACAATAAGTTGTTATGTAATCACAATAATCTTATCGACATATATAAAAGTAAGATTAGATGGAGGATATTGGAGGGACAAGTTTCTTTGCGACAAGCCTCTCTAACAGCTTCTCAAACTATTCCCACAACCTCTAATGGCATTTCTTTCTCCCTTTCTCTTGCTTTTCTCCTTTAAACATTAATATGAAATTTTCAAACATAATGAGATATTTAAAGACTCTTTGTATATTATTTTTTTTTTTTCATATCTTTATTGAAAGTAGAATATTTTCCTTGATAACAGGATGTTACTGCGAGTCTAGAGTATGATTTGAAATTACAAATAAATGACTATAAATAACATAAGCTTAACTGTATTACACAACTCATTTTTTCCTTACTTTTGAAATACATACTACTATTACCACCACAAGATGAAAACTATTATTTTTTTCATTTCATTTTAATTACTGTCGTTACTTTTTTTTTTTTTTTGCATGATTGCTAATGTTGACTCTATAGATAATTCTGTTGTTGAGCCTACTTGTAATTCGACATCATATCATGACATTTTTTTTATCCTGCCATTTCACGTTTCACAAATGTTAAGATAAATAGCATAAGAGATGTAATAATTTTATCAATCAATATTGCCAAAGAATCAGTTATAAAAACTTTTTAAAGATGAAGAAAGTTTCTTTAAGACAAAGAAAGTTCAGTGTGCATCAAAAAAGTGGTTTTGATTATTATTTTCAATTACTAAATTCAACTTTAGTTCACATTGATAAGGTCGTAGAGGAACTCAAAGGCTATCCATCTTTAAAAAAATCCATAGCAAAACATGCTGAGTAATTCAATATATTATTAAGTGCTACAATGACTAATCAACAAACTTGCATTGACGATTTTTCCTTTAATGGTGTAAATAAAAAGGTTTGCTTTAAACTCTCATATTTTTATAAATAATTAGATTAATATATAGTTTATTTTCTCTTTTTTAGACTCTTTATTGATTCTTTTATTATATTCGTTGATTTTCTTGTTATATTTACATGTCTTATTATTATTTTTCGCAAATAGAACGCACGTATATCGGCTGTGTAGCAATGCCTTAGATTTGATAAAGCACATGACTGACACATATATGACTAATAATAAGGAAAAACATTCATCACCAGAAAGGAAGCTTGATGGAGAATATCAAGTAGAATGACCCAAATGGAAGTCAGCAAGGGACCGTAGGATACTCTAGGCCAGAAGATTAACTCCTAATGTGTTTGTGTCAGCTCATGGGAGTGGAACTTACAAGACAATGATGCATGCAATGAATATTGCACCTTCAGGAATTACATTAAGATATATTATAAGAAACAGTGGAGGTGCCAAGTTTGAAAATTAATATTATGTTTTTGGGTGATGGGAGCAAACAAACTATAATCACTAGTAATAAGTATAAGATTGATAGTGGCTCCACATGTTACTCTGCAACTGTGGATAAGTGTTTTTCATACTAAACTAACACAAATATAATAGCAAATAAATTTGATAAAAAATTTTCTTGATTTGTCTATAATATACACAAAAAAATTGCAAAAAATTATGTTTATTATAGCAAGTTAATTTGTCCTAATAAGTTATTATATTATCACAATACTCTTATTGACAAATTATTTTATCACTGATTTTATTGTAAAAAGCTTATGATTACATTGTGGTTATTCTAAAAAAAACAAGAAAAAAGAAAAGTGTATCGTGGCAAAATAATAATTTATCACCTAATATAATTTATTTTGGCATAATAATTTATCACCTAATATAATTTATTTTGGCAAAATAATTTGTCACTATAATAAATAATTTTGCCATAACAGTTTCAATTTAGTCACGAATAATCTATAGTTTTTAGCCAGATAATATTTTTATAATTAAAAATTTCTTCTCAAATTTAAAATTATTTATTTTAAAAATTATAAAGTTAATTCTTAAAATGAAAATGTCATTGTATGATTAAAGATATATTAACAACTCAAAAGAAATAAAAATAAAAAATTAATTTTCATTTCCTGTAACAATAATTTAGTTACATTAAATTGAGTAGAACAAATACAAATTTCATGAATTATTCCTATCATTACAAAAATATATCAAATAATAAAAAAATAATCATAAAAAAATATGTTACAAAGAAGTCTTTTATTTTGTAATCTCATGTCATTTGAAATGACAATTTTTTCCTTTGTTTTTCTTTTTCTATAGCCAGATTCTTCAAAATTAACTCGTCTTCCAAAATTGGTGAGCTATATTTTTTCTTTTCTTTTTTTCTTTTATGTGATGTTTCCTGCAAAAATGAAACTACAACAAAAAAACAGTTTAGGAACATATCAAAATATGTAAAAATAATACAAACTATATGAAAAAATTAATTTTCAAATATAGCAAGATACTAAAGTGCAGTTAAAATAATAATTTAATAAATTGATATTTAATGAAAATAAAAACTCTCTCCGTCCCATTTTATTTGCTTGTTATTTCTTTTTTAGATTTCCCAAAATGTTTGCAGAGTTTCTAAATTTAGATATGTAAATAATTATTTTCCATAATAACCTTTATGATGGTTCATTAAATGAAGAACTTTTGTTAATATTTTAATGAGTTAAGGGTAAAAAATGGCAAAATAACTTTTATTGATTAAATTCTTAATATATGTGTTTTGTCAAACCATACAAACAAAATAGGACGGAGGGAGTAGTATTTAGTGAATTAGCACTTAATGAAAAAACATAATCAAGCACAAACAGCTCCAAAATAAAAAATGATCTCTGAATAAGCTTCAAACTTCATCAATCAACCAACAACTATTAAATGAAAAGAAATCAAAATCTAATTCAAAAGATAACCCATAATTAAAAATTATAATAATGGCAAAACCTCATATTTTGCTTATGTCCTATTGGAGAAAGCTGCATCAGCTACGATCATTCCATGTGGTTCTTGATCTTTTAATTTCTTAAAGGATGTGGGGTCAAAAATTTATGGATTGAGGATCAAGTTTGTTTCAGGTTGTGGGTTGTCCCGTTTTGGAGTATGGGAAAACAGATTGAGGGTCTATGGAGAGAAGAAGGTGGTGTAAAATATGAGAGATTTTAAGAATATGAGCCATAAGAGGAAAACACTTTTGATTCAATTTATTTTGAGCAAAGGATAGAGAGAAAGAAAGATGATGGAACTAAAAAGGCAAAAGAAAATTGATAATGACATAATTTAATGACATAAAGAGCCAACTTACCTACAAACATATGAATAGAATATGGTAAAATAAAAAGGAAAGATGTATTAAAATACAATAATTAGCTAATGAATGGATTATTATAATGAATAGAGAACACCATGAAACAAATAAGACTAAGGTTGCAGATATCAAAATATTGAATAAAAAAGTTATTATCAATTTAGAAATTACCACATAAAGTTAAAACCTAATCAACATTTACTTAATGTCTAATCTTAGAGACTAATTAAAGTAAAGAGACCTTTCAAAAATAAAGAGTAAAGAGATGAAAAACTTATTATATCACTAATTTTCACCCAAATATTTTACTCATATCAACTAAACAAATAAGTAAAAAAAGTTTCATACCTTTACATTGGAACACAGAATCAAATTACGTGGCAACAATAGTGCATAGTAAAATTATTATTTTTTTTTTGAAAGAGATGCATAGTAAAATTATTGCTTGCTTGTTAAAGAACATAAAGTCTAATTTCCAAACCAATATCAAGTCTTAATTTAAAGCACAAGGTCGTGCAAATCCTTATGCGATTACATGCATAGTTATTCAAAAATGTAGAATAAGTGCAATCAAATATTTGGAAGAAGCGAAAAGTAATTTTCCTACTTATTTAGGCAGACCATAAAGAGTAAAGAGAATGAAAAACTTATTATATCACAATTATTCACCCAAATATTTTTACTCGATATCAAGCTAAAAACAACACCCAAATATTTTACTCATATCAACTAAACAAATAAGTAAAAAAAGTTTCATACCTTTACATTGGAACACAGAATCAAATTACGTGGCAACAATAGTGCATAGTAAAATTATTATTTTTTTTTTGAAAGAGATGCATAGTAAAATTATTGCTTGCTTGTTAAAGAACATAAAGTCTAATTTCCAAACCAATATCAAGTCTTAATTTAAAGCACAAGGTCGTGCAAATCCTTATGCGATTACATGCATAGTTATTCAAAAATGTAGAATAAGTGCAATCAAATATTTGGAAGAAGCGAAAAGTAATTTTCCTACTTATTTAGGCAGACCATGGATGTGATACTCAAGGACTATCATAATGTAAAGTGTTATAAGTGATATTATCGACCCAACGGGCAGGCCTAAGGAGAACGGATCTTTTGCTCTTGACACATTGACATATACTGACAATATCAAAATAGTGGAGCAGATTCTAATGCTGCAAAAAGGTAAAATGGGAAGGATTTAAACTTATGACTAGTATATATAAAAGTGGGAATGAGGAGGGTCAATATTAAGATTTACGAGAATAAACCTATCAAATTTCTGGATTGACAAAAATATCTTTTAAGATTTAATTTTTAGTTTTGTTGGTTGAAAAAAATGAATGTAGTTATGATTATATATATATATATATACACACACACATATATATTACACACACACACACATAAAATGCCATTAACACAATTTATTTTAGCTGGGATTTTCAAAGCTCCAAATGTCTCTCAAAGAATATATATATATACACACACACACACATAAAATGCATTAACAAATTATTTTAGCTGGATTTTCAAAGCTCAAATTGTCTCTCAAAATGAATAATCTAGTAGAGGAAAACGCTCAAGTAGCCAGATGCAAAATTCTAATCAACCAGAATATTATAACCATTGCTATATAATGGTCAAAAGTTTTTCATCTCTTTCCCAACAGATTCATGAAGAAAATCAAAATCTTGAGAAGAAAATCATTTTGTCACAACATACGTACTTTATTTGAAAAAATTGATTTTGTCATAAAGAATATGCTCACCTATCCCATAAGCTTATAGTGAATATAAAAAAAATAATTATTTAAAACATTGTCCATACATCTATTGCAGGCATCAAGGCGAATGGGTTCTTGGCCCAGGACATAGCCTTTGAAAATATCATTGGACCATCAAAGGAGCAAGTTGTTGCTTTGTGGGTCGAATCAGATCAATCAACATTTTATTGTTGTCGCTTTATAACATATCAAGACACTCTATTTATTTCCAGGTCGCTAATTCTATGTCCAATGTGCTATTATGGGTAGTATAGATTTCATACTTGGAGATGCAAACAGTTGTTATCCAAGATTGTAACGTTAAAGCTCGTTGTCACAATCCAAGACAAGAGAATACGCTTATTGCACAAGGTTGTGCAAATCCTTATTTGATTACAGGCATAGTTATTCAAAAACATAGAATAAGTGCAAATTAAATATTTGGAAGAAGCGAAAGGTAATTTTCCTACTTATTTAGGCAGACCATGGATATTATACTCAAGGACCATTATAATGTGAACCGATATAAGTGATATTATTGATCTAACAGGCAGGCCTGAGGGAACATATCTTTTGCCTCAACACATTGACATACTGATAGTATCAAAATAGTGGAACAGGTTCTAATGATGCAAAAAGGTAAAATGGGAAGGATTTAAAGTTATGACTAGTATATATAAAAGTAGAAATGAGAAGGATGAATATTAGGATTTACAAGAACAATCCTACCAAATTTATGGATTGACAAAAATATCTTTTAAGATTTTAATTTTTTAATTTTGTTGGTTGAAAAAAAAAAAAAAAAGGTAGTTATCATTACACACACACACACATATAATGCATTAACCTATTATTTTAGCTGGATTTTCAAAGCTTAGATTGTCTCTCAAAATGAACAATCTAGCAGAGGAAAATGCTCAAGTAGCCAGATGCAAATTTCTAACCAACCAAAATATTGTAACCATTGCAATATAATGGTCAAAAGTTTTTCATCTCTTTCCTGACAGATTCATGAAGAAAATCAAAATCTCAAGAAGAAAATCATTTTGTCGCAGCATAAGTTCTTATCTGACAAATTGATTGTGTCATAAAGAATATACTCACCTATCTCATATTTTTATAGTGAATATAGTGAATATCTAAAAAAATAATTATTTAAAACGATGTCTATACATCTATTACAGGCATGAAGGTGAATGGGTTCTTGGCTCAGGACATAGCCTTTGAAAATATCATTAAACCATCAAAGGAGCAAGTTGTTGCTCTGTGGGTCAAATCAGATCAATCAACATTTTATCGTTGTCGCTTTATAACATATCAAGACACTCTATTTATTTTCAAGTCTATAAAGTATATTTGTGTGGTTATTTTGTATAGTCAAAATAGCGTTAGAATAGCTATAACTCTAACAGATATTTGTTAGTAGCGTTAGAATAGCAATAACTCTTAGTCAAAATAGCGCTTAGAATAGCTATAACTCTAACAGATATTTTGTTAGTAGCGTTAGATTAGCATATAACCCTAACAGATACACACTTGTATATATTTCTTACTTTAATGCTGCCAGAGTAGAGATGATGGAATATAATATTCTGAGGAGGCTATCAATTCATCAGCCTCCTCTTTTATAATTTTGCATAGATACATTTCTATTTATGAAATTCCTTTTTGTTGGCCTGATTTTGCATCCTTTTCAATTGCGTTATCTAGAGCCAGGGATAATAAGATTTGATTTGATCCCTGTATTTCAAGTTTTCTTGTATCTCCTTGTCGAGATTTTTTTTAGAAGGATGATGTCCCCAGACTCCCGATATGGCCCGAAAATTATCGCCGCCCACCAACGCCTAAAAAGTAACCGAGACCGATCCGTATCAACTCATAGTTCTAGCCCTCCCGGCGATTTAGTCTTGTTGAGTGCTTCCTTTTTGAAAGGGCCTAAATTACCTTTCCCTGCGAGCCAGAGCCAGTACAAATAGCACTGAGAGCCTTAAGAAAAAAGTTAGGTTCATAATGGCGAAAATAAAAGCCCCAGCAAGCCAGATTCTGATGATTGTGCCACCCCTCCCCCAAATGATCGATGGACATAGTGAATGCATGTCGACTAAGAAGTAAATGCACGTGATGTGTGAGTCAGACCACCTTGTTTAATTAAAACAAAAAAATGTTGATTGCGGCTTATTGGTTTGCCCAAAAAATGTTGATTAAGGCCTTTGGCCAAAAGGTTTGTGAATTTATGCACATCCTGATTGCCCAAAAGATTGGATTATTTAAAGGTGCCTTTTAGCCAAAATGTGTTGCTTTTGAAGACTTTTAGCCAAAAAAATTAATTTTAAGGCAATTATTGCCCAAAAAGTTGATTATTTAGGCGATGTCGCCCAAAATGCTTGATTAAGACTTTTAGCCAAAAAATGGGTTGATTTCCAGGGCAAATTGTTGCCAAAAAATTGGGTTACTCTCACTTATAGGCGATTGTTTGCCTAAAGTAATTAATGAACTGCAATGTAGGCAAGTTTAATGTCAAAAGAACCGATGATTTCATATTTAGGGCCCCCTTTTAGTCAAAACACATTATTGTATTTAATGTGGACTTTAAGCCTGAAAATTTTGCTTCGAAACCTAAAGGCCTATCATACCATAGCCATTGATAGACTAGATATTTTAAGCCAATATTGTCGCGACCCCTTTAAGCTTTAATACCAACGATTATTAATTAACCGGGCTTTAGCTTAATCATATTTTTAATTGAGCGCAATTTACTTGCCTTATTGTGATTGATATGAATGCATTTTAATGCCAGTTGTAGAATATTAGGAGTAGGAAGAGAAGCATTGCCATGGAAGCTCCGTATAAAATTTAAATTAGGCCAGAGTTCAGCTTCATGCTACCTGATATTTAATCGCCAAACTCGACCGCTTTCTTAACTCCAGGTTAAAGCTCGCTCCTCGTTTGGGGAATATTAATTTAGAATTAATTTAATTTAAGTGGCCAAATATCAAAGCAAGAAAGCAATAAAAGCTAAATTAAAAATGCAAAAAAACAGTAAAAGAATCGTAAGGAGCATAGGGGAGAAGGAGCGTCCGTCAACACAGACTGAGCGCCTCAAACTGAGTGCCGGGGACAATATTTATAGGCAAAATCGGACTGTTAGGCGGCCTCTGCCGCCGGGACAGGGCGGCCTGAGCCATCGTGACCGGCGGCCTGGGCCGCCGGGGCCGGGCGGCCTGAGCCACCAGGGCCTGTGGGTTTGCTAATTTTCTTTTCCGGAAGCTTTTTCTGGAGTTCCGGACCTCCAAAAAATATTCTGGGACCATTTCCGCGATCCTCGCGACGTCCCGGACGTTTTAAGTATCATATTGGAATTTTTCGCCGACATTTCAAAGTACCATATGGCCTGAATTTGTCCGAATAAATTACATGAGGATCACGGAACTGGTTCTTCAGAAATATTTTTTTTGGAGGGTTCCGGAACTCCCGGAAAAAAGCCTCCCGAACCGAAAAATAAAAAAATAAAAACTATGTCAGGGCAATAGAACTTCCCAAAATGGCCTTCGGTCCAGGGGCGCGTGACTGCTTGCCAATCCGGGAAAGCCTGGCCTTCTTTCGAGCCTCAAAAAAATGGTATTCACAGGCGACCTGTAACCCCGCTGTCGCCGGCCGATAGCGCTACCGCCGCCCACGCCCACAGCAAAGGCCGAGAAAACTTGCCCATTTTGAGCCCTCAAAATTTGGAGTCTCTGGGGATTTCCCTCGACGAAGTCAATGTTACGGTGGATGCTGACACTCATGCCTCCGTAACTGGTGTCTACGCCCAGGTAAGTTCCCTTTCACTTTTATTTGTTTATTTATTTTATTATTTTTTATGGGCCTTAGAGACCAAAATGTGAATTTTTGGGCCTTTGTGGCCAAAGTGTGAATTTTTTTGGGCCTTAGGGCCCAAAATGTGAACTTTTGGGCCTTTGTGGCCAAATTGGGCATTTTTGAGCCTTTGGGGCAAAATTGAGAATTTTTGGGCCTTAGGGGCCAAAATGTGAACTTCTGGGCCTTTGTGGCCAAATTGGGCATTTTTGGGCCTTTGGGGCCGGCCTTAGGGGCCCCCAAAAATGTGATTTTTGGGCCAGGGCCAAAATGTAGAATTCTATGGGCCTTAGGGGCCCAGATGGTGAACTTTTGGGCCTGATGGGGCCAAAATGTGAATTTTTGCGGACCTGAGGGGCCAAAATGTGAATTTTTGGCCTCCAGGCGGCCAAAATGCCTGAATTTTGGGCCTCAGGGGCCTAAAATTGAATTCTTTTTTGCCTGTATTTCAAGAGCCGTACTGAAACTTTTGACTGTACCTGCACTTGGTTAGTACCTGTACCTGCGCTTGGTTAGTACTGAAAACATGTATGCATGATTATCAAATTTGAAAGAAAATAGGATTTTGTTTCAGCCCATTTTATGGAAAATATATATGTATATTTTTTATTCCTCATCTTTTCTCGAAAATCGAGCCAAAAGGCACTTTTCAACTTTTTCTTCTCTCATTCTCCTTTTCTCTCTTTTTTTTTCTTTTAAAGATGAACGATAGCATGCACAGCTGGACTAGGAGTCTCTCCAAAATCGAAAAGATCAATTTGGGGAGGTACGGTCTTTCTCCTGTCATTGCTCTTCGGGGTGTAGTAGTTGATTGGGATTTTTACGGGCCTGTATTGGGATTTTTAAGAGAGCCTGATTAGACTTTGCGCGACCCGGAAGCCCACGATTTTTTTCGGTTTTGGGGCTATGATCGGAGGAGATGTGCCCGATGGAGGAAATGTGCCCTCTCTTTGAGGAGTTTTGTGCCATTATAGGGTGTGACCCCAATGCCCCTTTGGTCAAGCATGAGGTAAAAATTCGGCATGTTAGGTCTTTTGAAAACCATGTTTCAGTTTAGCCGACCACAGGCTAGGGCTATGATTGTCGAAGACCAGAAGCCAGTTCTGTTGCCCCTGATTGACGAATTTTCGGAGGTTTGCCCAGACGACCCAGACCGGATGAGGCTAAGAATGCGGGCCCTGGTTTTTTGTTTATTAGCTGGCTTCTTGTTTAACCAAGACCCAGGCTTTGGGGAGGTTCGACAAATGGAGGATAGGGGTTGTATTGGCGGCATTGTGCTGGCCGAGACTATTAGGAGCCTTGACAGGGCTGATTTAGGGTTTGATGACTGGATAGTTTCTCCCATCATTCTCCAGGTATTTCCCTTTATCATCTTTCTTATCTTTTCCTCTCTTTTTTTACTTTACTCCCTTGTAATAGAAAGGATCCATTACTCAAGTCTGGTTGAAGGACCACCTTCAAGTGGTTGCTACTCCTACTCTCCTGCCCACTGCTCCTACCTCCCTTCCTTATAACCCTTCTCAATATCGCATGCTGAGGATCTTGACCACACATCCTTCTATTGACGCATGGACTTCATGGTTGATTGAGTTGGGCCCAAATGAGATACTGTGGTTTATCTCCTAGTACAACGTCACCTGCTTTATCCAGGCTAGCTTCCGCCATACTCCGCCATAACAGGTTTACCTTTTAGGCCTTTCCATTATACTTGGTACTTGCGCTTCGCGTGTTTGAGATAGATGGGGATAGATCAGACTGCTTCCACTTACTGGATGACATTTCAGCTGATTCCTGCCATTAACCCCGGTGTTACTCGGCCGTCCTTAGGCTTGGGTCAGAGATCATCATATGGTTAGGCTTTACTACCCCTGCCGGTGTTCAGACTCTCCTGAAATATCGGACCTGGTTCATTGCCCACTGTTGGCCAATTGAGAAGACCGAGGAGGACTGCAAACTGCCTGAGTGCACTCGAAGGTTGGGTTCAGACTGGACACGTGGGTGATAGCTGGGACTGGGAGAGATTGTGCTGACTCCTAAGACGGCCGAGGTGGAGCGGAGTTTAAACAGCTAAGGGATGACTCGGAGGATGTTGCTCACGGAGGAGGCCCGGACACTTAGACTCTTATGAAACTTTTGTGATCTTTTTTCTTGTTTTGCCTTTCGTTGGAGAACTTTGGATTTATCTTTGGGAATGGTATTGCTTTACACTTTTTAGTTATTTTGGACTCTCTTGCTTGATTCTGGATTATTTGACTTTGTCATTAGGCGTTTTGAACTTTCCAAGCATTTGCCAACTTTTATTTATTTAGGCTCTAATTTTTGCCTAAGCCGCCCTTTCGGGTTTTCAGCTTAGCGAGCTACCCCCTTTTGCTTAAGCCGCCCTTTCGGGTTTTCAACTTAGCGGTTCTTTCTTTTCTCTTTTTTTTTTTTATTCGGCAAAGAAGAATGAAATTTGAAATGTGTTTTTTTTATTAATGCTTAGACCGCGCCCAAAGAGGGCTGCCTACATATCTAATCACGACAGAGGGTTATATTATCTTTTCTTGTTGATACTCTATTTATATTGAGAGAGATTCTCACTTTGTCATTAATATTACTCCGGAAACTCAATAGACAGATTATGATGCCTTTTTTTTTTTATGTTTAGACAGGCGCCAAAGTGAAGCTGCCTAAGCATACTCTCCCGATAATTATTCTTTTTTCCAAAAAAGAGAATCAGGGTCTAAATGTATTTCTACATTATGCAAATGATTACAACTACACAAAATATCCTCTTAACTAATCTAAATTACACGGATTTGTGAATTCCAAACCATCCAAATCAGTCAAGATGATGGCTCCGCCGGATAATATTTTCTTCAATACGTAGGGTCCAGCCTAATGAGGACGAAACTTCCCACGTGGGTCCAGGATTGGCTGTCTAATTTCTTTCAGGACTAAACACCCTTCTTCGAGTTTCCGGTCTTTAACCTTCTTGTTAAAATGCCGCGCCATTCTTCTTTGGTAAACTTGAGCTTGGTGGATCGCTTGCAATCGCTTCTCATCCTTCTCATCCATTCCCAAGAGTTGTAAATGATAATTCTCAGCCCAATCTGCTTCGCTGATTTGGCTTTCCCAGATAATTCTTGCCGACTGAACTTCCAGCTCAATAGGCAATACTGCTTCCATACCATATACCAAAGAATACAGAGTCGCACCAGTAGGCGTTCTGATAGAAGTCCTGTATCCCCACAAAGCATTTGGTAATTGTTCATGCCATGCCCTATGTTTCTGAACTGTCTTTTGCAAAATAACCTTTATAGCCTTGTTCGCAGCTTCGACGGCCCCATTTGTTTGTGGGCGATAGGGTGAGGACTTATGATGTTGAATCTTCTTTTGCTTTAAGAGGTTTGCTTTAAGAGGTCAGCGAATTCGCATTGAAAATGAGACCCGTTAATCAGTAATGATCTCGAAATGGGTTCCGTACCGACAAAGGATGTTGGCACGTACAAACTGCGCTGCCTTCTTGGCGTTCAATGAAAAGGAAGCTTGCCTCAATCCATTTGGTGAAAATAATCTAAAGCGACCAGGATAAACTGATGGCCATTTAGAGGCTTTCCGGGTGGATTTTTCCAAATTACATCTATGGCCCCAAGTTGCAAAAGGCCACGTGAAAGCAATTGGAATTTAAATTGACCGGAGGCCGTTTTTGCAGCTTAGCGAAAATTTGGCACTCCATGGCACTCCGTGCGTGCCTCACACAAATCCGCATTCATTAGTTGAACCAGTAATAACCTAGGTTCATGATTTTCCGACCAATGCTAATCCCTGCATGGTGTGAACCCTAGATTCCCCCATTATGCACGGAATCCATAATGGTTTGAGCCCCCTCTTCAAACCAACGCACCTTAGTGCAAGCCGTCCAACTTCTTTTATACAGAATTCCCCCAGTAAGGAAGTATCCGAAACGCTAAACATGTCTTAATGTTCGTTTGATCAGTTTTTGGTGGATCCCTCGGGTAGGCTTCGTTCCTGAAGGTAATTTTGTAATATCCCAAAACCAAGGCTTGTCATATACCAAATGCATGATAGTGTGCTGGCTGTTTCACTGAAGCCTAACTGTCAGGGCCGAATAATTGGTCTCTTCCACATTAACCATGGAAACCCAAAGTGGCCAGGGGCATCAGCGAATTGATTTTTTGCTCCGGCGGCAGGTAGTGGAAAGATAATTCCTCAAACTGTTGAGCCAATTCGTCTAGCGTTGTAGTAAGGAACCAAACGCTCTTCTTGATTTTCCATTCCTTAGAGCCTGGAGACTAATCAGGTTGGAAAATCTCCAACCCTAAGGACTTTTATCTCTTTTTCCAGGGCTGCTTCTAACCCCTTTATGCAAGCTTCATACTCGGCTTCATTGTTGGTGCAGTCGAAATCCAGTTTAACTGCAATTGGGATGTATTCTCCACAAGGAGTTTTGAATACGACTCCAACCCCATTTCCATGGTAATTTGAAGCTCCATTGAAGTACATTTCCCAGACTTCACTTTCCAAGCTCAACAAGTCTTCATCAGGAAATTCCACCTCCTGCATTTGGTCTTCGACCGGTAATTCTGCTAATTGATCAGCTAAGGCTCCGCCTTTCACTGCCTTTCGTTGTACAAATTTTAAATCATAGGTCGCGAGCACCGACACCCATTTAGCCATCTTACAGTCAACAGTCAAGAAACCGGCCTTTCCATAAGGAATTTCAAGGGGTGATTCAGAGATTACGGTGTGTAGTGTAAGACGAGAGTAAGGTATGCAGCTTGGTACAGGCCCGACTAGAGCCACGACACAACTTCCTCTATCTTGTTGTATTTCACTCATATTCCAGCATCCTCTTTGCTAAGTAATACACGGCATTTTCTATCTTGTATTTCTGCTTGTTAAGCTAATAATGGCACCGCATTGGCTTCTTCTGTCACAGACAGGTACAGTAGCAAAGGCTTTCCTAGCCTTGGTGGTTGTAAAACAGGCGGGGATAGCAGGTATTGCTTGACTTGGTCGAAAGTCGCCTGACAATCCTCATTCCATTTGACTGCTACTCCTTTCCTAAGTAGTTTGAAAATCGGACCACAAGTATCGGCCAACTGATTGATGAACCAGCTAATGTACTGTAGCCTTCCTAGGAAACCTCGGACTTCTTTTTCGGTCCTTGGTGCTGGCATTTCCAGAATAGCTCTAGCTTTTGAAGGATCAATCTCTATGCCCTTCCGACTAACCATGTCAGAAACACTCCGGATGTAGCTCCAAACAGACATTTTACATTTTGCCGGATTGAGCTTCAAATTGTACTTTCGAAGTCTAAGGAAGAACTTCTCGAGTGCTGTTGCATGTTCTTCAGCTGTTCTTGATTTGACAACCATATCGTCCACATATACTTCTACTTCTTTATGAATCATGTCATGAAAGATGGTTGTTGCCATCCGTTGATAGGTTGCCCCGGCATTTTTGAGCCCAAAAGGCATGACTCTGTAGCAGTAAGTTCCCCACTCCGTGATGAACGCCGTTTTCTCTTTGTCTGTCTCATGCATCATTATTTGATTATATCCGACAGCAAGATCAGTCAAGGAGACCATCTCGTGTCCGGCCATTCGATCCACCAACAAGTCAATGTGCGGCAGGGGGTGCGGCAGGGGGAAGTCGTCCTTCCGGACATGCTTTATTCAATCCCGATAATCCACACCATCATTCTGACTTTTTCCCAAATCCTTCTTAGGAACAATGTTTGCTAACCATGTCAGGTAAGCAATGGGTTCTATGAACTTGTTCTCCAGTTGCTTGGCAACTTCCTCCTTGATCTTCAAGGACCATTCTATCTTCAGCCTTCTAAGCTTCTGCTTCACTGGCTTAGCCTCAGGGTATACCGGAATCTTATGCACTACTATCGCTGGGTCGATTCCCGTGATGTCACTTGACTTCCATATGAAGCAATCGGCAAATTTCTTCAAACATTCACTGACTTGTTCCCTGTTCAAACAATCTGATGCAATGTATGTGTGTTCATTTTCTTCTTTGCCAATCGTTATTTTTTCCTTTTCATTTTTTATTTCATTTACTTGATTATTACTTTTGCTTGGAAATGCTTGAAATGCTTGGAAAGAACACGCAGGGTAATCCAGAATTTGCAAGGCCTTTATTGATTATGACGGAATCGTCTTCAAAGATTACATCAAATTTGAAATCTGGATCCTCTAGATCCGACAGGGACGACTCAGAACTAGACTCTAACTCGATTTCAGACTCGGGGTCAGACTCAGACTCAAAACAGGATTTGTTTACAGAGGGAGGTACTAGGTTTGACTTGGGAGGGGGTTTGTCAGCAGTGTGCTCCTTCTCGGTGTACCAATTGTCAAGAGGTCCTTCGCTCGGCTTGATCAGGTTGCACAAGTCTTGATTCCCATCACTTCCGGTGATAACTGCAACCTCATCTCATCAAAGAGATTTTAGGGGTCTGCATGAAGTCTTCTGCGTCCAGCTCGGTTACTACCTCGGCTTGTTGCCCAAACATCCGAGAATATTTGTATCCAGGCAAGCATCTCTCTTAACGGTTTGGGCTAGCAAAAAGGGGCAGCAAAAGGGTTCTCGGAAGCCACAGTAAGGAACTGCTTCTCCCGGTTTGCAGAAGTAACTGTTTAGAGTCAGAAGGTAAGGCCGCATCTGTACGCTCTCCTTCCTTCCTCTTCTGGTTCTCTTAGCTCAGTCTTCATTCGTGGGCTCATAACGCAGTCCAAAGGTCCCTTCATTCACCGGACACTCCCAGGCTTGCAGTTTGGGGTATGTCTTCCCGGACTTGGCCATAATCATTCCTGGCAAATAGGACATCTTAAGCATCAAAGGTACTATGCAGTTTATTTGCACCATCCCGAAATCAAAGAGAATTCGAGAGTTTGTATAGTCCTTCCTTCTATGAACTGCACAGTGTCATACTGAAATCCTGAGAGGGGTAGGTTGGCAGTTTCGGGGTTGACCTCAAAGAGAGGCTGGCCCTTTTGGCTTTTTGAGCTGGCTATAGTCATCCCCCTAGATGGTGATGACTTTGTCCTCGTAGGGAAACTTGACCTTTTGGTGCAAGGACGAGGGTACTGTAAGGGTACTGCCTTAGTGTGATGTATCCACGGTCGGCCCAGAAACAGGTTGAAGCTAGTCGGTACATCAATCACCTGGAACGGGACTTCCATCACAGCTGGCCCAACTGTTAGCTTCAGCGTGGCAACCCCCAACACTTTTCCCTCCGGGGTGCTTGTCATAGGCCTTCACTATCTGGCCCGAGGGAAGTGAAGTCAGTTTCCTCAAACCCTAGACAGCTGGCCTACTCTTCAGTGGGCCAGACGTTCAAGCGCCGACCCATTATCAATGAAGAACCATGGGCACAGTTTTTTGTCTCGAGTCTGAAAACAGTGACATAAAGAGCATTGTATGACTGCCTCTCCCTCCTTGGGCAAATCGTCATCAGAGAAACCGATGCTTCATGTTTTAGATGATTGGGTGAGGGTGGATACTAGCACTTCAGGGCTAACTTCCACAGGCGTCTGAAGTTGACTTAAAGCCTTGCAAAGAGCTTGGCGATGAGGAAAGGATGATGCCAAAAGTTCCCAGATTGACATCCTAGCTTGTGTCTTTTTTAATTGTGACAGCACCGGGTCCTCCTTTGGCTCCTCTGCCCTCTGGTAGGGTTTATTTTGAACTTTGTCCAAAACTAACGGTTCATATTGTCTCCCGCTCCTGGTTATAGCATCAAGTTCTCCGGTTAGGTCATTCAAATCCAAGACACAGATGTTATTCTTTTCTAGGAACAATTCGAAAGGATCGATCATCGAAAGGATCGATCAGTTTCCTGATCAGCCAAATAGCATTTTACCCCCGTGATTTGGTAAGGGGTTGTATAAGTTTGGGCTTAACTTCTGGGAATAATGAATCCGTTGTCCACTAGGTCCTGGATGCGGTTCTTGAGCGTCCAGCAAGCTTCAGTTTTTTGCCCTGCCCCCTGGCCCCTGATGATACTCACAGTATTCATCAGTCCTGTAATTCCTTGGTAACGGATTTGGTGGTGGCCTTGCTTCCAAGGGCTTTATGTAATTAGCTTTGACAGCCTCTCGGAATACCACAAGGATTGGCATCCCAAGATCAGTGTATGTCCTTCTGGACGATTGATTATTATTCCTCATGTTTCCCACACGTAGAGGATTCGTGGGGTTGATGCTAGCCACTTCGTGGACTTTGCTAGTTTGGCTAGGTTTCTTGTACTTTGAGGTCCCTGAGTCTTCTTTCAGTTGCCCCATTTGAATCAGATCTTTCAGATCTCTACTCGTAGCATTGGCGATGAGCGACTGGACACGTTGGTAAGATATTGGGTTGCAACCAGTTGTTTGGTAAACAGGTTGCAGGTTTTTTATTATTATATCGACCTGCTCCTGTCCAGGGAAGCCGATTAATCATCTGGGAGCCTTGGCTCCACCTCGTAAGGAACCGATGAAGAAAGGCTTCATTATTCTTCTCCTTGTTGGTGGTCTCTAACTCTCTTCGAGTAACATCCACCTCCATATTGTAGTGGTACTGTGAATTGAATGCATTACAGATATCCTCCCAGGTCTTCATCGTAGACCGATCAAGGCTAACAAACCATCTTAATGCAGCACCGGTAAGAGATTGTTAGAACAATTGAGCAAGGAGCTCACTGCTCAATCCGAATGGGTTTAGGGCACCCACATACATTTTCAAATGTGTTTTAGGATAAGTGGTTCCATCAAACTTGTCCATGTTGGGCATTTTGAATTTAGTTGGTAACCTGGCTTCGGGGAACAAAGACAAAGAGTCCATGTCCCACCACTTCCTTGTGGGTCTTCAAGGCAATGATAGACCTTTCCAGCAGTTCCAACTTTTCCCTCATCCTTTGAGCTTCTAGCTCGGAAGCAGTTTTGGACGGCATGTCATCCAGGTTCACGGTAGGGTTTGTTGGCTCAGCAGCAGGACCCTGATCGAAGGCAGCAGGTCCACTTCCCCCGGCCGAAGCCCCATTTCCATTACCATTGCCCAGCTCAGCTATCAGGGCAGTCCTTTGGGCAGCCAATGCCGGGGCCAATGCCATCATTCATGTCTGGCGCTCCATTCTAGCCTCCATTCCTGGCTCGAGTTGTTCAAATGAGGGTTTGGATTCAGCAAGTGATGCCATTGGTGCAGATAAGGTTGTTGGAGTTGTAGGCGAAGCTGGCGTAGCTGGTGAAGCTGGTGAAGCTGGTGATAGCACTGTAGGTGTGTCTGGCACTTGGGTAGGCACTCGGATTGTGGGCACCTATAAGGGTAAGGGTAGCTGGATTAGGTACAGTGGTCGGTGTATCAGGTAGCTGATGTGAGGTGAATTGACTCTCTTGTCTAACTGTGCATGACTGAAAGTAAAAGGGTGTTTTTCTGCTCCCTTTGTGTTTATCCCATGCCTATGATATGTCGTGAATGCGCATAACAACACGCCTAAACCATTTAATGAATATGATTCACATCATTGGGTGCATACATTTTCATACAGTCCTAAGGGTAGGTTCTTTATAGCTTGACTCAAATAGAGAATCGTTTATAAGGGACCCTTGAACCTTGGAATATGCGATATACCTAACCACATGTGAAACAAAAAGAGTTTCACGTGGTCCAGTTAGCGGTACGCATACCCATGGGACACCCCCAAAAGGAATTAGGGGCGGTTCGGTAACAGGGAGGAACGCTTTTGGGCTTGTCCGTCGACATAATCAAAGAGACTGTCGATCAAAGCGCTCTTGCTATTCCAGACTCAGAACGTTTGAACAGAAGAAGAGAAGAAATTCATGTTGAAAATTCATTTTTTTATGCAATGGAGAAAGATTCTCAATCGTGCAAATAGATCAACAAATTTAAATGTCTTAATCAAATTTGTCACTTAAGTTTGGAAGTATACCAATATGGTACTTAAAACGTCCGAAAAATTACGAGGATCGTAGAACTGGTCCCGGAATAATTTTCGGAGGTCTAGAACTCCCGAAAAAGCCTTTTTTTCGGACTGCAAGCGGTCCGGCCGGACCGGATGCCATTTTGGAAGTTCACCGGAAGTACGCCAATATGGTACTTGAAACGTCCGGGGCGTCGCGAGGATCGCGGAACTGGTCCCGGAATATTTTTTCGGAGGTCCGAAGTATGAGTCGCACCACCTTGTTTAATTATTTTAGGGTAAACTAGGAAAAAAACCCTAAGTGACTCCAATTTTAATTAACCTAATTGCTAGATTAATTAACCCAAAGATCAAGGTATGGTCTGCGAACCCGAGGTGGATCCTGAGACTATGTCATGCTTGATGAACTAACCTATGAATGAATGCTTTGCAAGGTGAAAGATGATGTAATTTGGACCAATGAAAAATGTTTATGTGATCTTGACTTGTCGCTCGGGGTTAGATCCCAAACGTGCCTACGTACTTCCGTTTGAATGGAAGATCAAAGTCAACATAGTTCGATAGGCCTCTTTTAGAGGGTTTAGAGGGCTTTGAATAAGAAATGCTTTAAAATGCTGAGTGTGTGTATGCTTTGTGCATTTTGTTTAGGCATTTTGCCAAAGAAATTGATTGATTTTTAGGCATTTGATGCCAAAATGTTTGATTTTAAATGGCTTTTAAGCCAAAAGATTGATTTTAGGCAAATCGTTGCAAAATGATTAAATTTTAGACGATGTCCGCAAAATGATTGATTTTAAGGCTTTTAGCCCAAAAGAGTGATTTAGGGCAATTTTGATTGCCAAAATGATGTTTGAATTGAATTTGTCCGACAAAAAATGATTGCATTTAAGGCTTTTGCCAAAATAAGTTGATTAATTTTAAGGCATTTTGCCAAAAGATTCGATTTAATTGTAGCGCAACTTTTGCCAAAACGTGATAATTAAAGCTTTTAGCCACAATTATTAATTAAGTTGGACTTAAGCAGGATTTGTTTGAAAATAAAGGCGATTAACACCATAGCTATTAATTAAACTTAGGTGTTTTGAGCCAATTTGTCGGATTTAGGCCCTTAATACGCGATTATTAATTATCGGGCATTTGCTAAATTTTATTTAATTGAGGCATTTGTTGCCTAATGAATGGCATGGATGCCATTTATGCAGTTGTAGAATTATTAGGAGTAGAAAAAGAAGCATGAATGAAAGTGCTAAAATTCAATAGCAGAGTTCAGTTCATGTACCTGATTTAATCGTCGACCGATTCTTAACTCCAGGTTAAAGCTCCTCGTAAGGAATTAATTTTAATTTAATTTTAAGTGACCAGTATCACAAAAAGAATCGCAAGGAGCGTAGGGAGAAGGAGCGTCCGTCAACACAGACTGAGTCCCTCAAAACGGAGCCCCAGAGCCGCTTTTTATAGGAAAAAAAGTGACCCCGGGCGCCCCTGCCCGCCTTCGAGGGCGGGCGTACCCGCCCGGGCTGGGCGGGCATGCCCGCCTGGCTTGGGCGGGTGTGCATGCCCATGCTGGGCGGGCGTGCCCGCCTGGCCTGGGCGAGCATGCCCACCCCCGCGGGCAGTCATGTGTGCCTTCTCTTTTTTTCTTTTTTTTGTTCCGGAGGCTTTTCCGGGAGTTCCGGACCTCCAAAAAATATTCTGAGACCAGTTTCGTGATCCTCGTAATTTTTTCGCGACGTCCCGGAGTTTCAAGTGCCATATTTGGCATACTTTCAGGTAAACTTCCAAAAATGGCCTTCGGTCGGCCGGACTGCTTGCACCGGGAAAGCTGGCTCTTCGAGCCTCAAAAATAAATGGGTTTCATAGGTGACTGCAGCCGCTGTCGGCCCGGCGGCTGCCGCCGCCGGGCGATAGCGGCCGCCACCGCCGCGGAGGGAAAAACTGGCTTTTTGCGCCAGCGGCCGCCACCGCCGCGGCCGGGAAAACTGGCTTTTTGAGCCTCAAAATTTAGGTATTCACATCCTCCTTTTCCAACAAGGTCTAAATATCCCAAAACCAAGGCTTGCCATCAGCGAGTTGGAGATTGCTGTAGTAGGCCGGTTATTGATGAATCTGAATATTCAACATTTTGAAAACCATTTCTAGACTGGCATCAACCGTGGAGGCAAGAGTAGCTAGTGCATCGACGAACTGATTATTAGCCCAAGGCAAATAGTGGAATTATAGTTCTTTAAACTGAGCCAATTGGTCGAGTCCTTGAAGGTAAGGAACCAAATGTTGCTCCTTAATTTTCCATTTCTTCAATGCTTAAGAGACTATCAGAATGGAGTCCCCGTAGTCTATTAGATCTGAATACTGAGTGTTACTTCTAGCCCCGGCAATACATGCTTCATATTCAGGTTCATTATTCTTGACCTGAAATGCCAGCTTGATAATGAAGGTAGTCACTCCCCATTTGGAGTTACTATGACGATCTCGACGTAGTAACCCTGATAGTTAGCAGCTCCATCAAAATACATCTTCCATGTGTCTGAATGGATCTAGAGGATATCTTCGTCTGAATGCCTGCTACTTCAACATCCTCGAGGGACGCAACTAGGTGATCTGCTATCATACTGCTTTCGATTGCCTTCTTCACAACAAACTTCAGATCAAATGCTACAAAGATGGTGGCCCACTTTGCCATGTTGCTGTCTAGAACCGGCCTCTCCATAAGGAATTTCAAGAGGCTCCAATTAGCGATGACATGAGTGGTGTAAGAGCAAAGGTAATATAGGAGCTTGGTGCGTACCCATGCTAAGACCAAGCATAGATGTTCAATCTTGTTGTATTTCAGTTCTGTAGCTAGCATGCACTTACTTATATAGTAAATAGCATTCTATTTGTGGGAAACTAATGCTTCTTATCCCAACATCACCCCTATGGCTTTGTCAGTCACTGAGAAATATAGAATAAGTAGTTTTCCAGGCCTTGAAGGCTGAAGAACTGGGGGAATGAGTATATATGCTTTGATCTGATCAAAGGCTTTCTAAGATTAGTCATCCCAAGTCTTTGAGGCATCCTTTCTCAATTTCTTGAAAATCGGTCCATAGGTATCTGCTAAATGTGAAATAAATCGGCTGATGTACTGAAGGCGGCCCAAGAAACCCCGGATCTCCTTTTCTGTTTTAGGAGATTACATCTCTAAGATGGCTTTTGACTTTGATAGATCAATCTCAATCCTTCTCTTGGAGACCATTTAGCCTAGGAAGATACTAGACAGAGCCTCGAAGAGGCACTTAGCAAGACTAAGTTTCAAGTTATACTTGCGGAGTCTAGAGAAGAATTGTTTGAGGGAATTCAGTGACTCGGCCCGTCCCTAGTGTAGACAACCATGTCATCAATATATACTTCTATGCTCTTGTGCATTAGATCATGAAAGACCATGGTAGCCATCCTCTAGTAGGTAGCACCGGCATTCTTTAGACCAAATAGCATAATGCTATAACATAAGGTACCCCATTCGGTGATGAACGAAGTCTTTGGCTTATCCGGTGGATTCACTGGTATCTGATTATACCCTGCATACGAATCTGTAACTGAAATTACACTAGACCCTACCATTCTGTTAAGGAGCAAGTCAATGTGGGGCAATGGAAAGTCATCCTTGGGACATGCCTTATTCAAATCAGGGTAGTCGATGTAGATTCTAATCTTGACATCTTTCTTAGGAATTGGCACTATATTAGCTGACCATGTGGGGTAGTCAATGGCCTCAATGAAGTTATTTTCCAATAACTTGGTTGTTTCTTCCTTAATTTTGAGAGAGATCTCTAGATTCTGCCTTTAGGGCTTTCGCTTTACTGGCTTGATGTGGTCATATGTAGGGATCTTATGAACGGCAATTTCTAGATCTATATCAGTCATATAACTGGATGTCCATATAAAGCAATCTGAGTACCACTTAATGAGCTCTGTCAACTCCTATTTACAATCATATTCATGCACAACAAATGTATGTTTTGGTTCATTTGTTGTGCCAATGTTTATTTGCTCTTTTGTTATTTTTATTTCTTTTTCTTTTTCATTTTCTCTTTTGCCAACAATCTCATTCAAATTAGAGAGAGGGTAACAAGAAACTAAAATTTTTCATTAGAAATAAAAGTGGTATGGTCGGCATCTACATTCAGCTCGACAAAAAGATATACAAGCATAGAAAGAGAAGACAAGAAAGACTTAAAAGACTCAGAGGACTCTGAACTAGATTCTGACTCAAATTTTTTTTATGACTCAAACTCAGGTTCAGGCTCGAGGACAATGAATTGCTCTATGCTCTCTCTCAAATACCAATTCTGGAGGGGTGCTTAGATAGGTTGTATGAGGCCTGTCGGGTCTGCTTCCAATTGATTGGTTATCATGCACAGGTCAAAAAGAGATGCTTCCTCCCAGTCTTGAAAAGAGGCTCACGGCCTTCCACTGAGAGCCTGACATCGAAAAGAATTTTAAAACCAGGTATTAGTTTTTTAGTCAAGGGGCAATACTAAAGTTCCTGAAAGAAGTAGTAGGGTTCAAATTCCCCTCTTTAACAAAATAACCATTAAGGGTTTGGAAGTATGGGCGCATCAGAATGTCCCTTATTTCACCTCTTGTCCTAGCTACTTGTTTGGCTTCTTCTAGCTCCTCTTAGTCTTGATCTGTCGGCTTGAATACAAGACTAAAAAGAGGCTCAACAATTGGATGTTCAGTGAAAGAGGCCATAACCTACTGGTCTCGGCAAAGTCCCATCACTGAAAAGTAACACATAGCTCTCATCATGTTAGCCACTAAGGGATTGCTATAAGGGTCAAAATCCATAGGAAAGATCTCTTTACTAGGCTCTACTTTAATAAACTGGACTGAATCAAAGGAGAAGTCGAACAGAGGATAGACTGCTGGTTCAAGTTGGATTTCCAAAAGTGGGGCCAGGGCAGGTATTTCAGGCTTCCTAACTAAGTCCCCTTTGATTGTTGCCACTGCATTGTCGTAAGGGAACTTCAGTTTTTGGTGTGGAGAGGAGGCTACTACTTTAGCAGTATGGATCTATAGCATTCTAAGGAGGAGAATAAAGCAAGCAGGGACATCCACTACTTGGAAAGGAATGATCATAACTGTGGCGTGATTGTGACTTCCAAATCAGCCACGCCCCGAACTTCTCTTTTGGTGTTATCATATGCCCTCGCAATCTGATCGGATGGCATAAAGTCCTAAGCAGTTAACCCCAAACAACTAGCAACTTTTCAGTGGGTAGACATTCAAAGTTGAGCCATTATCTACCAAAACCATAGGTACTATTTTACCCCTGAATTGGACTGTGATGTAGAGAGCATGGTTATGCATAGTACCCCCCTTGGGTATTTCATGATCAGCAAAGTGGATAGCCATAGGAAGGGGGCTCCTAGTGATGCATGCTACCAGTGCCTGAGGAGTTATGTCTACCGTGGTTAGGCACCAATTCATGGCCTTTGCCAAAGCTTGGCGGTGCACGAAGGATGATTGAATCAAACCCCATGTAGAAATATTGGCCTTTATCTTCTTTAACTGTTCCAAGACAAGGTTCTCTAGTTGGGGGCCAGAACTAGAGTTAGGTGCATCCTTGGCTAAAAAGGCTGGGTTAGGCAGAGCTTGGGGAGGTGGAGATGGGTATTGTCTTACACTCTCAGTGATATCATTAATTTCCTCAAGTACGTCATTCAGGTCTATGACGCAGCATGCATCATTAATAATAGGGTGGATCATAGAGGCCAAGTCAGTATCTGGCTCTTGGTGAAGCATATGAATATGGTTTTGGTGGTGGGGAAGAGTATTCGTGTTTTTGTTCGATCTGGGTCAAACAGGGAAAATCTGGCTACTCTCCACCAAATCTTGGATCTTTTGTCGTAAGGTCTTGCACTCATTAGTTTTGTGCTCGTTCCCCTAGTGGAAAGCATAGAAGGCATTTAGGTTGAAAGTTTTTGGGACTAGATTTGGTAGAGGTCTGGGTTCTGGTGGCTGAATCAACTTATCATCATCAGCCTTTTGAAAAATGAATGAGACGTGAACCCCTAAATCTGTGAAGTTACGCCTGTCTGTTTGAGCAACTGGCCTTGGAGGAGGAGGAGGAGGAAGCTGTCTTTGGCCGATCAGGTTAGCCACCTCACTGCCTTTCTGGAGGAGGAGGAAGCTGTCTTTGGCCGATCAGGTTAGCCACCTCACTGCCTTTCTAGGTGACAGGAGGAACTGCATGGTAACTAGCTTGAGGTTTCTTATATCTACAGGAAGAAGCCTAATCTTCCTTGATCTGGCCCGACTAGATCAAGTCCTCGATTTTAGTTGCAGTAGCAATCAAAGTTTGAAAGTCTGGGAGTACTGTTTCCTCAGATGACTCTGTAAGAGGGGAGCAAGTTCTTGACAATAATGTCAATCTATTCCTGCTCAGAGCAACAGTTAAGCATCTTAGAAGCCTTATATCTCCACCTCACAAAGAACGAGGAGAAAGACTCACGTGCTCCCTTTTTGGTAGTTTTCAGGTCCCTCCGAGTAATGTCAACCTCAACATTGTAATGGCACTGTTGGTTGAAGGCAATACATGTTTCATCCCAGGTCTTCTTCTTGGCATTGTCTAATGGTACAAACTAGCGGAGAGCAGCACCAGTTGGGGATTATTAAAATCATTACAAGGAGCTCATTGTTTACACCAAAAGGAGTGAGAGCAGCGACATACATTTTTAGATGTGTCTTGGTGCATGTGGTGCCGTCGAATTTATCCATGGTGGGCATCTTGAACTTAGCTGGCAGCCTGGCTTCAGGGAACAGTGGGAGATAGTCAACGTCAATAAGATCCTCATATTTCTTGATGCTTTTGAGGAACTTCTCAAAGGAGTCATCTTCTCCATCATCTTTTTTATCTCATGAGAAGCCATATCATCCTTAGTTTAGCTCGAGGTAGTAGTGGCATTAGAGCTTGCCCCAATTTCACGAACCGACCCTCTAGCTGTCTGATCACCAATAGGTGGAGCAGTGTGTTGATCATTAGAACCTCCGGTTTGGTTTAGAGGGGTATTACCATTCTGGCTACTATTAATGAGAGCTCTAACTTCCCCAAAATGGTCTCTCTCTGATTGGTCATATCATTCCTCAGAAAGTCACTCTATTCAGTAAGCAAGTTCTGAAGGCAAGACTCTTAGATCCAAAGCATCTCATTAAGCATAGCTCTGAAATCAATAAGCAGAGTAGCAGTCATTGTTGTTGTTCTGTGGAAGAAGCACACAAAAGAGGAATCAGTGCTTGCTCACATCAGTTTTAAAGCATGCAATGATGTCCCGGGTTTGCAACTTAGGTCAGGGTTTGAGGTTTTAGAGTTCGGGTAACTCAGGTCGGTGTTTGAGACTATGAGTGATTGGTAGAAGTAGTGATGCAAAAAATAATGATTGAATCAAGATTTGAGGGCATGATTGGGCATTGCCCCTGATTTGAATGCTCAGGTCTAGTTTAAGGCTTTTTAGTAATTTTAAGGTGATTAGGTTGGTGTTTGAGGCTTTTGGTTCTTAGTAGCTCATGTCAGTGTTTGAGGCTATAGGATAATGGAAAGCAATGCTCGAGTCAAGATTTGAGGGCTTGATCAAGCATTGCCCCCGGTTTGGGTGCTTAAGTCTTATTTAAAGCTTTTGGTAATTTAAGGTGCTCAAGTTGGTGTTTGAGGCTTTGGGTTTTTAGTAGCTTAGGTCAGTGTTTGAGGGCATAGGATAATGGAAAGTAATGCTTGAGTCAAGATTTAAGGGCTTGATCGGCATTGCCCTCGGTTTGGGTGCTTAGGTCTAGTTTTAGGATTTTGAAAATTTGAGGTGCTCAGGTCGGTGTTTGAGGTTTTTGCTTTTTAGTAGCTCAAGTCAATGTTTAAGGGTATACGACAATGGAAAATAATAATTGAGTCAAGATTTGAGGGCTTGATCAGGCATTGCCCCCGATTTGGGTGCTTAGATATGGTTTAAGGCATTTGGTAATTTGAGGTGCATACTTGAGTCAAGATTTAAGGGCTTGATGGGGCGTTGCCCTCGGTTTGGGTGCTTAAGTCTGGTTTAAGACTTTTGGTAATTTGAGGTGCTCAGGCTTTTGGTCTTTAGTAGCTCAGGTCAGTGTTTGATGCTATAGGATAATGGAAAGCAATGCTTCAGTCAAGATTTGAGGGCTTGATCAAGTATAGCCCCCGGTTTGGGTGCTTAGGTCTGGTTTAAGGTTTTTGGTAATTTAAGGTGCTTAGGTCGGTGTTTGAGGCTTACAAGTCGAGTATATCTCCTCAAGTAGGGTTATGTGTTTAGGTGGACCACTTGATGGTATAAAGGTTTACCACTGGATGGTGTTTTGGGTTTACCTCTGGTTGGTGTTTTAGGTTTACTTGGTTAATGTTTTGGGTTGACCACCAGTTGGTGTTTTAGGTTACTTATTGGTCCATGAAATAAAATATATGGATGCATGAATGTCATGCCAAAACAGTTTCAATGATTGTCGGGTGCATATAATCCTAGGGGTCGGTTCTAAGGTCATTATATGCTTTTGGTGGATTGGTTTAAGGTCTCATCCACTAATGTTGGAATATATCTCGTTATTTGACCATGTCGTATCAGATGGAATGATTAGTACACCAAACCCTTTACCCTACTAAAAGGATCGAAGGTACGCAGGATAGGGTGAGCAGCTTTCTCGATCTAGGAAAGCTCTAAGAAAGATTGCCCCTAAATGATAATAGCAACTCAATTTGCTTAATTCTAATAACGGGAAAGGATCCCAAATGATTCATCTGAATGCATGCAAAAGACGATTTCTTGATTAAACCCAATCTAGAGATTCGAAGCCTACTCGATAGTCCTCTTACTATATTTTTTTTTAGTTTTAAAAAAAAATGTTAAAGTCCCTAGTGGAGTCGCCAGCTGTGAGCCCCCTCTCGAGCACCATGGGAAATATCCGAAGGACGGACTCGATCCAGATGGGCCCATTAGTAGGTTCGTCGCGAAAACTAGGAGAAACTCCTTGTGGTTCCTTTTTTGGTCGTTTGATTAGATTGTGGCTCGGTTTAGTGCTTGTGTGATGTCGGGTTGGCTCTTTAAAGCGCTTTGACTGTGTGTGGTGTGATTAGAGTCACCACCTTAATTTGTTTTGTTTTTGGGAAAAATATAAGTAAAAACCTCTTGTTTAACTCCATTTTAGTTTGCCACAAGGATAAAATGCACTAGCCTCAAATCATTGGGTTCGAGGACTAGGTTTTCATCTTTTTTTCGAAGTGAATCAATGGTTTGGGTATTAATTGAGAAATCAAAATCAGTGTTTTGCATGAATGTCAGTTTATCGATGCATGAACATACAAATAATGCATGGCAATTATAGACAAACTTTAAAAGCATAAATAATTAAAAAAGTGTGTAATTCGGAGGGGAGCCCGACTTATCTTTTTTTTCGAAGTGAATCATGTAGTTTGGTGTATTTAATTGAGAAATCAAAATCAGTGTTTTGCATGAATGTCAGTTTATCGATGCATGAAACATTACAATAATTCTTGGTCATGGCACATTAATAGACAAATTCTTCTTTAAAAAGCCATAAAAGTAATTAAAGTAAGTGTGAGTTCGGCTTACAGGAGCTTTCCCGAACTCTAGCCCTCATTTATGAAGGATGTCTGAGGGTCGTGCTATACATTTTCCCTAAAATCCTACCGCTACCGGACACTGCTCTTTCGATTTTGGGAGGTCAATTTGGGCCGCTACCAGGCTTGCTCTTGATAATCTATAGGTATGCCTTTCGTTGAGTCAGTCACCTGTTGTTTTGCATTTATGCTTAGGATCAGGGCGCACAAAGTTCATCATTGATAAGAAGTGATGGTAGTGGTTTATTTTTAGGGTGGTTCAGGGCTCGAGGAGTGGGCCACTTATAAGGTGCCGAAATGGACTGGGCTACGGGATTTGGGATAGTCCCAGGATTGCGTGTGGTGACTTTTGATAAACTAGGATTTTTATGATTTTGCTAAGAAAGACCGGCTTATAAAGCATGCTAATGTGCAGTGAGCAGATCTCAAGGTGGCTTTATTTGACAAAGATCGTTTGAAGTATGTCTACTACTGTTGGGGAGTAGGGGTGAGAGTCGAGGAGTTCAGGGTCTGTGCAGTGTACAGGCTCGGATACCATGTTCAAAGGGTATTAATTGACCAAGGGTTAGAGGTTGAGATACTTCGCTCTAAATTAGAGCAAATTGTTAGGATGTGCGCATGAGACCCTATATTAGGTCTTATTAGCTGTTAATTTCTGGGGTTTAATTCACTTAGTAGTTGGTCTGAAGAACCAAGTGTGAGAGTACGAAATGATACTAAGAATGATCGACTTTCAAAACCAAAGTCATGCCTTATACTCGACTCAATGGTAAGAAAAAGTGAGGTCCGGACTTATTATTGCCATTAGATCTGTTCACCGTTTGAATTATTGGACAGGATGATATTGAGTTTTTCGTCATGATACGATTCGTTCATTGAGAAGTTCAGCTCCGATTCTATAGACAAGAGGTGTTTCTAAGAATATATAGTAGGGGGAAATAGTGCCTTTTATATGTCGTCAAGGGGGCTTACTGTACTTCGGAAAAATACTGTTTGTCGTACTTTACTGGATTAGCCTTGTTTTTGACATCCTCTTAAATCAGTTGAGCTTAATTAGTTCAATCGATACCCTCGTATTTATCTTGGTGTTGTGATTTGTTAATTGCTTGCGGTGCGATGTCTATCTATGTATTTGCGGATAGTTATTGGGTCCGGTATCCATTTGTATCATGGGGTCGTGTATCAAGTTACTTTGAGCAAAGGGCAGGACATTGTGGACACACAATTCAGATAGGCCACTATTTACTATCAGCACCCCTTTTTCTTTTTTTTTTTCTTGCTTATTGGGGTAGTTCTTTTTTTAGTGGTGAGGTTGGTTGGTTTGGGTGGTTGTGGATTGGTGATTATGAGGTTTGTATGTGGGGTTTGGTTTCAGGTCCCCCCTATAAGACCTCATTGTTTGTTTGGTGTTTGTGTCCATGGTGCTTTTGTGATTTGCGCGTTCTGAGTGGGTCCAAACGACGATCGGCTGATGGTCCTCACTGCTTTTCTCGTCCACTATGTTATTGTTGGGTAGGACTCAATACGGTTCTATTGGATATTTCCTAAAATCCATTCTTAATAGTCTATGGCAACAACATCATGCCTCATAATTCACCTATTACCGGAGTTGTGGCGTCAGAGAAAGAGATCTTGAGAGAGAGATATCAGGCTATGGAATCGCATCCTCATAGTATGACTTAGTAATTGTAATAATCTCACATTTCAATGTAAATATGTTATAAGCTAAGTATGGTAATATGATAGGACAACTCATATAGTATTGTTCAAACCTCCTTTATCTCGAACCCAAAATCAGTTCAAAATACTCAAGAGATTCCTGTGGTTTGATCCACCAATCGGATTAGTCGCCAGACTCTTGAGGATAAGACAATGGGTGTTTTTGTGTTTTTGATGGCTTAAAAAAAGCTTATATGGGCTTGAGTTCATTTTAAATTTATCAAGTCCAGTTTATTCCTCTTACTAGATCATGATTTATTGATCCTTTCAGTGAAATGGGCACCTTTGTAAAGTTTAATCGGGTTTTTGATGAACACCTCAATCTTACTTTGGTGAATGATGTATATTTAATTTACAGTCGCCATACTGCTCTTTAGGTACATCTAACGAATTAAGGTATTATTTGCTTTAGGGAAATAGACTTCATCTGCGGCGTTCTTGGAATAACCAGTAAGCAACTTAGAGTAATTGTTATTGGAGTTTAGGTATTCGTTCGTCTGGCGTGGAGTTGTGTTGAGTCATTCCTGTCCGGCCCGTTGGTGTAACTGCAGTCTCTCCTTCGTTGTCCATGTCATTTCACAATTATATAAATTATATTATACATTTAATTGAGGTTTCACATTTTTTGTGCAATTTGTAAAAGGGCTATTGTGCAAGGACATAGCAGCTCATATCATTTTCACATAACAATCATTGAACATATTTCCCAATAGGTGGAAAGGAAGGAGGAAAAAAGAATACAATCTATCTTCTTAATTATATTTCAATTCTAACACGCCGGTTAATTGCACCAATATATTTTCTGCAAATCCCATAAAACAATTGTACATTCACAGGAACATAGCTAATTAATTATATAGGGTACCCCATTAAAGTCGCCCTTTACATATGCTAAATATATGGAAAGCATATGTCTAAATGTATAAACATTAACGTAATAGTATCTTCGCATCATTTACATAAATACTAATAACATATACATTCAATCACAACATATTTGAGATTTATGATGGGATTATGTAATTATTGTTAGTTAGATTGACTAACTATTAAGTTTTAGGTGGGTAAGCACATAATAGTTAAAGATTAATGTATATTATATACATTGGGTTAAATATGTTAACATGGATTTCAGAAATTCTTAAAAGGTGTTATACAAAGTAGAAGCGCAAGTTTACAAAAACACTTCCTCAGAAAGGCAACCTTTTTTTAAAAGGGGTTTTGTGAAACCTCTCTTACTTTGGTAAGAGATTTTATTTACAGTCGCCACTCTCTTTAGGGAAAACATCACGAATTAATTATTTCTTAGGAAATAATTATCTCGGTTTTAACCAGAGACTGGGTAAGGGAGTTAGGTACGGTCGCGGGAAGGTGTTAAGCACCTGAACCGCCCGGTTGGTAACCAGCCTCCTTCGTTGTCCATTCATTCACAATTATTATAATATTATTAACTTTAATTGAGGTTTAAAACATTTTTGTGCAATTTGTAAAACTATGGCAAACAAGCATATCAATTATTCAAACATAACATATCAAACAAATAATGAAAAGGAAGGAGGAAAAAAGAATACAATCTATCTCTTAATTATACAATCTACCCTTAATCCCCATATAATTTTCCAAATCCAACAATTTATTACAAACAAGCAATTAATGGGACCCATTAAGGCCCTTTACATAGTGCTAAATAGTATGAAAGCAATGAATTCTAAAAGAAACAAACATAAGTAAATATCCATATTTACAAAATACTAATAACAATAACATTCAATCACAACATTTAATATGATGGGAATGTAAATGTTAGAATGACTAACATTAGAGTTAGGTGGGTTAGCACAAAAATAGTTAAAGAGCATTAATGTAAAATACATAAAAATGTAACGGACAGAAACTTAAAGTGTATAAAAGTAAAGGCAGTAAATTAAAAAACACTTATTTAAAGATCACAACAAGATTTAGATTCAAGCCATTGACGTTCATCATGTGCGATGAACAAATATGCCTATCACCATCTATTTCTTGTTGTTTATTTGTTATTTGGGCCATAATGAGTTATTTACGTGATATAAAACAAGATTACTCAGTGCTTAACTCGAAAGGGATCTTGAATCGAAATTGTTTTATTTACATTTTGTTTTTGAGTCTCTGAATTGGAGGTCCATGCGCCACTTCTAGTGGCGTGTGCCATGTGTAGTGGTGTGCGGATCTTTCCATGATTAGGGATCTCAGAATAAAAATATAGAGCTATCTGACTTGAGCCAAAGTGGTGTGCGCCAAACATAATGTCGTGGTGCCACTGACTAGTGCGCCAGTTCTAATGCAGTCAAAAGCTTTTGGTTGATCACAGATTACTCTCACAACCAATGTATAGCTGGTGTTTTTAATACACCAAAAAGAAAAAAAAGATGTAGGAGTCTCAGTAATTACCTGGTTTTGAAGAAAATCCAAAGATTTTAGGAAAAATGAATCAATAAACTCAAGAACTTTGATCTTCGATGAACAATCCGAGTTTAAGTTAAGTTAGTACGTTTGTGGGTTTTTTATCACTAAGTACAGGGGGCTTTTCCCAATATAAATGAATGAAGTTCAAGATCCAAATTAAAAACACTTGTTTCAACTTAGATTCAAGAATGAGAAATGCAATAGCTTCACCTTAGTAATCAAAAAACCTCCCCCTTTCTCTTAAACCCTTGCCCTATTTACAGGCAAATAGGGAGATGAGGTGGCCTACTTCTAGGGTTTAGGTGGCAAGTGCCCTTGGTGGGTCCCAAAATTGACCCGTTTTTACTAAATCGGTTCAGGTGGCACACAAAACGAGACAGCATGGTGGGACACATCCCGAGTGAACCCGAGGCGCTTTTCAGATCCAATTTCATTGCGAAACCCCTAAAAACCCAAAAAAGTAAAAGGATCAAACAAGTCATTTTTCTTAAATACGGACCATTTGTCCAAGAATTAGAGCAATCAGGCATCCCAATCTCCTTTCATATAAAAAATAGGTTATCATCACTGAGTCCTTTGTGGGGGGCAAAAATCGAGCATCTACACTCATGTTTAATAAACTTAAAAGGCAATTCATCAACAATGATCATAAAAATTAAGGTGTTTCTTATTGCTTCTTGATCAAATTTTCAAGTACTAAGAGTGCCAATCGGTTGAAAATTTCAATTGTGTTTGTCTTAATTCTACACTAGAAGGAATTCTTTTGCATGCATTCATGTAATTTTTAAGTGCGGTAATGCCATTTCTTCTAGAATCACAATAAATTCCTTACCACAATGGTTGCACTTGCCTTTAACATCCCCTTTTGCATCTTTGAATTTGGAGAAGTGATCTCACACATCCGATCTTGGAGCTATTGCTCTTCGCTTTCCTCTTGCAGTAGTTATTGTTCTATCTTGAGGTTGCGAACTTCCATCATCAACATGCATTGTACTAGGTGTATCATCTTGACAAGACATCTTGATAATAAATTTAAAATTAGTCATAAAATCAATATTTCACAAATTTAGAGTTGAACATGTACATAAAGGATGTATTTAAAGCAAAATATATGTAATTAAACTCTTATTATATATGCTTATGACCAATTGCAATTTGCAACATACCATAAAATTTACTTTTTGGCAACCTTTTATGTTTTTAAATTCCAAAAAGAAGTAGTAGTTAGTTAGCACTTAGCAAATCAGTAAAGAGGACTACGAAATTTTCAAAGTTGACTTCATTAATTTAACTATAATCTATAATTAGAGTTCTTATTAAATTTATTTTTTTTAATTTTGATAAAAAAAATCTCATTTGTACTATAACTAGAGTTGTACCTGCATATAAGTTGTAAACAGTGTTAGAACTCTAATCCTTCTAATTATACTTTATTCTTTTATGAGTATTACCATTCATGTTATAGTTCAGTGGCTGTAGTTATAAAGAGAATATGTTATAAATTATAATTTCAAACAGATTAATTCAACTTATTGAAATAGTTAAAAGTTAATCGTTCTTTCCTTACCCATATTCTGATACTCATTCTATTTAACATGCTAGTAATACTACCAAAACATCACATTTAAAAAATATAAAAGCAACATTTGCATCCTAATTTTATATCATCTTTGACTTTAAATTCTACTTTAAATGGTTTTCTAAACATATTCAAAAAAATATAATTAGTTTCTTATTTCATCCATTTTCAATAGCAAAAAAGCTATACGTGGAGGACCTTCCCAAGCTAGTTCAATGGCAAATGTCCACTACAAACTATAGGTCCAAAACCAAGTTCATCTTCCTATTAAACATATACAGGACAATCAGTATTGCATTTCATTTCATTTAACAAACATTTATATCATTTAGATGATAAATTGATGGATTATATCTTTTATATTTCTTATGTTACCTTATTGCTTGTCATATCTAGTCAACTTTGAACATATCAAAATTGTTTATTACCAGTATAATAAAATGCTTTTATAAAAGATTCAAATCAAAGAAAACAATAAAATGTATAAAACATTAAAATTATTGATTACCTTTACATTTTATTACTAATATGATAAAATGCAAATGTGTAGATATTATATGAATAAATAAGAATTGTATAGTCACATTACTCGTTATATGAATTGCATAGTCAAAAATCCCAAAATGCAGACTCAAAATATGAAGAATCTTTCACTTTACTCATTATGAACTAAAGAGAACAGCACATTCACATTAATTAACAAGAAAAATCAAGAACATAGCTTGAATTTGTAAATCTTGTAAAGAAAAAAATTTAATTTATTATAAAATAAAGATATGAAATCTAAAAATTTAAGATTTGCACAATAAAATTAACAAAATAAAAACACATAAATTTATACAAAGAAGAAATACATAGATTGGTTTTGAAATTACCTCAGTCAAGAAGTCACAAATCGAATTATTAATCGGACAAAGAGAACTAAGATAGTGAGAGAGGCTTTAAGTAGTTGTTTAGTAAGAGAGAGTCGTCATCTTGTTAGAGAGGGAGAGCGGCTGTAGCCTATGACTGTTGTTTGAGATTATGAGTGAGAGGCTGAGGTGCAGCGTGAACAAAAAAGTGATGAAAAAAAAGAGGGAGAGAAAATCAGTTTAGGGTTCCAAACTGATATTTTTTAATTGCTGGCTTAGTCGGTTTATCCGATTATTAGTGACTCTTACCGAACTGTGAACTGAGAATCGAAAAACACTACTTAATCACTACAAAAAAATGCCAAATTGCAATCGATTTTAGCAATCACCATCTTCACACTCATTTTGAGATCGATTTGATACCCTTTTGCGATCAATTACAGTGATTAAATAATGACAAGCTTTGCGATGCCTATGCAACGAATCTGGGACCTACTTGCGATCACTTTTGCGACCAACATACTGTCCGTCACAAATTTTTACGGTGTAAATTAGCAGGAATATTTTGCAACAGATTAGCAATGGAATAGCGACAATTAGGAAATCTACAGGTTTGCGATGGATTATATTGGTCCCAAAATTCACCACTTCGACGAGTGACATGTGTATTTGTTTGTTTAACAGTCTGTGATAGATTTATGTAAATTTACGATCGATTTTTTGTTTGACGCGTCAACTAATATTGGGACCGATTAGCGACATATTAGGCGATCACAATTTTTTAAGGGTTAAAAAACCCCAGTCTCCTTCCTCGCGCAACCACAGTCATAGTTTCTTCCTCTCGCAAAAATTTTCACGCCTCTTCCTGTTCCTCGCTGTCCGTCACCGTCCGCCGACTGTTGAGGTGGTTTTCAATGGGATTTCTCTCGCCACCAGTGGTTCCGTCAGCCTCTCTCCTTCTCGCACGACTATAGTCCAGGTTCCTCTTTTCTTTGTCTTTATTTTTTTTATTTTGTTGTCGTTGTTCTTTAATAAAAATCGAATGTTTTGCCTTCTATTTTATTTATTTGATGATTTAATCATTTGTTTTGCATTTAATGTTGTTTATTTCATTTGTTAAGTGAAATATGATATGTTTGGTTTGTTAATTCAAAGTTTGGTTTGTTAGTAATAATTAAGATTTTCTAGAAATACTGATAATGAGATTATTTGCATATAATTGTCATATACTGAGAATGGTTTATTAATTTTTCTACTGTTAAAATTACTCAAAGTTTTATTTTCTAAAATAGGATTCCAATTTTAAAATTTGATATTGTAACTGAGGTAAGCTACAAATATTAAACTTGATAAGCAAAACATTTTAAAAAAGGAATCTGCTTTTTGTACAAAATGTGAAAGCAAAACACATTAACAGGTTTAATTTGTTCTTATTTTTTTTACCATGAGATATTTATATATTATCTATCTAGAAATAAGGTTTTAAAAGCAATAACACAAATTACATAGGGGATTAAACACAAGGTTTAATATTTTGTATTTTGTATAGGGCTGATTTTTTTTTAGTATTTTGTGATTTTATATAGGGCTAAATTTTTCTTTTTGAGAAGGATATAGGGCTCACTTGGATAGCTTAAACATGTTAGTGTTTTAGTCATATTGCTAGACTTTGAATTTGCTAGTTTAATTTGCAAACTTGTTTATTATCCATAAACTTGATTGTAGGTAGTTTATTTTGTGATTCTATGATAATTAGTTATAGTTTAGTATTGTTATATTTTAATTAGTTTTTAGTTTGTGGTTGATATTATTAGTATTGAATTTTAATATATGTTTGATTGTCAAAATGTTTAATTGAGAATTAAGATGTTTGTTTGAATTTCAATTCTTTTGTTCTATTTTAATATTACTTATACAATTGTGATTAAGTTTGATTGGGATGTTGAGTTTGTATAAAAAGGAGGCCTAGTAGTGGTCATAAGTTGGAGTTATAAGGTGTTTCAATAATAAAAGTGTTTTTTTTCACTTAGTTTGACATTTTTATAGGGAAATGCTGTCGAAATTCATTTAGAAATTAAACTAAATGCATAATAAACTTAGATTTTCATTACAACCTCCATTGCAAAATTTCAAAACCTTGCGAATGAATGTAGCAGTAGAAATACAAACCTTAGTTTTACGTTCAATGTCTTTCTCATTTGTATAAAAGAGAAGGCACTGAATTGTCCAAGTTGGACAATCTAGGAATGTCTGTCAGTAGAAAAAGCACGAAACAACAAGCCTTTACATATACACTTATCTAGAATTTATGTTGTATCTCCTCATGTGTTCTCAGGATGCATATATAGTGGGTTCAATTGATCCGCATTATGTATTCAGAGAACTATGGGGGAGATGCTATTGAAATTCTTATCGGTGCATAGTGTAAAGGAGTTGTTTCGTGTTAACTATTGAATGGAGACATTTCTAGAGTGCTAGGTTCATACCAAATTTAAAAGAAACACGAATTTCGTTTGTTATAAGAATATGAACTCTGAAGGTAAGTTTATGAAATCTAGCTTTAACACAATTAATAAGCCACTCTTACAATTTCATTAATGTTTTGGGATAATAAAAATAGAATTTCTTCATTACCGATGGAGGTGTTCAAATACACTCACACAAAGGACCACGATGGAGAGACTTTTATCAATAGGCGTGCAATAGGCGTTAATGTGAGTATGAGACATTTTTCTATTATGATAGTCTTCTATTATTTATGCATTCAATGGAGGTGTTCACTACATCTAGCAACTATATAAAAATCATTATGTTATTGTTTTCAGGAGAAATATAGTACAGCTCGCAATCGTGTTCTCTCTTCTCAACCTACATCTGATGGTCAGTCGAGTGTTGATGAGTTAGCTTTATATTTAGACGCGGCATGAGGGCAAAAGAAGAGGAAGGTGTATGGCATCGACTCCCAGGCATCACAGTGCGACTACCGATCAGCTTCAAACACTGTTGGTGCTCCACCATCACGACCACAACCCAAGTATAGTGCCGAGGAGATTAGTACATTGAGAGCTCATGTTGATGACCAGGATAGACAGCTCGCGGAGCTTAGAGCACATGTGATGCAGATGTCTGGTCCCTAGATGACTGTTACTTCCTCTGATCCTCCGACTCTTCTAGATCCACCAGTGCCAACTACTACTAGGCCTTAAACGACATCTTTCATTCATCCTCCTTCAGATACTGTAATTGATACTACAGCAAACCCAAAGGACACTACACCAGATCCTGCAGCCACTTCATCGGTCCAACATCATAGATTTGACTTCGGACCAATTTAGATTGCTATTTTCATTGATTTCGCTTTTATTTTTTGTAACTTATTATGTATACGATGTTTTTTGGATTGTTGTGATGATGATGATGATGTGTGTATATCTATATATATAAGTTATTTTTCAACTAGTATATAAAATATCTATTTGTACAAATATTTGCAAAATATTTTTTTTCTTTTTAAAATGATTTTGCGACCTATCTGCGACAATTATTATTCTTTTAATAACACACATTACGATAGAATAACGACCGAAATTCAAAATACGCAAGGAAAAATTACGATAGATTTGTGACTGCCCATTTTCATTTGCGACTGTGGATTAGGCGGGAACTTTTTAGGACCGATTTGCAACAGCCACTATATGACAGATTGTTTACCAAATTACGAATATTCTACCGATAAATTTGATTCTGTCACCAATTGGTCGCAATAGGGAATTTGCGACCGATTTGACGATCGCCATTCACCGAATTTTTTGTAGTGTATATTGAACTGAATCGGTCAAACCGACTAACTGAACTAGTCAAACTAAATAATATCAGTTCAGTCGGATATTTTGCTCTCTCCTAACTTGTAACACCCACCGCCCAATCCCGAGAGACCCGACTGCGGATGCCACATTCAGTGCGGAAGGCACCGTTTTAACTAACATATAAAATCATATAATCGGATTATGAATTAGAAGTGCTTTAGTATTCACAAGTTTAGCGAGTGATATTTTGTTATTAAAACACACACACACACACACACACACACACACACATATATAAATATATATATATATTTATTTTAACATATTAAAATCATTAAATCGATTATGAATTAAAGTGCTTTAGTATTCAACAAGTTTAGCGAGTGATATTTTGTTATTAAAAACACACCACAACACACACACACACACACACACCATATATAAATTATATATAAAATATATATATATATTTATTTATTTATTCATTTATTTATTTATTTATGAAAAACGATTTGGAAAAATCCTACAAAAAAACTGTAAGAGTTTCCCCTAAAAACTAGGCTCACAAAAAATGTGAATACCAAAACACTCCCAAATTCAAACTCCAAACCCCCAACAACTCCAAATCATCAATACAACACAACGACACTTCTATAACTTCATAACTATGTAATCTCTCATTAGCATCATGATGATCATTAAACTAAATGCATTCATTATATATCAAGTCCTAATGATCCAATCATGCCAACTAACTTAAAAATATTTTATATCCAGTCATTAAATAAGTCCCATCCTGATCTCTAAATATATACTCCAAAATAATTTTTAATATTATACTTAAGTTATATAACTCGAATAACATAATCTCCAAATAGATAATAATTATACATGTTATAATTCTTAATTGCATAAAACTAATTCTACTACTACCAAAATGGTCTTTTCTGATCTGATGCTACTCTTCTGGTCTTCGAGTAGCGATCACGGTCTTCAACTTGCGCGTGATAAAAATCAACACGCTGAGTATAAAACTCAGTAGTGCTCATAAATCACATACTTACCAATGTTGCGATGGCAAGTGCTGCATAAATCCCGATACTTACAGAATGTTGGCGATGGCAACGATAGCTTAAACATGAGAATTTCATAAAAGAGTTTCACAATCATAAAGAATTATTGGAATATGGCAAGCATGCATATACATTTAGTAGCAAAAAAAGATATCGAAAGTAAACTATACAATTTGGAATAACTAGATAACTGTAATCCTTTCATACTAGTAAGTTCATTACTATGCATTTATTTTACCATAAATATCTATTTTATTTTTTAAACGCGATCGGTATGAAGTGTATCGTGCTTTAAAGATTCCATTTGATAGACCATAATCATCTTCTTCCCTAAACTATAGATTAACTAAGAATAATATATTCTCAATTAATTTAATTTCCTTAAAATAGTTTTCCGTAAAGGGGCTCGCATACGATACTTAGGAGAAAATGAAGCATATAAGATTGCATAACTATTCATAATGGCCTTATATGCCACATTATCATGTAAAAGGCTTCAAGAGCGCTTGATCATAACATATGGAGCGCAATCCGCCTCTAACGATAAGGCAACCCACATCGCCTAGCATGGATTATCATAAGCTTGATCAGATCAATAATTGCATAAAATGACAGCCATGCTCATCTTAACATAATAAGATCAAATCCCATCAGATTCTACGCAAGTTAGTTACAGCTCAAAAACATAACTTTGATTTTCTTAATTTATCAACTTCTCATAAAGAACCTTATTTTTTCTTGTAGGTCTTCTGTGAAGATTTTACATGGACAAGCTTAATTGTAAAAAATTTAAGTAATTCATAAAAAATTTCGATACTGAGGCACAATTACTTCAGAGAAGGAATTTCCTCAATTAAACTCATCTGTTTTTTTTCCACTTTTCTTGAAAGTCATAGCAGATTTTATCATAAAGTAAGACATCTTATCAATATAAGTCCATACGTTTCCTTATGAAAATTCAAGGAACACATCAACTTTAAGCACCCATCTTCTCATAAACTTTAAACATTGAAAATTAATAAATTTATCATAACTATGTAAATCAGTTACCATTACTCAAAACATATGAATTAGTATAAGCTTAAAAGCGTCCAAGCATGCAAATAAATAAGATAAGGTAAGCGCTGACCACCCTAAGGGGTGGTTCGGACCCTCATCTAATGGTGGTCGACAAGGGGAGGAGGTTTTCCTCCTTCAGATCAAGGCATGTACATTATTTCTTATCGCACCAATAAAATCCATCCTAAAATCATTAGGCAATGGCAGTGCATTGAAACCAAAGTCCGATATCTTCTCCCCAGAATTGTCCAGCAATTTTCACCTTGCATAGGAAAAAAATTTACTAAAGAACATGAACATAAGTACAGATTTATACCTTGCACTGATCCCATCTAACGGATGTGCCATGAAACAACAATTTAGAGCCTGACACTCCAATAAGTTAATCCTCGCCACCGAAGGAAACTCAAACTCTAGCTGTGTAAACGATGGTTTCGCCAAAATGGAGAAGAGGGGGAAGTCTTCTCTCCACCTGAACTAATCATACTAGCAATATTGGCAAAATACACCCAGAGCACAGATTATTCAATCGACGGTTCAAAACATTCAAGCAAAATTCATGGACAAGATCGCTCTAAAGTTTTTCACATAATAAGCATATCCTTAAAAAATCTAAAGATTTTGAAGAGAGGAAGCTGGTAATCTTATGAACACTGATATCTTAAAACAAGCTTGGCAAGCTTAGATTCAAAGCTCTCTAAGTTTTTTTGCTTTTCCGTTTGGTCCTTGCTTCAGAAGGGTTCCCAATCTACATAAATGAAGAATTCCAAAAATCAAACCAAGGAAGATTAAATAAAGGAAGAACTTGGAGCATGAACTAATGCTAAAGAGGAGATCTAGAACCAACAATAAGAAGAAAATCATTCAAACAACGCACTTACTTTGATGTTCAGTAGAGGAATTTCCAAAATTTTCTTGAAAAATAATCACGCAAAAATTTACTGATCCAAGCTTAAAATGCTCTAAGATTATTACTTATATAAGGTTTACATAGAGTGAGAGAATGGTGTGTTTGATAAGTAGGAATTGAAGAAACAATGGAGAATAAAGAGGAAGAAGGTGACGCCCAAGAGGAGAGAAGAATGAAAAGAAAAAGGAACAGCTGTTGGCTCAATGGGATAAGCGAAGATTGGACTTTTATAAGTCATAAGGGGCATTTGTTAGTCTTTTACAGCTACTTTCTTAAGAAGTGTAAATATCGGATGGCTTACGACTTTAAAATCAGATGGTAGCTCTAATCTTAATAGCTAAATATTCTCCAATGTAATTCGCTTGTAAAATATTATTGTCTCTGACAGAGAATTTCTTAAATTTACTTCATAAAAACAATTTTTCAACATTTCTTAATTAATAAAACACATAATCCAGCTATTCACATAATTAATCTAAGATTCTCAATAAATTCATTAGCTGTTGACTTTCTACTCAAGTAAAAATCATGTACGCATGCTCCAAGAAAGTATTACATAAAATATAAAATTTAATAGTAATGTTTTTTTCGGAGCCGAAATATATCGGTTTCTCAAACCTGGTGGGTACTGATTTCACAGACCCGGCAGATGGACTGATTGCACAGGACCGGTAACTCTATTTCAGATATATGAGAAATGGCGCGTTATAGAGGCATGGATTTTTTTAATTGGTTATTCATTTTGGTTATTTTCAATGCATTTTAATCGTATATGGATTTATTCTAATTTTTAATTAGATAAAAAGTGGATGGATGGATTGGAATAAGAAATAGAAAGAGGCTTTATGGATATTGTGAGTCTAGTTAATCTAAAAAAAAAAAAAGAGAGAAGAGTTTTGTCAGTTTGAATATAATTTTTTTACTTGATAAAATTTGTTGTGTTTTTGTTTTGTTTTAGTATGAAAATTGTTGCGATTTTTTCGTTTGCGAATAACAAGGTATTGGATTTTGAAAAACTTTGCTTTATGTTTTAGTTGCAATAGAATATTTGGATGATTATATAAAGGAAAAAATAAGTAAAACTTGGGTTTTTGTTTTTCTTACAGTTACAAGTTGTACTTTGAAAAAATAATTATGACTGAAAGAAAAAAAGTTTTAATATGATTTGTTGTCATCAAAGATGCCTGAAATCATAATAATAATAAATAGATAATAATAATAATAATAATAATAAAGTTTTATATAATTAGTAGTTTTTTGATCCATAAACATTCAGCGTATATTGCTTTACCATTTCTTTTGTCCTCTTAAATTTGTGAAATAATCTCAATCATTGGTCACTCTTGGCAATTTATATTTCTCACTTGTAATATATTCAATGATAGTTTTTATTATTCATTTTGCAAAAAAAATAATAATAATAAAACTGAGTCGTTAGATCAGCGTCGAGCGGTTAATTACATTATCTAAATGTAATTAACTTAAGCAATATTAATTAAATAAATAAAAATATTTAAAAGTTTTTTGAAAACTAATAATTAACTAATATCAAGTTTTAAATTAATTATAATAATTTTTTTTAAGAAAAAATCTTAGAATTTTATTTGTTTATTGTTTATTCTGATGATTTTAGTTGAATGATTATTTATTATCATTTAAAATCTAAAAAAAAATGAATTATGTTGGAAATTTTTTAGAAAGAATAGTACAATAAGAGAAGAGATTCTTGAATTTTTTTTATTCAATGTTTTTCTATAATAAAATTTTAATCAATAAAAATATATGATATTTATTTATGTTATTTTTTTTTATGTTAATGTGTTCTCAATTGCTTTATTAATAATTCCTACAGACAAATAATAAACATCAGTTTAAATTAATTAAATATTTTAATAATATTTGTTGTCAGACATTTTTATAAACAATTCAAATCAATTGATTTAGTTTGCCACAACTCTTTAAAATTTAAATGGAAGTTCCAGATAACTTATAAACATAGTATTATTAGGATTTAATTAATAGAATTATTAGAGTCATTTTTTAACATTGATAATAATTATTAGAGTGTTGAGTTTAGAGATAAGATTCCATAAAGAAAATGTAAAGTAATTTTATTAAGTTTAACTAGTGCTCAAGATATTAATAATTTAATAATAGACATGCAACAAAAGTAAAGTCAGAAAACAATCAACATGAGAAGCGAAGCACAAAAAGCAGGATCTTTCTCAATTTGAGCATAATTTATTATCATTTGATGAAGTCCATCTGAACGCGTATTGGAAAGCCTGAGAATATTTTTTAGAAAACTATTAACTAGTCTGTACTGCAGTATCAATAGTAAATACTGTGTTTTTAAAAAAACAAACGGAGTGGTGCCTATGGTTTATCAAGCTTACAACTTTTAAATCTATTTGCTTATTCCTTTGATTGGGGTGGGTGGCATGAGGCTACTGGACTTGGTGTACTGCTGATGTTTTCCCCTTATCGTGGTTCAACAAACAACGTGCGTTTGCTGTGGTTCTTTTTTGTTTTGCGTCTGTGCGCTGTAGTTAACACACCACTTGGCTTTTGATGTGGGAAAATCATTCTGTTCTGCACAGGTCTTAAAAAACTTGACAGCTAATTTCTATTGTGAAGGGGAAAAGAACCCTTGAATGATGTACAGTTGTCTCAATGACATCAGCTAAGTCATTTACAACCTCCAGATATATCAGAAAGAGGCAAAAAAAGACCCCTGGCCTTGCAAAATCAAAACATTTTTAAATTGGGTCAACTTTATGGTGTCTGAAATGTAAAGAAGAGTATAATTAACTGTAGATCAGATTGGATGATTAAAAGTAAATATAAGTGATTTGATACTGGATTAATTGTCTAGAGGAAAAGCGTTAATGTGAAATTTAAGGTTATCAATTAGAAGGTCACCAAAAAAAAAAAAAAAAAGGAAAAAAAGAAAAAACCATAAACAATTTTTCTAAAAAAGAAAAATAGAATGAATGAATGTTAAATTATGGGTCATCCTGCGCATATTTAAGAAGCACAGATCGGAGAGGGGAAGGTATGGCACTGCTAAGTATGATGGCAAACCATCTTCTACATATACAGCAAGGAAGAAATCAAGGACTCTCAGAGAAGATAAAAATGATGAAGAGAGCGCTGGCAACAGAAGAAGCTGCAAAGAATTAACCAAGAAAATTCCTGATTTTAAAAAAAAAAAAATGGTTTTTGAAGATTATAATAGTACTAGAGACAGTGTATCGCACTGAGACAGTCAGGATTGTTGAAGATCCAGCAAGCCTAAGGACGATGCATGGAGGGAAATTAGTAGGGGCAGAGACAGCTTACAAGCCATGGAAGACTGTGTAAGGTTTTTTGTTCAAGGAAGTAGAGAGATGTATGAGTAATCGTCTTCTCAATGGGCATGTTACAAAGGAAATAGAAAAGGTGTATATAATAACGTCTTCAAGTTAAGCATAGATCTGCTAGCGTAGAATTTTAAAAGGTTGTAGTTGGTTAGGTTGGATTGAAGTTAGATAAGACTTCGATTAAAAGAATTATGAATGTGATGCTGTTGATGCATTATTATATATTAAATATTAAATAAAAAAAATTAACCAATCTAAAATATAGAAAAAATTTAAAATTTTCTAAATGAAGAAAAATAAATACTGAACAAAGCAATTGCCTTCGAAACTTTCTGATTTTTTTTAAGCTCTCATGGATATGATCACGTACCGCGGAGCCCCATGGGGCCAGACGCGGCAACTAGGGCCAAGTAGTATAAAGGCCCTGAGGCTCGTAGTAAGCTTGAACCACGTAACTTGCAACCGAGGATATCAATAATGAATTTTCCAAACAATCAGCGCCAGTATTGGCTATATTATGAATAAATGCTTATAGTTTATATTAGTCTTGGCCCAAGATTAGTAACATTTAAACAATTGCTGTATGCCGCGGGGCAATTATAATACGTAAAAACATTCATAATTGGGGCTAATGTGGTCATACATTCATATAAAAGATTAACTATATCCCCTCATAAGTTTATCGGTTAAATCTACAATTCGCACGAATTGCACTAACAGATAAATATTGAAATATAATTGGTATATATATAGGCTACCAAGTAATGTTAAATAACTGTAAGATTCCTAAAAGTTTACTTTGTCTAGCTCGCGGGAAGGAGAAAAGCTTAACCGGAACAAAGAAGTGTCTACTAACCTGGAAAGAGTTTAAACAAAGGAATTGGTAAGTCTGAATAATGAAATTGTGACATTAGTTGGGCAGCTAACACAGGCATTCACGACGAAATGGCTTCCTATATTACACTAAAATGAACACTCATTGTTAACTACCGACCCGCCCAGCCGCCAAGAGCCCGACGGCGGCATGCCACATTCGGTGGCCGGAGAAATATGCCGTCTAGACATACATATGAAGATCAATAACCACATAACCAACACATTATGAATTAGAAGAAGTGATTAAGTATTTACAAAGTTTAGGAGTAATGTTTTTGTATTTGGTTAGTTCAAATAAATTATATATAAGTTATGAAAACAATTTAGGAAAAATCCTAAGCACAGTTGCAAAGAGTTTTCCCTTTAAAAAACCGCGGCTTTGCCAACATGTGAATAGCAAAAGAAACTCCCAATTTAAAAGCTCTAGAACCCCCAGCATAACTCCACTAATCATCATGAGCAAACAAACACCCCACTTCTATGACCTTCATGACTATAGAAGACCCTCAATAGCATTTTTACTGATGCATCATTAAATGCATTCGCATTATATATGTGTGTGTGTGTGTGTGGTGTGTGTATAATATATATATAGTGTGTGTGTCTGGTTGTGGTGTGTGGTGTGTGTGTGTGTGTGTGAAGTGCTTATGTTCTTAATTCATACCAACTATCTGTTTAAACATAGTTTTATGATCCCGAACAATGTAAATAAATCTCAATGCTTAATCTCCAAGGATATAATACACCAAAGCTATGTTATTCAGTTACATGGCTGATTAATAATTCAAATAGAACGATAATCCTCCGAAAATATAATAAATTATACATGCCATGATTTTAAGGTTACATCAAACTAATTCTACCAGGTACTAATAGCTCTCCTTTTTGGTTCTGAAGCTGACTCTTACTGCTTGCTGATCTTCAAGTAGCAACCACGGACTTCAAACTTGCGGCGCTGAGTAAACATCAACGCGCTGGACGTATAAACTCAATGGTGCTCAATAAATGAACAAGACTTAGCCAATGTTGCACTGGCCAACACACATTAAAAGTATAAAATTTTTTCATCAAGAAGAACATACTTTTTAGCATTTATAGCAAAGAAATAGTCAAATAAACTTTATAATTTATAACGATAAATAATTTATTCTTCGAAATCATACAATTCCATTCTTGGACATTTATTCATACGAATGAAGCATACTTATTTATTAGTAAAACGCATGTTACGCGGAAATATCGATGCTTGAAATTCAGTTTTGAATTAACATAATCATTTATTTCCAACTAAGGTTTTTACTGAAATGCAATATAATCTCATTCATCTTAAGTGGCGCTCGTAAAATACTTTTCCCAAGGGCTGCCATACACTTAGGCAGAAAGAAGAAGGCAAGATAGGTTTTCGATAACTATTATTTAATGGCCTTAGGTCGCGCATTCTTATCATAACTATAGAGCGCCGTCCGCCCTGATTATAAGACACCTAACGTGGCCTGCAGTTAAAATGATCACTAGCTCTTATGGCATAATGGGCATGCACCCATCGCCGAGCCATGCTCATGCTTTACAAATAATAAACATCAATCACGGCATCAAGATTCAGCAACCAAGTAAAATTAAAGCCGCAAAATCTGTTGTTTTAATTCTTAATTCGAAATTAGATACTTCTCATAAAACATGTCTTATTCTTTAGTGGCTTCCTAGAAAATCTAATGTAAGCTTGACGTTTAAACTTAAGTAACTCGAAGAAACTTCATACGTAAAGGCGTAGTTACTTAACATAGGAAATTTTGCATAAATGTCAGTTTTCTTTTATAACTTTGTTTAAGTCATTGAATGAGATTTAAAATCATAAGTCCATTCCGCCTATCATATATAAATCATTACTTTCTTATTTTCACATTCAAAGCATATCCACTTTAAGTCCCCTGTTTTGTTTTCATAAACTCTAAGCACATGAAAGTTATCAAAATTAATCGACAACTTATGTCATATATATAGCTTATTTAAAAAAGAAATGAAAGTTAAGCCTTACCACCTTAGGGTGGTTCGGCGCTCTTTAAGAGGGAGGAATTTGCCTCCTTCAATCAAGTTATGCTAACATCACTCCTTATACACAAGGTATCTGTAAAACGAGTATCCATAAGGACACTTTCAAACTTATGTCTTATTGTTCATCAAGCAAATAATCCTAAATATACACATAATCAAGAGAACGCTCATCACAGTGTGGCATGATTCATACATACAATTTTCCACCCAATAAAACCTAGTGCTTCAAGGCAATAGGAATTTCTAGCATTAGAAATAGACCTTGACGCTTTGCTGGGTTTTTTTAAGCGACATAAGCTTGAATTTATAGATCTCAAATTGAAGTGGAAAATCAAGATTTGCACTAGAGAGCTAAGACAATTGCTAGCAAGATGGTAATGAGGGACCCAGCAGCGCCAGTTCAATTTGTGAAGATGAGCCAACAAAAGCTTAGGAAGCAATAGACGCAACAGACCAGACCTAATTTCAGTCATGATACGCAAGTTGCCAATGTTTTTATTGAAGTTCCTACTTAACCTACCACTCAAATAAACGGCACAATGCTGAAGAACAGAGAAGTCTCAAGACACAGGCGAAAGCAACTTCATGAAGAACTCAGAACCTAATCTTGTCATGTATAGTGGTCAAATGGACACTCAGTTCAGTGATGCATGTGGCCGCGATATAACAGAGTGAGTTTGGGTGTTTCAATCATAAGTTGAAGGCTATATATTCCAATATTGGACACAAAGAGGCATGGGCTTTTGGCCCAAACACGCCTCCGGAGAAGCTCCACGACGCGTACATCTTCTATTGAAGAAAGTCGGACAGCAGATTGGAAAATAGAAAGGATCGGAAAAAAATGGTCCTTATGCGTCACTCAATACACGTTTTTTTTTTTTCCCGCAAATTTCAGCTTTCTTTAACCATGAAGAAGAAGCATCGACAACAAAGATAGCAAGGTAGAGGTTCTGACCACGGTAGCAAAATACTGCATTTCAAACATCAACCCAAGAGCATGTTATTGAACTAAGTTCAACCAATCCAATGCATGTTCATCACAAATCCAAAATATATACATGATAGGCAAAATGACAAAATCTAAAAATTAAGACGTAAAGGTAAGGTGTGTTTATGGAACACTAAGCGCTTAAAGAACAAGGCTGTGGGTTAAAAGTTTCCCAAGCGCTTAGGCGTTTGCCTTAACCTTGGTAGAAAAGGTTTCCCGCATAACCCTTTGGTCAAGGTAGAGAGATCTGCCAAATTTCTTGAAAATTCAGTCAGCGAAAAAGCCCACTTTTGTCACCTTTAATTCTTTCGGATTTTATAACTTGAAGATCAGTTGGGTGGAAAAGATTTGGTGGATTTAGTGAGTTAGAAAGGGGGGAAATGAAAGGAAAAACAAAGAGAAGAAGGAAGAGGGAGTTTGGCGTTCAACATGGACGAAGAAAAGAAAGCGAAGAAGTGGTTGCCTCATGATTGAGAAGTTGACTTATGAAAGCACCACCTAGAAGGATAATTTTAGTTTCGTCCTTTTCCACAATTGGATGGTAAAGAATTAAGTAAAAGTAATCTGCAATGTAATGGCTAAAACAATTTTCCTGCATGTAAATCCTTTAAGCAAATATTAAGTTTATCTGCCACAAGAGTGGTCAAATTTAATTCCTTAAATATTCTCAAATTTCCTAAAGACTTAATGATGAAACCATTAGTTCACTTATTCACTACTTATCTAAATTCGTCCAAAAATATCATTTACTTACTTTCGTACCCCATACAAGAATCATGTATGCATACTGGTCCAAAAATATTAAAGTAAAATAATGACCACATAGTAGTAATTTTTTTTCGGGACAAAATAATGACTTATTCCGGAACGCGATGAAACACTATTCACAGAACCGGTAAACCTTACTATTTTGCAGAACAGAAAAATGGGGCGTTTACGAGTTCTAACCCCCCTTAAGAGAGAGTTGTCGTCCTCGAAATTCACTTGAGAATTAAGTAATTACAATATGAATTAATATTTTTAAGCCAAACTTAAATTTATTTCCTTTAAATCGGCTGCACTTGGTGTATCCCTTATTATTCTATACGTGGATTCTTCCAAATGAAACTCTATCAATAGGCGAAGATTTTTAACCATTCCCATATTTAAAAATTTTTAATCTCATAATTAAATAGCATAAACTTATTTTGCATACAAACTTGAATTAGAATCCTTGAATATTCCTCTTAAATTTCTTTAGAAAGAAAAATCCATAAAGTCTCTTATTGCTATCTGAGGGCACTAATCCAATAGAAACTTATTAACTTTCATACAAACCATATCGTCATATCAGATCATATAAGGGCATTTCAAATTGTAGATATCCTATTCAAGAGATTTGCATAATGTATTTGCATAGAAGCCTACATTATATACATATATTCATGACCATGCATACTTGCAAGTTCCTCATGAGAAAAAATTAAACCAAAAGGTTCCAATTCCATCCATTAAAAACACAATCACGAGTTATGCAATATGGCAATGTGCCATATCGACTATTCATCTTGACGCGATTTGAATCCCTAATGATTTGATAGTTCATCCAAATAGAGCTTACGTAAGTGCTAGCAGTTCGCAAACTTTTTTTTTTTTTTTTAATCATAGCATATTCACATGTAAATTCCATAAGACCTTCTACAGTGATGTGTAAGATACGTTCTATTTAATTATTAACGGCGCGGCCGAGGGCAATGCTTTTCTAATCTTACAAATGAATCAATTCTAAACTCTTGATGCATTTGGGCTTAGAATTTATTCTCATATAAGGGCAGAGTGAGATATCGAACACGGAACCAGCAACAATTTTTTTTTAACATATTCATGAATCAAAGTGATAGGAAATTCTTATCGATGTAGAATACTATGATGCGATCAGTTATTTCTATTGCCATCAATCTTAATAACCATGATTCCAAGATTGTTTTCAGAAAAGCTCTAAATATGAGTCTCATCGTGATTTCAATCGGTCTAATTCATACGGTCTTCAAATTTCTGTCACATTGAATTCTTTTCTTGAATATCATCAAATAACATGAGCTAGATCCATACTTACTTGATTAATTTGTTGGGATAACCATCATTCAATGTTGTGGACAATGATCTTCCATGTTGTCCGATGTTCCTTGCTTACATCTGCCACTTAAAACCATGCATGGTCCATAGTTATATAACATAAATTAATGCTTAATTTTTTTGTAGGCGTCATTATACTTTTTTTTTGGATCAGTAGAAGCTCTCATTACACAAAAATCCTTCTTTGATAACTTAGAATAACATCTAGAAATTCAACAGAATACTTTAAGATATCAAAGAGACTTTAATCTATTGAATTTTTAATTCTTAATTCATACCGATTATTAGACCCTAGGTGTCCAATTCCATGACAAGATCCAACATACTAGGCCAGCATCAAGAATTAGAGAATTTTATTTCTGAGCTAAGAATTACAGATTTTACTTTTCTATAACCAGTAGTAATTCATATTATTCCCGATATTCATACATTGTTGAAAAATAGCTCTGATGGAATACGGATAATATACTCTAATCCAGCCGCAAGTAGTTAATGTTTTTCTCATAAATAGAATTAATTGTCTCATAAACTGGCTTTAAATAATGTTTCCAG